>CM023532.1:20268932-20633256 GCA_013350335.1 Chimonanthus salicifolius | reverse complement strand
TTAGGAGGGAGTGTGAGAGATAATGTAATCTTCTCCATTAGGAAATTAGGTTCCTTCATATATTGTGAGAGATTATCTTTTGTACTCTATATATTTGGCTTCTAGGTGAAACAATACAAAAAATATTACATGATTTTTTTTTACCCTCAAATCTTCTAACATGGTATCAATCGCCAGGTTTCACGGACGATCGTGAGTGCTTCGCTCTCGATCAGAGTCATATGCAAATTGATCCGGCAATCCTGTTCTTCCCTTTGCCCTCCTCTCACTAGGATCTCATCTATAGTTTGCCAAACGATCCACCATCTGCCTCTCAAATCTGATTCTCCAGCCATTTCTCCTCTCATTTCAGAGACAATTTCCCCCCTGCATTTTGTAGGTGGTTCATAGGGCAATCTCTATTTGTTCCCTTAGATCTGGAGTCTTTCTTGAGATTCGAACCTAAAATCTCACAACTCTATAGTCGTTTTTGGCCCTACATCACATCTATACGGCACGATTTTGAGTTTGAATGCTTGTTAAACCCTCTTAGACCCCTTTTTGTTCTAGTTGAAAGGAGGTAGACATAACCCAATTTCTACAGGAATTTCAGTTCATGTTTCATTCTGCTGAGGCGACACATTCTTCAGTCCGTCCTCAGCAAGATCTGCTTAACCGGAGGTTCTTGAAAATTGTCTTTAGTTCACTGCACTTCATAGGAATGAAGGGATTATTTTCAACATGTCCAAAGTATTCAATTTGCCTCACAAAAGTACAAAAGTTGAATGGATCTCATTGATAAGAAAGTGCAATTATAGGGGTTTATGTGGCTCGATAACAGTGGCTTGAGGAGATAATAGGATATAGCTCAAGGCATACTCATTGTTGAATGCCATTCCAATGGTAAAAAAAAATGAAATTTACTGGAAAACAGTGTTTTACAGAAATCGGGTTTGACTTAGCACACGAAAAATGAGTACCTGCTTTATTGTAAAACTAAATCTCTTGTAGACTTACTAAAGATGATATTCTTAGGTATATATATGGTGTTTTACATTAATTCATGCCTAAAACTCCTTACTGAAATGCAGAGAAGGCGTTGGGGCTGTCCATAAGTTGGAATAGGTGAAATGGGTTTGCACCCATCTCCATTTATCCTGTACATTAAATTTGAACCTGTGGTTGTGAGATGCACTAGAGGTGGTAAAAATTTGATCTGAGCAGAGTAGCTCAGCAGAAGCAAAAATTTTGAGCTCCAAGGCCCACCTGGCCCCATTAGCACCCCTTCTCCTCTTGCACACACTTTCACCCCTTGTAAATTGGACCCATACCCATTTTGATCCCATTTAGAGTTGGTCGCACCATTGGATTGAAATTCATCCAAAATTGACTCTATTTTAACTGTTGATTTGTGGACCCTTGAAAGTCATTGCATTTCAAATCCAATGGACTTGATTTTTTACATAGATAATCATCTTGAAAATACCTTTCAGAAGAACCCACTCCCATGAATGTGGGCCCCAGAGGGCCCCACACACAGTGCCATGCATGTGTGGACGCGTGGCACCATGAAGCTGAGCCTTTCTTGCACACATGTGACAATTTCTTGTAGGGTGGTCACTGCATGTAACATTCATGTGACGACGACCTTGTGGGGCCCACCTTCTCCTGAATCACACCCCTACCCCCTTCGCACCTACTTAACTCCCTGTGGATTGGATCCTTACCAAATTAAACACTATTTTGAGTTAGATTTGTTTGTTATGCATAAATTTTTTACATGGACTTTTATGCATCAACTCCTGTTTTGACCTAGTGATGTTTCAGATCAAGTGGCTGCCTTTGCACACACTGGCTGCATCGGGAGAGTTTTACCTCGTGGATATGCTGCTAAAGCATAATGTTGATATCAATGCTACTGATAAGGTAGTTGTCATGACCATTGACCACTAACTAATAATACCATTTTCCCAAATTTTTCTGTATTATTTCTGGTTTGGCTTTACTCTCTAATGCATATATTATTGCAGGTTTACTTCACTTTTTAGGAGTCTAATCTTGATTTTTCCTTCCTGTTTAAAACAACAGAAATCTTTGTTGTTCCTAAACTCTTTTTTAGAAGCTCTGTAATAGAAGAAATATTTTCTCTTTTCAGGATGGTTTGACTGCACTTCACAAAGCCATACTAGGCAAAAAGCAGGCAATTACAAACTATCTTTTGAGAGAATCAGCAAATCCTTTCGTGCGTGATAAAGTGAGTATAAATCAGCAAATGTCTAACAAATGCTAGTGTTTGAGCATTATGCTCTTGATTCATTTCCTATTTCTTTATATGTTTATTGTTCTCATTATTCACTGTTATTGTCAAAAAATGATAGGCTATAGTGTGTTAGATTGTATAAGTAAGGAATTTGACATTTTAGAGTTCTCTTGCGTGCCAATTGGCATTAAACATAATTGATAAAAAAGAAAGTCTGGTGCTTTGTGGATGAATTTCTAATGCTTAATGATGAATTATTATTAATAACACCTACTGGAGATGTGGTATGTAGACTTCGGTGGACATGTAGGAAAATAACAAGGATGGATAAGATAGGATGCAAAGTGACATAGTTTTAGACCAGAAAAAAGAACAGTATAGCTTCTATACATCTCACAAAAAAAGAAGGAAGAAAGAAGCTATTTTTTAGGTTTGCAACACTTTTGGGAAGAAGTAACACCTTGTCCTATTTAATGTAGGTCTAAGAAAAATGTAGACTCTTTTATTGAGATAGACCAACTAGTCAATTTTCAAGGATGGTATTAGTCATGTTTGGAGAGTATTACAACATAAAATGGGTTATTGATTTCAAATGTATATATTAAGGTCTAATAACTTTAATAATCTTCTGTTTTGTTATCTTTAAAACACTGACCTATATAGCTTTTAAGATTAATGATGGTCAAAATAATCTTGAATCAGGTCCTCCACTCATCTGTGCTGGATTGTTGAGGTCAAATTGATCCAACTGGCAGAAGGATTCCATCTAGGAAAAATTGGATAGGAAGCATGAGACTATCACAGTAAATCAGCTTAAGGTGGTTTGGTCATGTTTGTACAAGATTGGAAATGGTCCTAGTATGTAAAGTTGAGGGTACGAGGAGAGGCAGGTTATTAAAGACTTTTAGGGAAGTGATAAAGAAATACATGATTGCTTATGGAGTATTGGAGGTTATGGCCTATAATACGGTTAAATGGTAAAGTGCAACATAAAAAGCCAATCCCAGATAGAAGGGAATTTTGTGACTGATGATATGGTAGCCTAGCATTTGGGTAACACTTAGCAATGGTACAAAGCATGAGACTATCACATAGTATATATTTTCATCTTTCTATCTATGTAAAATGGTAGATTGGTATGTGGCCTCACTAGTTTTCCATGTGTGCTCGTTGCAGGAAGGTGCTACCTTGATGCATTATGCTGTCTTGGCTGCATCAAGTCAGGCAATCAAGATTCTTCTACTATACAATGTTGACATTAACCTTGCTGATGATGTATGTTGTGATTATTTTTGTGCCTTAATATTTCTCTTCTGTTTAAAATTGTATCTTATGGAAGGTTACTTGCATGGTTCTTTATAGGATGGATGGACTCCATTACATCTTGCTGTGCAAACCCAACGAACTGATGTGATTAGGCTTTTATTAATTAAAGGAGCTGACGAGACATTGAAGAATCGGGTACTAACCTAATGCTGCCTTGTATTGTAACAAATTAAATGTGATACACATGTCTGTATATACATACACACATACATAATTGGGTTTTTTGAAAGCACCCATGCCATTTTAGCATATTAATAAACACCCCTGCCTATTGGGTGATTATATTATGCTCATACCTTTTGAAACCCTTTCTAAAAGAACCTCATTATTTTTTATGGGGCAACTCACATGATGAAAACCCCTTTTTAGATATTCCTGTACTGAACAGGCCTGATTGCTGTGTCATTTGTTTTTGACCTTGATCTTTCTGCTGTATATGTTACCCACTAGACTGCCAGGAAGGCCAATTTTATCTTTGTTATTATTATTTATTTTAATAAAAGGATTTTTTTATTGATTCCCTTTCTGAACTGTCAACAATGTTTCAGGATGGTTTGACACCAGTTGATCTCTGTCTGTATTTGGGTCGAGCATTAAGGACTTATGAGCTTATTAAACTTTTGAAGGGGCTGCCAAAGTCACGGTAACTGCTCTGGATCGATCAAGCCAGCTGCTTCCCTAATGATACTCAATTAGCTGAAGTTCACATGGATTTACTGTACAGTTGGGATTTCTACATCTTTTTAGGTGTTTTTTGTTTTCCATTAAATTAAATCCCTCTATTTGAGGGTTTCAAACAATCTTGCCATGTTCATTCTTGAGTTTCGGATAAAGCAGAAATTTTGAACTATAATTGAGCTTCTGCATTCATATGCATGCAAATTTGTTGTTACTTGACATTTGCTGTTTGGTGCCTACCTAATGTAAAAATTCACCTTTGACATAGATGGACCAATAGGTGGATGGGTGCATCTTGATGGTTACGTTGTTGGGTCAGTTCAGGATTTTCTTCTTCAAAAATCTTTTCTTCCATCTTGCCACTAATAATCGCAGAATGGATGGTTTGTATGGTCTAACGTGTTAACGGGAACTTCTGAATGTAATTGACAATAATGTATTCTTTTTGTCTTCTAATCCTAATTCTTAATCTAAGATGGAAAGTTTCATGTATACCACTTGATAAGCAATATCAAAATGAAGGAATACACACTTGAGGTGTGAAATCTATGGCAGAACTCAAAAAAAGCTCATCCAATAGATGAGAAAATGGTATGGTGGTGGTGATGGTGGTGATTATGAAAAGATGAAACCAGAAATCTTCCCTTGAGGTAAGGATCTCAATAGGTGTTCGGTTCGCAGCCAGGCATGTAAATGATTTTGTCAAATCTATTTATGAATTCTATCTGCACATTCAAACAAGGTAAATACGAGATTGGTAACAATGATGACAATGATGATGATGAATAAAGTCAAAAGAAATCTCTTGTTGTCAATACGTTGAACTGATCTTAAGATAGTGACTTAGTCATCACCATCCCATTAATTCATTATTTTCTATGACATAGAAACATGACTACATTCTTGCAACTTTTCCAGGTATGGCAATGAGCAATTGTCTACTATTCTTACAGACCTTTGTCACATGTATTCGGTTATTAGATAGGAAAAATGTGCAAACATATGTTTACACAATAATGTACGAAGCAACCAGAGTCATATACAGAGATGAGCATTGAAAACCTATCTACCAAAGAGAACAGAAATATTAGGTTTCCTGTTCCAACGAGGAGTGTAGGGATTTTTTTCTCCATCACCCCAGAGGGCATAGGCTTCCTCTCCATGTGCAGCATCATCTCCTCTCTTGAGATCTTCGTCGTCCATGCGGAGGGCCACAATCTTACTGAGCAAAATACAAATTGCACTCGTAATTGCTACATTCCAAACAGTAATAAATGTAGCACCAAGTAGCTGCACTCCAATCTGCCTTAGGCCCTGGTAGTATTTCTTCTCCAGGAAACTGTACAACAAGCCAGGCTTATATTTTTCATCGGCATAGAACATTCTTACTAAGCTGGGCTTTGCGAAGAAGCCTGAGAGGAGGCCGCCTAACAGACCAGCCACTGCGTGAGTGTGGAAGACCCCCAAGGTGTCGTCGACTTTCTGGAAGAATGCCGAGCGCTTGTGAAGGACCATCATGGTGTACCATGTGACTACACCCGATGACACTCCCATAAAGACCGCAGCCCATGTTGGTACGATCCCTGCCATTGATTTCACTGCTTTAGATTACTGTTCAGATCAGTGGTGTGCATGCATGTAGCCCATGCCATTTTAAAATGGCAACAGAGCGTTTGAATATGACCGTATGACTGGTCCGGCAAGACTTGTTTGTTAAGGAAGGAGGAGAGGCAAATCTCTAACTTGAAAGTGTTGAATTTAAACAAATGTTCAATGAACTGATGAGAAAGTCCATTCCATACATTCGGCCGATGGCTCATCTACGGTAGGACCTTCTTGGCGAATGACTTCAACCATGGACCATCACGCTTGTCCAGTTTTAAGCATGGTGTAGTAGATAACTCAACTGGAGGAGGGTATTCTAGTTAGGGTTCCCTATTAGTAATCAGTAGAAAGGGAACATCGAGAGTAAGGAAATGAACAGGACCCGTCCTAGTGTCCTACGTTGTAAACCACTACCCAGCCCAGTTCATGATCGACTTTCGCAGCCTATGGAAAGAAATTTGTCAAAATCTAACTGAGTGTTAGACTCTTGATAGAGAGGATAAATAGCTTTGACGATGATGATAGCATTTGCACCAAAGATCAATGCATAAGCGAACCGTATATAGCCTGCCTTTTGGGCTCATTTGGACGCAACGACAACGAGTCTCTCAGTTAGGAGGATTCCCAAGAGGACTCTGCTATGCATACTGAAGCTAGACCTCAAAATGATAAAATTGGAGACCATCAATGATTAAAACCATAAACCAATGGGCGTCGATTGAATTGGATCATTGTAAAGTCCAAGCCATCCATCTCTTCATGTTGATTTGGACTGTTACTGTACATTTCTTCCCCTTGATCGATTCTGTTTAAAGAAGCCCATATAAGATCAGTGGTCTGGATCACAAAATGGGCTCCATCAAGAAAATAACATGCAAGTCCTACTAATGTAAGAAGAAGAAATTAAAAAGGCCAACCTGCACCAGGGGTTATGCAAACAAGACCAGTGATCATCCCTTGGACGGCCCCGATCACCGAACTCTTCTTATAGACGATCATGTCCATCCACATCCATGCCAAGAGGCTCATTGCTGTGCAGAGATGTGTGTTGAGAATGGCAATGGATGAGACCAAATTGGCCTCGCATGGAGATCCACCATTGAAACCAGTCCACCCTATCCATAGCAATCCAGCACCTCCTAACACGTGAATTATGTTATTGGGTGGGAACTTCTCCCTGTCTTCACAAAGCCTTGGCCCAACCTGATCAGACAAGCATGCAATAGCAGTGACAATAATGAAGATAATGATGACGATGACGACAATGAGAAATAATCCAGTGTATCAAGGTAAGCTATTTTCCCATTCTGAAACTTTTGAATATTGGACTCTTTGAGTGAGCTAGGGGATTGGCTGAGATACAATTGTTTTTTTTGAGAGGTAAAGAAGAGATTTCATTAAGAAAAGAAAGAGCAATGAAAAGTTACAAGGCACAAAAGGCCTACAAGGAATAGGCCCAAAAAAACAAAAAAGCCAAAAAAGAACAAAACCTAACCACCATGGCAACTATGCTATAAAATTAAAACGCCTGAAATCGGCCCTTCTACACCATTCTTAGCAAAAAAATCCGCCACACCATTCGCTGAACGACTAATCTGATTGAAGGCAACCTCCATGCCCGAGAGTAGCCCCTTAATCTCCCTAGCAGTTACAGTTAACCGCCAAGGAGGTCTCCTAATACCCCTAGCCCATTTTATAGCGTTGGAAGAATCACTTTTAATTTCTAATTTGACTCCCCCTAAGCTAACCCCTAAGGTCAAGGCTCTCCTAATGCTAAGAAGTTCTGCCTCATTAGAATCTCTTAACCCCACTGCTTCCGAAAAAACAGCTCGAATCCCACCCAAATGGTCTCTGAGAACACCCCCAATACCTGCCGGTCCCGGATTACCGAAAGAAGCTCCATCCACGTTAAACTTGAGGGTCCCCCGAGGAGGAGGGGAACACACAGCACGATTGGGCCTTTTTACCGTAGGAGCAAACCTCAAGCAACCCTCCCAAGATTGAAACAGATCCCCAGCCTTGAGATCTTGGAACTCCTTGTTGTTACTTAACCAAGAACACAACCTCCATTTTGCCTTGTGAGAGAGATCGTTAACTTCTAATGATTGACCTTCGAAGATCCTAGCATTCCTTTCCTTCCAAATAGTCCACGATACGACGGCCGGGATCGACATCCAAGCAAGCTTCCTTCTTCTTCTAACGCGACAAGTAACCCAAGATTCCATCAAACTATCCCACGATCTAGGGCACACCCAAGTCACCCCCATAAGGTTCAGGAAAAAACACCAAATCCTCCACGAAAACGGGCACGAGACTAGGAGATGGTCAATAGATTCGTCATCGCAGTTACAAAGAGGGCACAAGATAACGCCCTCGGACCCCAATAGTCCCTTTCTCCTAAGCTCCGACCTTGTCAAAATTTTTCTTTTAGCGCAACACCAATTAAACAACTGAACCCTAGGTGGAGCAGCATTCCTCCACACAAGAGCCAAAGAACCATCCGAGCTAGATGCACTCTGGGAGGCCAGCTCAACCAAAGACTTGACCGAGAATGAGCCGGAGGAATTACCCGTCCAGATCAATTCATCTTCACCATCAAGGACCAAAGGGAACTCACCCAATTGAACTTTTAGATCAGTAACACTCTCAACTTCAAAAATCCTCAACTCCCTTCTGAAGCCAAAATGCCACAAGATAGCTCCGTTTTCCATGCTGTATAAATCTTGAATCAAAGCGTCTTGGTTTCTAACAGCCCTAAAAAGCCTAGGAAAGCTCTCTCTCAACGGCCTATCTCCCAACCACAGGTCTTTCCAAAAATAAGTCCTGTCACCTTTCCCAACTAATAGTCGTAGATTCCTTTTGAACAAGTTACCAACCTCCGACCGACCTTGACAAATCCTCCACCAATCTTTAAGGATCCTAGACCCTGATCTATTCACTTCCTCACTCAAGATCCATCTGTTATCGTTCTCGACACCATATTTAGCTGAAAGAATGCGAACCTATAGGGCATTAGGTTCCCTCCCAAACCTCCAACCCCACTTGCATAATAAAGCTTCATTTCTCAATCGGATAGGAACCAAACCCAAACCACCTTTATTCTTAGCTCTAGAGACATCTTCCCAAGCCACCAGATGAACTTTTCTCTTTGCCTCCTGATCGCCCCAAAGAAACTTCCTAAACAACTTCTCGATCGAGTTGGCTACTCCTTTGGGAGCTTGAAAAATAGAAAGAAAATACGTGGGTAGATTGATCAATACTGACTTCAGCAGAGTTACCCTACCCCCCAAGGAGAGATATTTTTTACCCCAACCGACCAACCTTCTATCAATCTTTTCCAAAACTGGGGACCAAAACTTTTTAAAACTGGATTTCCACCAACTGGAAGGCCTAAGTAGAGAAAGGGAAGTTTTCCGACACCACAGCCCACTTTGTCTGCCCACTCCTTTACAACCGAAATGTCCAAACCAACTCCAATTAAGGTACTTTTGCCCAGGTTTATCCTTAGACCAGAAAACAACTCAAAGCATCTGAGGACAGCCCGGAAACCAAGCACCTCCGAATTGAGATTATCACAGAAAAGTAAGGTGTCGTCTGCAATTGAAGGTGGGTGATCACCGGACCCCCTTGACTCACTTCAAAACCTCTCACAATACCCAGCTCTCTTGCCTTCAACACGAGCCTGTTCAGACTCTCTCCCACCATTGTAAAAATAAACGGAGAGAGCGGATCTCCCTGCCTCAAACCCCTATTCGCGGGTATTGGATCAGTTGGTGAACCATTCACCAATACCGAGTATTTTGTATTTTCAATGCAAGCCTTCATCCACCTCCGCCATCTACTACCAAATCCCATCCTGTTAAATAAATAGTTCACAAAGGACCACTCCACACAGTCGTATGCTTTTTCCATGTCAATCTTGAATAACAAGCCAGGCTTGCCTTCCTTCTTCCTCATATGAACCAATTCATTAGCGATCAAAACCCCATCCAAAATTTGCCTGTTCTCAATGAAAGCTCCTTGTGATTCCCCAATAATTTCAGGTAAAGCTTTCTTTAATCTTTCCGCTAGAACTTTGGCTAACAACTTATAGACACTACCCACTAGGCTGATAGGGCGAAAATGCGACAACTCAGAAGGACCTTCTTTTTTAGGGATTAAGGTAATAAAGGAGTTTTTGAGTCCTTTATTGATGATACCGTCCTTATGAAACTCCCTAAAGAACCTCAAGATATCCTGCCCAACTACTTCCCAACAAGCCTTAAAGAATGCCAAATTGAAACCGTCGGGGCCAGGCGCTTTATCCCCATCTAGACTCTCTAAAGCCCCTAAAATCTCTTCCAAGGAAAAATCCCTTTCAAGCCAAGCCACCAAACTCCCACTGATTTACGAGAATTCTAACCCATTCAACGTGGGTCGACTGGAGCGCGGATCCATCAATGAGGCGGAACTTAAGACAAAAAAAGGAGAGCCAGGACTCCTAGAGGGATTGGGGGGATGAAAAATTAGAGAAAGAGAAGACAAACACCAACTCATTAGCCTAGGGATAGAGGGACAAACCCCAGAGGATAACATTGAACTGGAAGAAAAAGGGAGATAAGGGAAGGACAATACCCGGGCCTCGGAGGAGAAGAGCCATGCAGCCACGAGAGAAGCCACAGGGGAGGGAGACGACTGAAGAGCCTGTCAGCAGTCAGTAACCAAGAGCTGATAAGAAGCCATAGTCCGCCGCTGTGAGCTAATGTCAAAGAGCAAGGAATCCCCCTCCGAAGCCTGAAGAGGGACAGGGAGGGCTCCATCGAAGCACACTGACGGGAGCGCCACCACCTCCACAACATCATCTCCAAAATCAAGGAAGCTCCAAACCGACCCAGGTGCGAGAGACGTCAACAGGGACAAGGAAGAAAGCCATCCACCACTCGAACTGTGTACCGCCTGGGATAGAGAAGAGGCAAACAAGGCACGGGTTTTGCATACAAACCATCATAAAGGTGATAGCAGAGAAAAGGAAAGGAGGTACCCGTATCCATAGGCAGCGGCAAAGAACAGGCGGAGGGGGGCGATGGAGGCCGATCCGGCAAAAGAGAGGAGGGAGGCAAGGGAGCATAGTCCGGCTGAAAGATAGCAGAGAAGAAACTCACCACTGACTCCCTAATGCTGTCCTTATCCGAGATCCTCTTACCATCCACCACCACCGAACTAATGTAGTTGACTGCCCTCCTGTTAGAGGCACACAAATGAAAGAACCTTGAGTTTTTATCACCATCTTTTAACCATAAGGCCCTCGATTTTTGTCTCCACTCAACTTCCTCTAACCTCAAGCAGTCCCATAGGGTAGATTTGGACTCCTTCTTGGCTGCTAGTTCCTCCTCTTCCAGGTCCTGCTCTTCCTCAATCTTAGACCAAAGTTCAAGGTCTTGAATAGCTAATTCCTTCTTTTCCAATGTACTACCTCCATTAGATGCAACCCATTCTTTTAACTTCCATTTGAGCAATTTGAGTTTATTGAAAAGAACAAAACCTGCCCAACCATGTATGTCGAAGCTGTCCCACCAAGCCTTCACTAGCTCCAAAAATTTCGGTTTAAGCAACCATGCATTGTTAAACCGAAAAGGCTTCGGTCCCTAGTCAATTTCTTCCGAATCTAGGATTATCGGACAGTGGTCCGAGATAGGAAGAAACAACTTCACCTGACTAGCTCCAAAGAAAAGGGCTTCCCAATCTGCTGAGACCAAAAATCTATCAAGTCTGCTAGACGCTCCTCTAAGCTGACCATTGGACTAAGTGTAACGCCCCCCGATGAGAGGAAGATCCATCAGCTCACCTTTTTTTATAAAATCTGAGAATGCTACCATTGATCTTGTGAAGTCTCTGCTCCCTTTCTTCTCCGATGGGTACCGAACTACGTTAAAATCCCCCCCCACACACCACCTAGAAGATGCCCAAACCTTGACATCTTCTAATTCAGACCAGAAGTTCTCCCTTTCCCCATCAACAGTTGGTCCATAAACGTTGGTAATACTGATTTCTACCCCTTCTGCCACCAGCTCTCCTTTCACCGAAATCGATCTAGAATCCATTCTTCTGGCCACTACTTTGAAGACAGTCGGGTTCCACAAAATAAGCAATCCTCCCGATCTTCCCGCCGCTGGTTTGTAAAAGTTATCACAATCTCTAACTCCCCATAATTCTTTGATCATTTGTTTTGAGATTTCTTCTCTTTTTGTTTCTTGGAGGAGCAAAATGTCTACCTTATTTTTCCGAATAAATCTCCTAATCGTTCCCCTCTTCTCCTGAAGTCCTAGACCTCTGATATTCCAGGTCATAAGCTTCATTGGGAAACCTGGACACTCCTGATTAGCCTCTTTGGCAGCAGAGCTCTCTTCTTTTTGTAGACCTTGAACATATGACGACAACCCCTGTAGGAAACAGTCTGTTTTCCTTTAGAGCTTCTAACTGAAAAAAGAGAGGCTCGGTCCTCTGCCTCTAACTGGGCCAAACTATCTAGAGATTTTGTCTCATTATTGAACTGAATGCCCAGTTGCCTCCCAACATGCAGGATATCTCTGCCATCCTTTTCTGAATACCCTTTATTTTTCAATTTTTCCATATCCCAATTTGCTTCTTTAAATCTGAATTTCCCTTTTTTTGCCATCTCTTTAATTTCTGCAAAGCTGAGATCAGAGGCATCAGCCAACTTAGATTGCCTAGAAGAAGCCGAGAGTAAGAGGCGATGAGAATCTATAGCCAGAGATCCTCTAGATAGAAGACTACCCGAGAGGGGTTCTGAAGGGTGCTCACCAGAATGAAAACTAGCAGAATTTACCCCCGATACTACATCCAGATTAGAACCGATCACCTGCTCATTGACCACTGGCACCATCGCCAGTTCTTCATTGGAGGACACACTGGCTGTCGGGACAGGGAAAAAATTAGGGAAGAAGTTAGGAGAGTCAGGAGATAATTGAGGGATGAATTTCAAGGGTGGGGGTCCCACAGGTGGTAAGTTGAAAGTTGACTGAGAGTGTTGGGGGAAAACTAAGTTATCCAGTGGACCAGAGTGAAAAGCCCAAGGAGACAGGTCCGAACCCATTGGGAAAGGCAGCAAATGGGGATTCGGGCCTAACCCCTGCCCAAAAATGTACACCTGGCCAGCATTCACCGATTTAAAAACAAGCCCCTCTCCAGATTTTTGAGAAGGGAAATCTCCAACAGATACTCCATCTCTGCCAGAGGCAGCCGAGCATGCAAGGGCAGCCAAATCGTCCACTACCTTGCGTCTGCAGAAGGCACCTGCCGTCTCCGCCGCCTGCTCAGGAGCCTCGACTGACAAGCCTGGTCCGACCACATTTATTGTCCTCCCTTCTAGCTCGCCACGTGGCACTCTAGGTCCCTGAATCAATTCCATTTTGGAAGTCGCGTCCTCCGGCGAGGACCCAGACAGCTCCGACGATGATCGATATTTCCGCCGGAGAGACCACCTCTGAAAGCCTCACCCGGTAGATTTTCCCTTTGATACTTACCGATACCATCGTGGGAAGACAGTCGTCTAACCCAAGCTCCAACAACAGATGAAGCACAGAGCAGTCCTCTCTCCAAAGATTTCGGTGATGAATCTCCAACAAAGTGCCCAATCTCTTTCCAAAGGCCTTGATAATGTTTTCCGTCCAGCCTTCTAGAGGGAAACCGACGCACCTGACCCAAGTGACTCTCCTTTGGCAAATCACCTCTGGATTCCATTGTCCTCTTATTCTAAACACCTTTGAAACCAGGTTCAAACTTCTAGCAACCATGTCTTCATCAGCAAGGGTTGCCAGAAAAAAAATTTCACCGATTAAACTGCAATGCGTCACAGAGAGGCCTTCGTTCTCCATCGCAGACACAACCTGTGCACGCTGCATAGACAAAAAGGGGGAAACAATAACTGCGTTGGCCAGCCAACTG
Source organism: Chimonanthus salicifolius (assembly GCA_013350335.1). Classification (NCBI taxonomy): domain Eukaryota; kingdom Viridiplantae; phylum Streptophyta; class Magnoliopsida; order Laurales; family Calycanthaceae; genus Chimonanthus; species Chimonanthus salicifolius. Next base: position 20,619,464 of record CM023532.1, on the reverse strand, counting down.
TTGATCTCCCTTACCTCCTCTGCTTCCCTCATCAGTTCAATGACCGTCTCTGGACCCTCCACATTGGGATTCTGGAGTTGTACAAACCTGGTTTTACAACCACATCTGCCCAGCTTCTCCGAAAATCCTCCACCTTCTGAACTTTAGCGATGGCAGGTATGGCCGTTTGCCCTGCTCTAATCAGACCTGAATTCCTTTCCGCCCTGATTTTTGTCATTCCCAATTTTTGACGAGTAGGACGAATCCACCTCTGAACCCCGACCTCCCTTCTCTGATTCCCGACCTCCCTTCTATGGAAAATAGCCGGATTTACTTGGAGTTTCTTCCCTTCCAACATTCGCCCGTTGAGATTCGCCACAGCTTTCTCCGCATGACTGCCTCTAGCCATTCTCACGAATGCAAAAGTTCTCCCTACCGCATCCTTCTTCTTTGGGACAAAAACGTCATTGACGATCCCCCATTGGCTGAATAAATCCTACAACCAGTTTCAATTGTTCACTTCTGGCCAAGACGGAAGATTTGCTACGAACAGTGAAACCGATGGGTCGACTCTGCTCTCTCGCCTCTTTCTCCCCTTCTGTTGCTGCCAACCCTCCTCGCCGGACTCATCCAGCCCCCCGCCTCCTTCTTGCCCTCTGCTTGTAAAGACCGGATACCCTGCACGAAATCTCTGCTCGTTCAGGTCTCTCTCTTTCTCAATCTCACGCTCTCTCATCCTGTTTCTTCCTAAAAAATCGTTGATTGTTCGGAGCCATAAACTCTGCCCCATAACCAAAATTGAACAAATATGAAAGTTGATACATGGCCTATACAGATAATATTAGTTATTATGATGATGATGATTTATTATGAACCAAGTCAACTGAAATTGTGTATAAACTGTTTTGAGTATGGATGTTTCTTGCTGAAACAGAGGAAGTTTTTGATGTGGATCATCTGCAAAAGAGTACCCTTCTTCAATCCAACATTGAGATTAATCCTCTTCCTCTGTAATTCCTCATTTTCCAAATCCTGTCAATATGTTGTAAAACAAAATTCACTTAAGATAGCCCCAGATAAAACTCAAGTATATGAGAGGTAAAAATTCTCTACCACATTGAAGAGGGGTTACTGTATCATTGATGACCATGCTGAAACCCTTCTTTTCTGATGAAACACATCCATACTCAAACAGAGTATTTCTCTATAGAATTTTTTTGGTCCCAAGTCATTTCTTCTCATCTCTCTGTACAAGACTCATGGTTCATGTAAGAAGGCTAGTCGGTCATGAAAAACATCTTCTCAAACTAATTACGAGTTCTGTTCAGCGAAAACATAGAACTTAAAAAGTAAACTCGAGAAAAACAGAACATGTGCTCGTACCCAATAAGCAGCTGTGAAACCAGCAACTCCAGAAGAAAGGTGAATTACATAACCACCCGAAAAATCAAGCAATCCTAGATTGTCCAAGAAGCCTTTGGAATCCCAGATGGTGTAAGCGCCGATGGTGTAAGAGAAGGTGAGCCAGCAAGGGACGAAGAGCATCCATGCATAGAAATTCATCCTCCCAAGAAGTGAACCGGCGAGCAATATGACTGTGATGGCGGCAAAAGTGAATTGGTAGAAGACGTAAGCAGCCATTGGTATGTCATCTGCTGCTTGTTGGAGAAGGTACGTTTGGGATAGTGAGGCATTGGCTTTGCCCCATATGGGGAATAGTTCATCGCCAAAGGACATCTGATGGCCCCATAAAACCCAGCAAACGAGGACAGCAGCGAAGGCGTAGAGGGCCATGAAGGCAGAATTCACAGCCCACTTCTTCTTCACCATGCTTCCATAGAGTATTATGAGGCCCGGGACACTCTGGAGGCCAACCATGGCTGCCGCTGTCATCTGCCACGCATTGTCGGACTTGTTCATCCATATGGGAGATGCCTCATTTGGCTGAAGATTTGATGGCAAGAGTCCATTTAGCTCATTCAAGTAGTATTTTTGTATGGAATGGATCATCTTCTTCTTCTGTGGTGGTGGGTGTAACAGAGCCAACACGGGGGAAGAGAGAGAGAGAGAGAGATTAGAAGAAGGATGGCATAGATTGTATCAAATAACATGACATTTTTTCTTGTCTTGGTGTCCAGGAGATCCACTCACATTCTATTGCTTCTCCGTCCTTTCTCTGTGCATTACTAGTCTATTCTCTATATTCTCTACAGGCAGCTGGCCTCCTTGGAATCAAGTGGAATCCATCTTCTCTTGGACTGGGCCTCATTCCATACAAATGGGGAATGGGCACTACGGTTTTCCTACTCAAATCGTTGAAAAGGAGGATGCTTGGTTTGGATAAGAAGATTAAAATGTAACTTTATCTAATGTATCTTCTGTTAGGACCTGGATATCCAGTCAACAGACTCATCTGTTAGGTGGAGTGATCTAAGTCTTTTATAAATTTCTAGATCTTTCTACACTTCCAATGTAAGATTCGTTCGCAGCTTCAACAATCTCTTACTAGAACGAGGCCAGTTATCCCGTCCGCCTAAGAGATCTTCTGAGTTCACAATATGAGGTAGTGTGAGATCTGACTCTAATACTGTTGGATAGGACCGAGTATCCAACTCAAAATACTAATTTATTAGGTGCAGTGACCTAACACTTCCAATATAAGGCTCCTTCGTAGGTACCTCACCCATATCTATTTAAGAAATTGGGATAGTTAAAGAAAACCTGCTTATTTCAATGTTGTCCAATAAAACCTTTTTTATTAATGGAAATTCAAAGAAAATGAATCTTATTCAGAACAAAAATAATACCTTATTTTCAGAATCATTTTTTCTATCAAACACACTAACTTCTTTAACAGTATTTATATTTAAAATGATTCTTTATTTTTCTAAAAATCAAATGGGATCATGTCTAAAAGATCAAATAAAACTGAAACTTTATATTTAAACAATTATAAGATTTTTCTTTTTTCTGTCTCTTCTTCGAGACATTGCTCATTCCCAAGTGACAAGAAGGTTCTGATTGCTGGATTTTTATCCAGATTTGGTTGACATACTTTTGTCCCAAAGCCATTGCCGTCTTTGTGAAATACGGTATCATCAATGGCCCATCTCACTCGTTGCCATCTGGCAAGTGGCAACAGTGGGACCCAGTCCTGGGCCTTGTACGTTTTTTTGCTGTGAGTCCCATATGTGACAGCCAATGCACTTTTTTTTTTTTGTATTATCAAAGTCGATGCATGAAATGCAGAAGGAAGAAGATGACAAAGGAATTGGCAGAAAACATTGTAATGATGAGATGAACGACAATGCGTGAGACATTTTAAAATCAATTGAGAAGAGAATTCTAAAATATATATCAGACATTCTTTGACAAACAATTATTAATGATAAAAGGATTCTTTGTTTTTTAATTTTTGAGAGCACTTCAATCTAAAATAATAATAATATTTGATTAGATAAAAATAAAATTGTCCTTATTTTTTTGTCATTATAAACAATGAGTTCCTCCAACATATAAAATAGAGCCCAACTCTATTTAAGAATCTAAATGAATTATGAATACCTGCGGTTTGCCATTTTTGTGGTTAGAAAAAGAGCAGGGTAATTGAGGTTTTAGTGAAAAAGAGAGAAAGATCGACAAAATTGTTGGGAGGAAATGTCTTTCTTATCTCACAAAAACAACAATATCTAGTTTCAATTAAATGTGAACTTTAGCTAGAAAAAATACCCAATGTTGAGGTTTATAAGTGAAAGGTTAGCCACACGTCTAATTTGTTAAAAAAAAAAAATGGAAAATTGGACAGAAAAGTACAACAAAAGATTTCTGATGGTTACGTGGAAAAAAATCAAAGAGGATGAAGCTCTAATGGAGGTATAAAAGAAGGTAAGCTGAAAATAGCTATTGTTTCTAGTTTAAGGATTCTTCTAAGGCAATAATGTCTTGATGGGAGACAATCAAACAAGAGTGTTCCCATTAGGAGTGAGGACCTTGGCCCAACCTTAGAAAACGTTCATTTCCTTGCGGTTTTCTCTTGATTGGTGAAGATCTATATGTCATTGGTGGCAATGAGAAGATAGACAAGCCAGTGTGGAAACAAGAAGAAGGACCTTCAATGTTACCTAGGGGTGCAACTTGGGTTCGAGCCGACTTGAATCCTAAGGGTTTGGTCGAGGCGAAAAAAGTCTAATCCATTTTTACTTGGGCTAGGCTAAGGTTAAACTTTGCATAACCAAACCCAGCCTAATTACTAGAATTATGTACATTTGTACTTCCTTTTTATAATTACTCAACCCAATTCGTTCACCCAAGTTGCATCTCTATTGCCACCATTTCATATTATTATGGCTTATGGCTATCTAGACAAAAGAAATAGATAGACAAATAGTAGCTCAACCCACTTAAAGGATAAAGATAGAAGCCAGAAACAGAGGTAGAACATAAAAGAAAAACATGCTTCAATGTTTCAGAACTTCTGCCTGATAATAAACTTGATGAGTATAATTGATCAAATTTTAACTCAAAAACCAAATTCTAGTCATTTGATTTTAATGGTCAAAATTATCAAACATTCTTAAATTAAGATAAGACGCTTTATAGTTTTGACCACTAAAGATCAAATGATTAAGAATTAAGTTTTTGACTGAAATTTAACCTAATTATATTTCATTTAATTTCAATCTAAATAGTTAATTTTACTATGAAATTTTGAGAAACATGATCACGAAGTTAAGAAAGGGGAAAAACATGTCATAAGCATTGCTATTTCTATTGAAATAAAAAAAGAAAAAATGAAAAATCCATGTGATCCATCACCAATCCATCCAATCCCAACTTCAGACTTTTTGGCTGCTGGGATCTTAAATGTTAATAAGTCAATAACTATCAATAAAATATGTCCAATTAAGACCTTAATTGGTTTTTTTTTTTGTTAATTATCACCACTTGAAATTTTGATATATCACCTTGCCTCCCGTAAATCCAGTAAAGATTCCACTGCAAGGTCTTGACCACCGGACATAATTTAATCAGCACAGGCATTTTTTTATTTTTTTTTTGAATGAAGGGTTAGAATTTCATTCAGTGAAAGAAAGGGATGCCCAAAGAAAAAGAACAATTGGAGCACAGGCATATTTTCTAACAGTGTTGGTTAGAATTATTTTAAGGCCTACTGGATAGATTTGGGCCTTTATAGTAGGCCCAATAATTAAATGAGATGTGGGAAGAAACCTTCCCTTGGCCTGGCCTATTTGTTTTTTTGTGGCAAAGGGTCGAAACTGTTTCTCTTATTTGTAATTCTCTTCTTAATTCTATAATTAATAAAAGTCCATGTGTTTTACACCCGAACTACTTTAATCCAAATGATTGACTAGACAGCCTAATCAACGCTAAATCAGTCACTGGTTAGAAAGATTAAGAAAGATATTCAAAATAGGTCAAAATGGTCAAAACTATGTAGCCAAACCTGGGGCAAGAAATGCGTTGTGCTCGATACACCCGTATTAGTGCAATGCAACGTATCAGCCGATGCATCTTTGTTCGCATCTATCTGGACTCCGGCCACATTTTTTTCCCGTGGCCAAACCAGTAGTGCATTTTCTTGGTTTTGAGTTTTGACCATTTTATTAACAAGTTCATTAGAGTTTCTTAGTTCTTAATCCGACACATGAACTTCCATGTGAACCAATTGAAACTGGATATGTTGAGTTATGATATATTTATATGATAAAATTTACAACCACATTACATTTCTACACAATCATATCATAGCACAATTTGAGTTAAATAAGCATTAAGAAATAATAAAGGGTCTAATAACAATTATTAGAGTGTCCAACATGGGTTACTTTGAATAAATAATTTGAGTCAACAACACGAATTGAGTTTCTTTATGTTGGGCTGAGGCTGACCATCGAGTGTTGCGTTAGTTTTGACATGGTGTAGATATGTGGAGATTATTTTACCTTGATATAGTAAATTTATGAATAAATTTAATTTCTTATAAATAGAAGTGTTTATAAAATCAAATTACACTTAAAAACAACTTAATTCTGATAATCTTTCTAATCAATACAATTTAGCTTAAACATTGAATCAACAATAAAGATGATTTTAAATATTTACACAAATGATAAAGGGCTAGATGATGAAAAGTAATTGGACAAAGTCACACTAAGAGAGATGTGCATGTTGTGTTGGTTCATGTTAGAGACACTTTAAAAATAATTCTAATAGAGGACAAATTGAGAGAAATGCACGTGAAGTGATTCGATCATTTAAATAAAAGGTCGAACACAACACTAGTTCATAAAATTGAGAGGTTGGTTATAAATTGCAAGGAAAACAAGAAAAAAGGGATAAAAGAAAAGACATGAGAGAAAGTTGAATGAGTGGCGTGATGATGGTAAAATGCACTATTTTTTTAAAAAAAGTTTAATAGACATCTAGTAAAAGTAAAAAAAATTTACACACACAAGACAAAATTACAGTTCATGTATGAGTAGTTTTGTCTTTTTTCTTTTTTTTTTATACAAAAGTGTTTATAAGAAAAAAGAAAAAAGGGAAGGGACATAGGTCCATTGCAATATTTAATTATATTTTATCAAGATTAAACAAAAAAAATCTTTTTGGTTGAAATGCATGCTACAGGCTTCAATCCATATGTGCTACATCAAAAACCTATAAAAAGTAATCTAGTTGGCATTTAGAATGACGAAAAGGGTAAAATCGAAGTATTATGTGTCTATTATCAAGAGTTTTACTTCTCATTTTTTTCATTTTTTCTTAAATATTCATTTGCTAAGATCATCGCAGCTGTTGATTTTCATACTATATTTCCCATCTTAATCAGGGCTTAGTAAATCAATGGTCAAGATCTTAAATATTTATTCTTCACTAATAATATAAAAGTATATTCTAATTCAAATGGATTGGAGTAGTGGTCAGGAACTCGTCTAAGAAAGCAAAAGTCTTTAACTTTAATTCTCACTCAACGTCAAAGAGTCAGGGACCCGTAGTGTCACCTAGACTGCACTTAGATTGGAGGGTCATGGTATAACACCCCTCTTTACCTCCCTTTTCTCACTTTTTGATACACTTTTCATACAAAGGGTATTCATTAACCCCTAAATGCATCCCTCTGATGCACCTCCTGGAAAATACCCTCCATTTAAATGCAGTCTAAGTATATATGGATAAAGAGACTTATATATGTTCGGAAGATTAAAAAATATAAAATGTGTCTCGCTCGTATCAATAAACTAAGCATATAATATAGTCTGTGCCTTGTTTGAAAGATGTGAAAGCTGGACCCTGCTAACATCGAGGACTCATTTCTGGGGAGGAGTTGCTTTGCCAAGGCATCCATTTCCAGGGAATTGTCTACGACATGATAGAATATAAATATATAAAATTTAAATTAGTACACCTAAGTTTTGCTTAATTTTGTCTGAGGTATGACAAATTTTGATGTATAAATTCTAACTCTTTACTGAGCAATCATTCATATAATTGAGTTAAATTACTTGAGTTGACTTAAGTTTATTAATATTTTTGAGATTTGATAAAAGCATGCAAGAGTTAATCTGAAATGCCTGGCTGAAAAGTTTAGATGTTTTGATAATAACAAAAATTATATAGATAGTTGTATTATTATAAAAACTATTATACTGTAAAAAATGCAATCAACTAAATTATATTTGTTGTTGATTTTTTAAGATTAAAAATGAATTATCAAATAAATATTTTAATTTATCATGTTTGATCCAATAATAAGAGTTTTTAAATAAAAATGATAAAAGATAAAATCAAAATAAAAAATAATGGGTATAGCTCAACTGATAACCTCTTGCCTCAGGAAGCAGGAAGTGAAAAGTTCGAGCTCCCATGACCTTACCTAGTGTGCTCTATAGGGCCCATCCTGAGATCCCCTAAAATCTCAGGGCCCTAAGTAGAGTGAGCTTTTAGGGGCCCTTTGTGACTGGTATATTAAAGACTTTAAGTGTGTGGTGGCCTTAGACGGCGGCCTACGCCACCTATTCCCATGGCCGGCCCTGATGCTCTAAGGACAGTGGATATCACTCATGAAGCTTTTACGCTGATTTTTCCACAGTTTTCCACACGTAAATTCAAAAATAATAATAATAATAATAATGAATTGAAGTCAATATTAAGTGAGTACCACATGACATCGAGCTTGAGCACCAAAATGCGTATTTTGTTGTTCTATTCAACATAACATTTAAATATCAAAAAGGCTAACTCCTTATGGCTGAGGTATGGAAAAAACGATTTATTCATAGTCATATCTCAGAAAATGATAGATATTTACTTTTTTAAATTGAAAATAACTATTTTTTTTTTTTGAATTTACGTTTGAAAAATGACAGAATATCCAACGTAAAACTTTCATAAGTGAACTTATTACCCTTAAACACATCAAAATTAAGTCATGAGACTAAATCTGCAACCTCCCGCTTCCTGAAATAAGGGACAACCAATTAAGCTATACTCATCTGAATTAAAAATAACTATTTTTAAAAGGAAATTTTTTCTTCATGCATCTAAATAACATTTTTATTAAGAAAAATGAGAGTCAAATTCCAAAAAGGCAAGTACAATATTTTATTTGAAAATTAAGATGTTACTGTTCCCCATTGTTGAACTCTCTTTGCTTATTGAAATAAAAATTGATTTGAGTTGGACACTGTTTATTACTGTCTTTTTATTTTATCATGACAAATTGATAATATTTTATTTTTTGTTTTCATTTTTTAATTTATTAATATATATATATATATATATATATCTGATATTAGTAAAAGTGACTGCGCCTAAATCGAATTTCCTAATAAGACAGGGAAAGTAGAATGGAGTGATGCTAAATCATAGGGTCAAGAAATCAATCATAGCCTGAAAATGATAGTTCAACAGATTACATTTAGGAAAGGAAATCTTAATTCTCTAAAAATGCCTTTGATAATAATTACATAATGAATTAGTCAATACTCCTACTCCTGTTATTTGTCCCTGTAGCATGTCTTGTGTAGCCTAAGAAATTAAAACCCTAGGCTAACATCACAGAGAAGATGACTATTAACAACTAATGAAGTTATTAAGGCTATCCTAAACCTGATCATATATTTGACATTTTTTTAAGATCAAGATATACAGATGTCTCACGGACTAATTTTTAAGATACTGTAAATCTCCTAATTCAGGAATCAGGATAGAAAAGAGAGGGTAGTGACCTTTTTGTATTGAGAGAAACTTAATACCAAGACTTCACGCAAACAATTGCGGATTTGATTAGGTAGTTCACATTCTTCTTGATAATTTCTACTTATTCCCTCATTTGGATGAACCCTTACGTGATCTATCTCACTTCTTTAACTTAACAACATCTGATTTTATGTTTCTATTCATCATCATCAATAACAAATCCAAATGAGGCTTGCTCATATGAACAAATCAAACCATAAGAAAAGTAAATTATAAGTCTCAAACCCATACATCTCAGGACACTACTCACTATATACAAGAACAAACTCACTACAAAAAATAATTAACATATTTTTTTGACAAGAGATGCCGTAATCATTTAAGTGATGACAACTTGAGAGAAAAATAAAATAAAAAAAACATGGTGATGATCCTCAAATCTCAATCAAAAGTGAAAATAGCCAAAAAGTTTTATCACCTCTACTGCTATTTTTTTTAAAAAAAAAAAAAACCAAGAAGTTAAATTTTACTTCTGTATTTATGCCAGCAGAGAAGCATGACAATACACTTTCTTATGATGTAAAATCTGGATCTTTGCTCCTTTGCCATGGCCAAGCAACCTTTCCTCTCTGTAGACGACTCTTCCCACCCTTCACCAGCTCTTGATCGCCTAGACATGCACTGACCCATCTCAGAAGATCAGAAAACAAGGCCAGAGAAACAAAACCCAAGAAAAAAAAATTCAACACAGACTCGTTTTCTTCTTCTTCTTCTCCCAATCCACTGCCGTACAGTTAATAGTGTAAGCAGGCAGTCTCTTCTCTCCTTGTCTGACCTTATTATATTAGTCATTTTGTATGACATTGAGAGATAAATGGCTGTGATTGGATCAGGACAATGGAGATGCTGTATCATGCCACGTGTCAAGTTATAGATGGTAAAGGTCCTGAACTGTGTCGTATGGGAGTCTTGGGTTGAGGACAAGGGCTGGAAGCTGGAGAAAGCTATTTCTCTTGTGGTTCGTACGTTCACAACCTGTGCCCTGGGTAGATGGGCCCAGCTGGCCCAACAAGCCTTTAAAGTTTAAACTGCTTGGGATGTAATTATGTAAATGGGCCGGAGGAGGGATACAGCATGCATCTATCTCTGATCCATGTTACAAGGACCCAGATATTCATCTACATATGAATTCATGGGTACAAATCTCGACTGATACAATGCGTATTAGGAGAGAGAGATATCGGCTGAGATAGACTGATATCTCGGTATGGGCTTTTTTTTTACCCCTGCATCTGATTTAAAATTCAGATTTGGATCAAGAAACTTTAATGATTAAAAAAAAAATTGGACTTAAATCCCATTTTTCCATGCTTCATGCTTTGTGCTATTGGATCATCAAAGTCCTGTTAACACTTTCTAATTGTGCTACATGCTAATAATTAATAATTTTATTTATTCTTAATCCACTATGATTTGATTTTCAATTTTTCATGAATTTAGAGAATGCAAACCATGAATCATAAATCACTAAATTAGCCCAAACTTGGCCCAAATTCTCTTAATTAGTTGGTGTGCAAGCTTCATAAACTCTTTAAATTGATGCAGAGTAGCAAACCAAATTGAAAAACCCCATGAATTACAAATTGTGAAATGAACCCAATCCAATAAAAAATTAACTGCAAACTATAAATAAATAATTGACCTTCCAAGAAGCACTTACATCATATTCAAGATCACCAGAGCCAAGCACTTCATAACTGCAAATCTTGATGAATGTGAAGATTGTTCACATTAATATCCATGCAAAAATAAATTGTAAAAATAAATTTCCACAGTAAATTTGCCGGAATTTCTCTTGGGGCATTACCTCACTAACTATTTTATAAAATATTCTAATTTCCTCTTGTCTAACCAGCCATGACAGAAAAGTTTCAAGTAAAAGAAGCTAACCATTCACTTTGACCATGGTCATTTCAATTGAGAAAGAAGTGAAAAGAGCCCTAATTTTGCTAGTATAAAAGAAATAAGATTCATGCCTTTAATCCTGCTTCTAAAAGCAAGTAAAAATAACCTGAAATAAAACAGACTACTTAGAGAACGGAAACACTGCAATTCAATAAATTTGGGTATAATCACAAGTACAGATATTAACACTAAGAACAACAAAAGAAAGAGAGTTTTAAACAAATTATCATGCAGCTGTGCACATGTCCTGTCCAACAGAGGAAATTTTCTGAAGTAGAGCTATGTTAGTTACTGTATAATAGTAGGAAGCATTTCGTAACTTCACCCAAGAGGCAATACAAAAAGGATAATATTCAGAATTTTATCTTTTAATAAACAAACAATTATAATCATCATCATCATCGTCATTTTCCCATCTTTATTATCCTTTAACATACAAGATGCAACATATCAGTGCACAATTAATTTTGAGCAAAATGTTCAATTTGTGAAAAAGAAGAGTAGAAGAGCATTTTCACTTGACAATGAGATTTTTACACATTAGGCCTCTTCATCCCACATTCTGATTGAATACGGAAATAAGGCCTGTTGCAGGCCCTTTTATGTCCCCGGAAATGAGTCAATCAAGAATAATAAATTGATCCCTAAATTTATGTTTTACCACTATCCTAGATGTTTTATGAGAGAAGAAGCTCCATGAAGTTGGTCTGCAGATCGAAATGGATATTATTTCCTCCTCATCCAAAGAGTCCTCCTTTATTCTCTTAGCACTTTCCACCCAAATTCTATCTTGTTTGCAACTGAAGACCAGCAAGTCATCAGAAACATTTTCCATTCCATAATGCAGATTGGAGATGGAAGATGCAAGCAAGGACTGCATGGGAGAGTTTCAATAGATTCAATTGCTCGAGGATCAGTCACCCAGAAAATGATTTGCAAGCTTTGATGGAAAAGCTTAAGAAAAGCATAAATGAAGACTTTTGGGAGCAGGAGTTGGGGTCTAGAGTCTCACTGCCTGTAAAGGCAGAATTTCCAGAACCTGTAATACAGAATTCTGCTGGAGCTTTCTTCTTTTGGAGATTTCTCTTCCTTGAGCAGCAAAGTCTGAATCAAAATGCAGTAGGACTCTCTGCATTGTCGACAGAGGGAAGCAGGTAATGAAGGAAATGGGGCTAGTTGAAAAGCAGGAAAATGCAATGCAGGAATGCGTGTTCTTTGTTGTGGTTTCTGTTTCCTGGTGTCACCCAAATTCTATCAGGTAATGAAGGAAAGCCTGCAGCAGAAATTGCAGCAGCAGCAGCAGCAACCTGGAAGATATTGCAGCTGAGGGTCTGCAGCTGTAAAATGTGAGCAGGAGCTGTAAGATGCATTACTGATTTGCCTCCAGCTTCTATCGTTGAGGAAGAACCAGTGGAAGGCAGGAATTAAAGGAATCCCAGCTTATTGTAGCATTTTCTGGGGTTCCTGTTTGGAGTCTGTAAAGAGTTTGTTTTTGACTTTTGTATCAGCCTTTATATCTTCCCCATTTTTTTGGGGTCTGTACTGTAATTTTGGGAGGTTTTCCCTACTCTTTGAATGAATAAAATTGCTTATCATTCAAAAAAAAAAAAAGTTCAGCCAATTACTTAAGTTTCCATAAACATTATCAGGAAGTAAATGATACTTATCCAGCTAAAATGAACTTTCAGAGGTGGTGCATAAAGATAGACAAGTTAGTAACTCTATAGTTCTGCCTTTCTTGGTACCATTGATTTTAAGATGCTTGAGTTTGCAACTCTGCTGGAATCTCAGGCCTGCGTCCATTGGATAGAGAGGACTACAAGGTGCTCAGATACATCCATGACAAAAGACTCCTGAACTGGGGTCTATTGAGCCGATCCACACAAATCCTTCAACTACAGAAAATCAGAGCAGATACTCAGATGGATCCATGAAATCTTAATTATAGGCTGACACTTTCTTTCATCTTATGTGCTGTTCTAAATCTAAGTAAAGTTCATTTTCAAGTCTTAATCTGTGAAAATATGTCTTCTCCTTTGTGTTAGTGTCTCAGCTAAACCAAAATCTTGAGCTTAGACCATGTGAACCATATCAGACACGTTTTTACATAAATTGCTATCTGCACAGTGTTCTAGCAGATCATTTTTTCATGAAAAACAAGTCTATCAAGGTTTCTAGTTTGCAACAAGTTATAAAAATAATAATAAATAGTAAAGTTAGCAATCTTATATCTACGTAGCACAGATACTTTGAAATGACAGTGTCCCATGTTGATGTCCCTAGATTGGATTCTTCATGGATTTTTCTGATACAATTTAACATTGTTTTTCAAGAAGCCAAACTGTTGTTGCACCCTTTCTTCTTTTGAGCACCGCTGAAATATCAAAATATCTGTTCTTCATTTTGCTGAAAAATATATTTATTCTTGGCATGTTAGAGTTTATTACTTGATTGGGATTTGAGTCCATCCTCTATATTAATTTTTTATCATTTTTACTTTAATATTACCTATAAGATAAATATTTGTTTCTCTCTAACCAAATTGACTAGACAATACTCAAAGCCGTAGCTTCCCAAAGATTTCTGTGAAAGGAGCAACCTCCAAAAATACGACTTCATTACATAACAAGCACCAAGCCAACGACAAACAGAAAGCCTACCCAAGAGCTAGAGAAAGTGACACAAAATAGAATAGGCAAACTTGTAGTGCAGCAGGAGATGCTTCACTGATTCCGTATTAGATAAACAGAGGGGACAAGCATTAACAATGATTATCCTTCGATGTCTCAAATGATCAATAGTCAAAATCTTCTCCATTCCAGCTAGCCAACCAAAAATCTTTACCCTTGGGGTGGCATCACCTTTCCAAATGTTCAGATGAACCCGAGGGACTTCACCCGCTCTCATCAACAAATTGCAGAAGGATTTAGCACTGAACTTCCCATGAGTATCTGGTTCCCAAGTCCTTCTATCATTACCACTTCCTACAATGAAAGCCTCATTAAGAAGATCCATAAGAGACATCCAATCTTCCAAACCCCTTCAGAATTGGGGGCACCACACCACATCGTTCTGAAGAAAAGGAAAGCAAAGGAGTAACATGGAGGCAAAAGAAGATTCACCCATCCATTTGAACTTCCAAAAAGAAATCTCTGACCCCGTATACACTTTGTATCTGATATTCTCCTCGAAGCTCGAAGATATGGAGCAAACCCCATCTCCAAAATCCCGAGGCACATCTTGAAGTCAATGAAACCGTCCTCCCTTCCTTTCTAAGCCGTACTTCCCAATGATGATAGATTTCCACAACCCTTTAGAGTTGTCTCCCCATCTCCATAACGACTTCCTCGAAAAAGCAAAATTAAAGCAACACAACAGCTTGATCCCCAAACTACCCTCCTAAACAAGTTTGGCCACCTGAGCCAGGAGACTAAATGCAATTTCCTTTTCTCTAGAGCATCATTCCACATGAACCTTTTTTGAATACTTCCCAAATTCCTAATCATTGCTTCTGGACATTGGAAGACGCTAAGGAAATAAACCGAAAGGTTGGATAAGATAGATTTTATAAAGATGATTCTCCCGGCAATAGACAGATGCTTGCCTTTCCACACTGAAAGCTTTTTCTCCATTTTTTCAATGATCTTATCTCAACACTTTTTAGTTGGTTTACCCATACACAAAGGACGGCCAAGGTAGGAAGTAGGAAAACTCAATACTTTACACCACATCACCACCTCCAACTCCAAACACCAACTAGGATCAATATTAACCCCCATCAACTCACTCTCAAGGAAATTAATCTTTAGGGCCGAGCATATCTGGAACCATAAGAGGATAGTCAACTACCAGCTTCAGCTCATCCGCATCTGCCTTGAGAAACAAGATTGTATCATTCGCATACTGGAGCTGAGAGATCTCTAGATTAGTGTGCTCCATGTGATACCCGTGCATCAGACCCTGAGCAGTAGCATTGTGGAGCATGAGATGAAGGGCTTCAGCACCATGTTCAGACCCTGAGCATTACTAGTTTATCTTTATCTTTCAGCTCTTTATGCTCCACTTTCTCCTTCCCTTTCACTTAGACTTGAACCTTTAATTTGAGAAGAGTGAAAAATAAATGAAAAATAAACCCATAATTTAACCCACACTCATATGTTATCTTAAGAACTCTAAAAATCTAAATAGTACTTACAAATCATATCTGAGTATGGTAATGTAGCACCGGTATGCACACTAAAACAATTTAGTCAGTCTTAACAAGAACATTCATTGCTGAGGATCAAGTGTTACGAACTTAGTTGGGAATGTTGTACATGTAATGTAATAATGCAACAACAAAAAAAAGTTCACATGTTTCCAGTAAAATATGTGATGCAATCACGGAGGAAAGAATGATATACACATGCTCATACAGTTACAAATACATACGTCAGCTGCTCCCAAACAATGCAAGTATAAAGTCATCCCCCATGTTCCAAACTCCCTTCTCCCACTGGCATTTAAAAAATTGAAGACATTATTCCAATGAAGTAATTAAAAAAAAAATCAAATCTCTTACTTAAACAAGGTCATTGTTACTCCCATTTTTTTTTAAGACCAATGTATCCAAGTGTCCCACCTGCATTTTCCAAGCGCCCCACCTGACTAATCTTTGGGACATGTGTAAACCTCCCATTTTGAAAGACAAGATCACTGTTACTCATTGAGCTCTAAATTTGATGAAAGGCAATCTTTAATACCTGTTGCAAGAAAATGAAGTTAATAGGTCTTTATTTTATTTTATTTTTGAAACTAGAGTTAATAGGTCTTTAAATGCATACACAGCTAGTTATGAATATAACATACAAACAAGAACTTGCCTGTCAAGAGGTTCCAAACCATAAACATAACCGGCAACAAAGTCCTGTGATTAGAATGTAGTACATTCATCATTGTAGATGGTAGATCATATTTATCGCAATATTTTCATTATATGGTGGCATTTCTACAAGACAATCCCTCCATATTTTCACCAAAAGATGAAAATTATATTTCATTTTGAGAAATGATTATCTACAGTACCAATATGTTAGATTATGGGAGCAAAATAAATGAATTAAATTCCTTAACCATAAACAAGAACATACATATACATGATGCTTGCTTAGTATGTCCACTTCCACACAGCCGTGTGTTGGCTGCATCATGTGTTGACACTTTTTTCATGCCAATTAACAGAATACAATCAGTACATAACAGAAGAATAGAGAGTTTTCAGTTTCAGAATCATGTCAAAATCCAACATGATGCATTGCCACCTGATAAGGGCTCCCTATTCTTGGACAGTTGGACTTGAACAAGAGGCCCACTTGATGTGCAGGAAGATGTCACAAACAGCTAAACTAAAGGTGAGCAAAGTGGTGATAAGCAAGTGCAGTGTAATGCAATTGTCAAGTGCAATTGGCTCAGATAAAGAACAAAAATGCAGGTCAATGAAGAAAGATGAGAAAGAATATATGATGTGGTTGAGATCCATATGCCAAGATGGATGTGTGGACAACATCATAATAGGATAGAGGGTAAATTTTGGGAATGAACATCAAAAGAGTAGACTTAGGAAACAGGAATGAATGTATATATGGGAATCTATGGGTTGCTTCAATAAGGTGAACCTATGCCTCATAGTTATATGCTGCCCCTGATTCTTGGATTCGCCCCTTTTATAGCACTAAACTCTGATAGTGCGTATTTAGCTTATAGCTAATGATTAGAGTACATCTAATTTGCCCTGGACGTTTATAACGGCTGGTCTTTCCGTTATTAGTTTAGTTCCCCCCGTTATATAAATAAAGAAATTCTAACAGAATTGCTCCAATGAGTAAGTAACCTCCTCCCGCATACCGATAGTTGTAGCCGGATTGGTGAATAAAAGTTGTTGGCAACTAATGGATATATATAAGTTTGTACCTTTTGACCTAATTATGAATATATCCTATGTTTTTATATCACAGTTGAGTTTGACATCTGAAAATTGATTGTTATTAGGTGCCCATCATCATTGTTGCTAACCAAAGTTGTTAGCTTGTTATGTTGCAAAATGACAGAAATGCCTCTCTTCCTATTTCAAAGTAGATGGAACATGGGGTTGTTTGGTAATTTAATATCAAAATCTAATTCCTTGTTTAGCAATAAAAAGGCAGGGGCATGGACCTAGTTACCATCAAATTTCGATACCAAAGATCAAACTGCAACAACTGAGACATTATGGATTTTTATACAATTAGCCCAACATATAGGGACCTTCACATAAAAACATAATCAAAGAATGTCATTTAAGATGCTTTTGGCATGTATATACGAGACCAAAACAACCCACCTACAAAAAATTGAATATTACAATAAGCAAGGAGAAGGGGGCATCAAAGACCACATGTTATGTGGCAAAGCAACAAAGAATATAGCCCCAAATAGGGATGAAATGGAAAGTAAAACTTCCAAAGTTGTTCCACATAGATGGATAGATGGTTAAAACTTCAATGAAGATGATGTTGATGTAAGCCATATAAGTTAGCAACTTATTTTTTACTCCGAAGTACAACAATCAGTAGCCAGCTTGATGTTTCTATACATCTGCCTCTACCATTGCAAGCATTACCATGGCATTTCAATCCAACAGTAATTCTAATATTCTCCTCCTGCTCTGTTTACCAATAATCGCTGCATGAACAAACACCATCTCTAAAATGATGGTAGCGATTTACATCCCTGACTATTATTTCCCGCTCCACAATCTTGGAGATGAACTTGATGGCTGTATGACAATCATCACATACACGAAGGTTCTTTGTCACTAGAAGCTTTGTTCCAGGAGCCGTACTGATAAGCCCAAATGCAATAGCCAGCCTCTCACTATGACTGTATACCATGTTCATCTTCTCGTCGTCATCCACATCATGAAAAACAGGCCCGGTATCTGGCACATAGCCAGCTTCTTTCATAAGTCCTCCCAACCGCTCTAGTTCTGCATTAATTTCATCTAATTGAGGGTGAGAAACATCCCCAACCAGAAATGCGTGAAGTTTGTTCTTTACTTCAATCCAGCTACAAGCAATGGTCTTCTTCAATCCTCTCTCCTTCATCAACTTCCTCACCTCTGCAACTCCTTCCCATTTCCCTGCCTGTGCATAGATGTTGGATAGAAGAACATAATTGCCTGCATCATTGGGTTCCAAATCAATCAGTCTCTGCAATGCCAGCTCCCCTAATGCCATGTTTCCATGAATTTTGCATGAATTCAGTAAAGCACCCCAAACACCAGAGTCTGGCTTTCTTGACATTCCCTTAATAAGATCATATGCTTCATCTAATCGACCTGAATGGCCAAGGAGATCAACCATGCAACTGTAATGCTGAACTGTTGGTTCTATCAAGTAATCTTTTGTCATCAAACTGAAGAACTTCCGACCTTCATCCAGCAAGCCTCCATGGTTGCAAGCTGATAAAACTCCAACAAAAGTGATATGATCAGGTAGAGTTTCTTCTTTCATCTCGTCAAAGAGAGTCAGAGCTTCACTGGCATGACCATGCATTGCATAGCCTGAAATCATGGCATTCCAAGAGATGATCCTCTTCTCAGAGAGGCGGTCAAATAAATTCCTAGCAACCTTCACCCATCCACTTTTTGCATACATATCAACTAGAGCTGTGTTCACTTTACCCTGAGATACGAACCCATGTCTCAAGCTGAACCCATGGATTTCCCGCCCATGAGGAAGAGCAGCTACATCAGCTGAAGCTGAGATGACAGTGACAAGAGTTGCAACTGTGGGCCGAAAACCCATTAAAGTCATTTCACGAAATAGGGAGAGTGCTTCAGATGGGTGTCCATTCTGAGAATAAGCAGCAATCATGGAGTTCCAAAGCACAACATCTCTTCCCAAAATCTTATCGAAGACTTCCCGTGCAGTGGCAACACATCCACACTTGGCATACATGTCAACAAGAGCTGCTCCAACGAATACATCAGATTCCCATCCAGTACGTACCACATGCTCATGAATATCTCTTCCTTCACGAATGGCAGAGAGAGCCGAGCAAGCCTTGAGGACAAATGGGAAAGTGAAATTGTCGGGCACAAGACCACAATCAAGCATTTGGTGGTAAAGGTCAAGGGCGGCTTCATACGGTCCGTTCCAGGCATACCCACGGATGAGAACATTCCAGAGGAAGAGATTTCTCTTTGGGATTCCATCAAACACCTGGTACGCATCATTCAATGAATTACAAAGCGAGTACAAATTGACGAGTTTAGTGCCCAGTACAGTATTGAAACCAAGGCCGCGGAGGAGAAGGTGGGCGTGGAGCTGTTTTCCAGGCTCGATGGCCTTTTGGTCAATGCAGGACTGGAGGAGAAATGAGTAGTAGGATGTCCAGTTACGGTCGTCTGTGGAGATTCCCTGGGTTCTAGCTAAGGAATGGAACGTGGGTTTTGTGTTGGGAGAAGAAAGACGAGAAGGGGAAGAAGAAAACAAGCATATGCTGCAAAGGAAGGAACTGGAGGAGAGAAATGCAGGATGAAGAATTTTACTTGGGGAAGGAAGCATGGTATTGAAGAAGAAAACAAAAGAGGAAAATGCATCAGCTGACATTCATAATTTGGCGGGGTCTAACGGCTAGTGAACATCAGGGCGAACGTGATTCTTGGCCAGTCAGCCATGAAGTTGAAGAGATTCTATAAATATATAATTACGGGACAAGATTATATAAACACAGTAATAATTAAAATACTTATTCTTGTAATTATAAAAATTGGGTAAATCAAAATTACGCTTAGGCAGTCAGACTTTTTGGTGCACGGGTTTCATCTGATGTTTATTTTTAAGAAATTTAAATCACTTGCGATGTCTTTTTTTATTTATTAAATTTATATTCAATTTAAATTTATGTTCATTTAATACATTCAATAATTTTATTTTAATTTAAAAATATGTGCTGATTCGATAAACACTGAGAGCTCAAGACTAACCAATCATTTAATACATATTTGAATTTTTTTCTCTCTTGAATGAAATTTTACTAACCTTCATTCAAAAAAAAAAAACTAATCATGTGATTTTCTTTTCTAAATTTTTTTAGACTGTTTGACATTTTCAAAGTTATAAAAGATGATATCATTTTTTATCCTTCTTTGTAACAAGAGCTCTTTGACAAGACTAAAAGAAATGTAATATTTTTCTTTATTCACAAGAGATTTACTTCTCATAAAAGAGAGAGAGGAAAATTTATTGATGAAAATGCTTTGTTTTCCTCTTCTGACATGACAATATTTTGCTTATTTTTAATAAAAATAAGGATTTTAATACAAACAACAAGTATATTAAACTATTACATCCTGACACGTGACCGAATTTTTATATTATTTGTTTAATAATATGAATAAAATTCTAACACATTTTTCTCTACAAGAAATATACAAACAACCTCTAGAATCTTTTCTTTTCTTTAGTTTACAGAAGTATGTCGATTTTTTGCATTTTTATATAATACTTTGACCCATCGCAGACTACTAATATATTTCCTTTTGTCTTGTGTATGCATCCAAATGATTTTTTTTTTCTAAATTCTATTTATATTTTTAATTAATATAGGTAGGATTTTTGAGATCATCATACAAACTATAAAAGGCTAAATTTCATTCTCCCCTTAATCAAATGCATTCCATCTCTAGATGACTTGTATCCATCTTTATGTTTACGAATAGTATTAGTTAAAAGTTTTAGCTGCATTAGTATAAATAAGATGATAAAAGCATTATCTTATCTTACGCTTTTTTTTAAAAAAAAAAAAAATCGATTGGAAGGGTGTAAACTATCACTAGATAGCTGATAGAATCTATCGAGATCTAGATTTGAATTTTAAATTTATTTTATCTCATTAACTTGTTATTTTAATTTATCTTATCCTAAAATTTAGATGTATTCTATCTTTATCTTGATGTATTTTGTTTTAATTACAAATAAAACAAATGACATCTCCTTTAAAGAGAGACACCGAGCAATATTATTATTTCATAGTAGATAATTGTGGAATATATTTCATTATTCTATCTACACATTACATTGAGTCCTAATTTTTTCAAACAAGCCTCAATGAAGTCCTAATTTTTTCACTTTACAATCTAACATGTCTTTTTTTATACATTTTCTCTATATTTACAAAGGACGTCCTATCCTTCTAATACCCTCGATCCCGAGGTTCTAAACTTTAGGTACTAAGGTTGTGTTTGGTATTCTATTAATATGACAAAACTATCTCAAATAAGTTCTCTTAATTTACATCTATCGATGCTATCTTTAAATCATTCATATTATGTTTGTTTCTATATTTATCCTTTAAAATTAAACCACTCACCCAAAGCAACATGCACATTTCCGTTGTCTTAATTTTATTTACTCTTTTTTAAAATCGTCCTTTTAGGCGAACATGAACTATCTTATCACTTAAGATCTCAGTAGCTTGTCTAAATTTTGTCCACTCTACTCTTATCATATTTATTATGTCTAAATCAAATCTTCTTTGAAATTTTACTATAAAGCCTAAATATCTAAACTTATCATTGTATGCAATTAAGTTGTTTTTTATTTTTATCGTGTTAACTTCACTATCATCTGATCTACTAAAGTTAATATGACTCAATCATTCTCCTCCACAAATCAAACATCACATTGAGTTGCTATTTTGTCTCACTAATTAACATTACATCACCTAGAATCGTATTAATATATAGTAGATATAATAGATATTTTTAATCCATATCAGCCCAACTTTACATATTATACCGGTTATTATGCAAAACCTTTTTGGAAATCTATGCAAAACATGCGATGGTCCATGTAAATCTATATGAGTACATCAGATGGTCCACACAAACTAAACAGATCTCTGAGTGGCCCACCGAAATGGACCCCTCGAAAGGTCGAATCAAATTCAAGTGAGCTTGACAATTGAAGTGTCTGAGCCCCAAATGGTGGGGATGCATTGAATGATGCATTATCAAAATGATGCACTCAAAAGTTAAAATAATGTTCAAATTTAGATGGATTCAATTAATTTCCACCAAAACTAAAGTGAAACTGATAAATAGCAATTAAAAAACGTATAGATTCACCATATAATTAATAGCATGGTATAAATGTGATGTGGCCTCTGTGTGGGGCCACTAAGATCAGAGATCACACTTCCTCTTTTTTCACACCTATTATAACCTGTTGGTTGTATTTGTAGGTAATCTAAATCTATTTTGATTTAGATTATATTCTAAGACTAAAAATATATTTAAAATTGACTTTATTTTGACTGCTGATATTTAGACCATTGAAAATCATGGTGTTTCAAATCTAATTAACTCAATTTTTTATAAAAATATTAGGAAAGTTTATATATCTATATATATACTCCATTTCAACTTTAGTTATTGCTTCGGATTTTAATGGCCTCTTCCTAAACACCAAATGGAGACTTTCTTCTTGGCTTTGTACCAATAAGGAATTATGAGATTTTTAGGTTACTGATCTGTTTCAATTGTGGGAGGGTTGTATGAAATCTTTTTTTAAAGTCAGGAAAGTAAGGGCCTTGTGGTCCCCCCTACCGCGTGGAGAACTCAAATTTAATGTTGATGGTGCCTCTAGAGGTAAACCGGGACCAGCTGGAATTGGAGGTATGCTGAGGGATCATTGGGGAACCGTAAGGACTGTTTTCTCGGAATCTATGAATTCTAAAGAATCTAACGAGGCAAAACTTATGGCTATTCGGAGAGCCTTAAGTTTAGGGACTGTCTTAGGAGGTGTTAAATTAGTTATTGAAAGTGATTTCTCTAATGCTATTAAATGGGCTAGTGAGGAGAAGTGTCTTCCGTGGAGGCTTACTACTTTGGTAAGGAAAATTAAGGTTTTGTCTATGAGGTTGGAGGTTTCATTCTCATACATTAGCCGTTTAGTCAATGGTGTTGCAGTTTTTTTTGTAAAAGACGGTGTTGATGGATCTATTCACGGCTTATTTTATTTTCCTGATGGATAGCTTTTGATTGTCTTTTTACTTGTATTGTTTATTCAGACTTGGTGGGCTTTTTATCTTTTATTTGTGGTCTATAGCTCTTAAGCCCTTTATTTGTATTTTTCTCTTATATCTTTCTCTTTTAATGAAATCATCTTGAATTGCTCAAAAAAAAAAAAAACTTTAGTTATTGATAGACATGGAGTAAAAGAACGAAAAAAGATAAACTTTATTAGGTACTCTTGATACTTCTTTAAGTACAACACATTTAAATCAAAGTAGAGGCTGTAGATAAAGCAGAATACTATAGTTTAGCTCAATATGAGACTCACAATCGCCTGATGTAAGGGAGTAAATTGGATGGTTTTTCTGAAAATTTTGAGATGACTTAAAACCATCCAATTTAGGGGCTTTGATTCAATAGCTAAAGGCATTTAATGGGTCGGACTTTTATATTTTATTTTATTTTTTAAATTTATATGTGGAAAATAACGGACTATCTTTAATGGGACGAACTTTTATGTTTACCCTATCTATAATTGATCTACCTTGATTTACTGGAGTCAATTTGACCCGTAAGCATGCCATGTTCTGATTTTGTGGACCGCCATGGCCAACAGGTGAATATGCTTCATATCAGGGTGATGGGTTGCTGTGAGTATGTGACTGAATGGTGATGACAAAGCAATGGATCGTGGGCTACATCGCAAGGATTTTCAATAGAGATTGACGATCAATTGTATTATGGTTGAAACTCAGGTGGATTGGATCGGGACTTATTAAACTCAAATCAATTTACATAAAAAATTATTGAACCCGACTTGACACGACCCGAATTGTTCAATCTAATCTGACCCAAATTACTGGCCCGACTCAACTCAAGTGTTAGACCGATTTG
This sequence comes from Chimonanthus salicifolius, assembly GCA_013350335.1. Lineage (NCBI taxonomy): Eukaryota > Viridiplantae > Streptophyta > Magnoliopsida > Laurales > Calycanthaceae > Chimonanthus > Chimonanthus salicifolius. Next base: position 20,595,370 of record CM023532.1, on the reverse strand, counting down.
CTGGCTTGACTCAACCCAAGTGCTATATTAAAAATTTTGAGTGGGTCGAATCAGGTCAGATCAAGCTTTTTTAAAATTGACCTGACCTGACCTGACCTGAATTTAATTTGAGTTTTTTTTCTTCAATCCAACCTGACTATAATTTAAAAATGTAAAACTCAACCCCCTTGATTTCTCAGGTCAGATCATACGGGTCAGGTTAAAACCGGACCCAAGTTTCACCCCTAAATTGTACAGTGACACTCATAGAAAACCATTTGAATTGGGTTGAGACTCACCTTTGTAAAATGGGGCTAGGACTTGAGTAAAACGCTGTCAAACCCCACTTTTATCCCTAGCCTAAATCAATGAGAGAGAGAAAGAGAGAGACTACCATGATCATAATTGAATCATAAATCTATGGTAACCGTCCGAAATATGGGTGATAAATAAGACAGTGATGAACTTTAAATGATGAGGATTTATTAGTATAGGCTCCAACCCACGTTTGGTAGGGATTGGTACTATCTTATAAATGATACTAAACGAGTATGGATCCTAATTTTTTCATCTTTATGTTGTTATTCTAATTTCTCTAATGTTGGTCAATAAATTCAAAGAGAAACCCATATCCAAGTTATTGACCATCAAAAATTATTTTATGAGTAATTAGAATTGTCACAAATTTGAATTTTGATAAGAAAGGGAGGACTTGGTCAATAAATTCAAAGAGAAACCCATATCCAAGTTAGGTGTATTGACCATCAAAAATTATTTTATGAGTAATTAGAATTGTCCAAGTCCTCCCTTTCTTATCAAAATTCAAATTTGTGACAGATCTTGTTGGAAAACCAAATCACTTATTGGTAGGGTAGGTAGTAATGTTAACTTTTTTCAATCATCTTTTAGGTAGATGTATCTTTCTCTTTTTTGTTCTTTCTTGTGGACTTCCTGTTTTGTGTTACCTGCTGACCCATTTCGATTGATGTCAAAGGGCTAAATTCCAAATCTTTGATTTTAAAATCTAAAAAGCTATGTACTGATCAGCATTAGAAGCTTTTTTTTTAACTATGAGTATTTTATTTCTGAAAAATGAGCTGCATCATTTTAAATCTTGAGGCCCGACAGAGGGCTTAAGAATCCACTGAAATCTAAAAGAAAACAAATATTTTTTTTAAGTAAATTTTATTTTTAACTAAAAAATAAATGAGAGTTTTGAGTTTGATTTCCACTGTATCATAAAGGATCACACTTTCTGTAGAGTTATCCAATATCTGTAGATAAAGAAGTTTGCACAAGTTTGTTTTGAGGATTAATCACGTGCTCTAAGATATTATGAATATCTCGGTCATTAAAAAAGTAGATCTTATTTATTATTCAGGAAGACTTATTCTAATAAACCCATCACAAGTAGTATTCTTTATTAAGCTTAGGACAAATGGGAGACACTATAATAGAATTTAGATCTCTACGCATTCGATAAATCTATGAGGAGTAACTCTTTGGAATAGAGTGAAAATGGAACTAGACTAGCACTTTCTGAGATGGCTTCATTGCCATGACTCCAACTTATCTATAATGCATTAAAAAGATAAAAGAACAAATAAAAAAAAATTCATATTAAATTCATCGTACTAACATAAGTATCGATGCATAAATAAGTTTCCGTTTGTATAACAATAAAACCAAAATTGCTCAATGACCCATTTGTGCAGCCAAGTCAGAAGGAGAAACAGTTCATGCAAGATGGGGCCCATGGGCATAACTAGCCAATGGATGATCCCAGCAATTATACATGTAACGGAAAACTATTCAACTGGATAACCTCTTGAGAAAAAGTGAAAAATTTGATCATAATTTTAGCAATATAATAGAAAAGTAAAACAATGGACTTAATATATTCATAAATTTCAAAGAAAATTTACCAACAAAGTAAAAAATAGTTAAACTAGCAACATTTTCCTAGTTAGACCGTGATATTTTTTAAGGAGACTTTCCATCAAATGAATCGTGACCCTACAAAATATGGTACATTCATAGATATGGTGTATGCAACGTTTCACAATGAAATGATTTTTTAAGTTTTAAAGTTCTGATAAATATAAATCATTGATTTTTAAAAGTTTAAATTCATGCGCATTAAAAAGGTCTTATGAACATATTTTGAGCTCGTGTATTTATTTGTCAGCATACTTTAAGAGCTTTAGTTAGTTGACTATATTTTAAAAATCAAGAAAGAAAACTGTCCTATAAATCAAATTGAGTTCTATGGAATTGGTAAAAAAAATATATAATATCATTTTCCACATATTCAATGGGATTAAAACCAAATTCAAATTTCAAAATTTTGAAATATGGTTATGGGTTGAAGACAATTCAAAAGCTTCTAACATAAATATAAGAAAGAATATCATGAATTCAACAGTGCAATCTTTTTTTTGAATTTACGTGTAAGAAATCACAAGATACACAATGTAAAATCCCCACAGATGAGTCCACTACCCATAGGTCACACCAAAGTTAGGCCATAGGAGCTCGAACCATTAACCTCCTCTGAGGCAAGAGGTAACTAGTTAAACTACATCCATACGAGCCAATACTGCAATCTTCTTTTTCACTGTTGCCATGAGCGGTCAGGATCATCTCATGTAATGTTCTCATTGCAGATCCCACATGCCTTGTTGCCTTGTTTCTTCACATGCATTGAGAGAGAGAGAGAAACAGAGAAGTAGAGAGAGAAACAGAACCCTAAGAACTAGTTGTCATTTGGGTAATTAATTATGATGGGAGATGAAGAAAATAGCGTGGTTGTGGTGAAAAAACGTTTGAAAATTTGAAAAAGATGAAAATGAACGGTCACAGATTGGCCATACCCTTGGGAACTTTTAATAAACAACAATAAATGATCCCTTCCTTGCGTAGAGATGTGCCTCTCCACGAAACCGGTTCTCCTCTCATTATAAATGCACGAAATTTTCACAGAGGGTATCAAACACATTTCAGTGAGAAATAGAGGGAGAATATTATGGGCAGTTTTCCTATTAATGCTCTGCACTGTCCTTCTGCTTTGGTAGTAGAGAGTTTTAAATGCTCTTGCACTCCTCAACCTTCTTAAATTCAAGCAAGACATTCCCTCTTTTCTCATCTCTCTCTCCATTTCTGGCTTCTGTTCTTCCTTTCTTCTCCTTCTTCTTCATTGATTCACTTCCCACTTTCTTCGTTTTCTTCAGTAATCTTTTCTGGGTCTTGCTCAAATGTAGTCTAGAACTTCTTTTTCCCCATGAACCAGTCCATATCCTTCATGGGTCAACGAGGAATGTTGTGCATGGAGGTTGGAAACAGAGCAAGTAATCGATCTTCTTTGAAATGGTTACTGTGATGTTGGCCCGGTTCATTCAGACAACCATTTTTTAAAGAAACAATGTTTAAAATAAAAAGGGTTTCTTCTGATTGAGCCGTGCCAATATCTTGGTACTCTTTCATTCCTTTCTCACATTTACTCTGCTTCGACAAGGTTTGTGACTTCTCATGTCTAAGTTCATTTGTTTACGTGAGTATAGATGAACTCTCACATATTATTTTATAATAAGGGATACTGAAATTATTTTTTTATCTGCTTCTATTATTTAAGTGTGAAAAAATATACAATATCGTGCAAATATACACAAATATCCCTTTCATATTTTATAACGTCTTTTCTACCAATATAAAAATATTTTGAAGAAGAGGAAAAAGGTTACTGTGATTTGATGATTATAACTATTCTATTTTATTTCATATAATAACTATTTACTCAAGCTAAAATTGATATTGGTATGCACTTTAAGCATGAGTGTTCCCTATTCAATGAGTCAATGTGTGTTTAAACTTGATTAGTGCCCCCATACAGTAGCTTGGCAGGTATTGGGGCTATTTTTCGCAAATTACAACCCCATCTCCAGTAATTTTACCCCCTTTTCCGATGGTATTAGTTGTAGGCTTGGTTCTCAATCATTATCTGGTGTCAAACTGTCGACTGAGGGATCTTACTGTCAACAGATGGGGGCGTAAGTTTCATTCCTATCTTTTCCCTTTTTTATGTTTTAACTTTCTGTGCAAAATCTTTCTTTTTCATTGTTTCTAAAAGGGTGAGGATCGTAAGACTTTCTAGTTGAGATTCTGCAACATGACTTCTTCTTAAATAGATTATATGTATGAAATAATTGTGTATATTTGATGAATCATCATGTAGATAAGTATGCACAGTTTCATCTCAAATTGATAATTCAAATTACATAAGATTGACCTTTTAAATTATAATAAATCATTATCTTTTAAATATTTAAGATTATTTAAATCTTTGCCGAGGATGCCTTAAATGATGTATGATCTAGTGGATTTTAGGTTGTCCTATGAGGAGTTCTGTTTGCCAACTCAGTAGATTTTAGGTTGGACATCAGTTATACATCCGTGTACAGAGTCCTAACTAAATAGGTGGAACTTTTTCCCTATAACTGTAGATTTTTTATCGGTTAAAGCAGATAATATCATGCCTCAGAGTCATTCTACATCATTAAGATGATAAAATAAAAGTATAATTTTAAATGTATTTTTTTTAATGATTAAGGTGTCCCGCCCTCTTTAGCTCATTTAAACAACCATATTCGTATAAAATTCTAGATTTTTTTCTAAAATAATTAATAATGTTCAATTTTTTTTAATTACTCTAGCATGAAATTCATTTGGTTTGAAAGTGCTTCTTTCCTCTGTTCAGCATTTTTGAACTTTGTGAGAAGGGGACCTTTTGTTCACTGATTCTGTTCCTATTTGCACCTCCTTGGCTGGTTGCTTTAAGAAAAATGTACAGAATTTTGCTCCTTCCTTTAGTAGTAGTCAAATACACCTCATGATCACATGAAATGATACTCTTCAACAAAAATATCACCCTTGTTAGGCTTTGTAGAGCCTAATCATTATATATATTTATCGGTGGATTCAATTTGGTTAGGCTTTGTAGAGCCTAATCATTATATATATTTACCAGTGGATTCAATTGGAGGGTAGTTTTGTAATTCTTAATTAGAATAGTATATGTATATTTTCTTTTTGTGAGAGAGAGGACATAATATTTGTAATGAGAATTGCCTTTTCTTCGTTTTTTGTGTTTAAGCATAGTAGATCTGTTTGAACCCCGTTGACATTTTGAAAATGAAAATCTTTGTATTGTGATTTGCTTCTCTTCTATTTTTTCAATATTATTATTTGTGTGTAGACGAAAAGACATTTTCTCCCATTAATCCTAACTCCACACTTGTCAATTGTCATATTTGTGGGGCCAGCTATCAAAGAGAAGGTGTTATTTGAACCTGGCAGACACTAAAGATGTGGCCAATGAAATGTAATTTTTAGTCCTAAGGTCTAAATCAATAAAAAATCACTTCAAAGTACTTCAGCTAAAGTAATTTTCTTTCAATCACATAGCTAAGAAGTACCAGTGGAGGCCTCCTTCTATTGTCTCGTTGGCTACTAGGCTCCAGCAATGTCCTCTGCTCTGTTTAGATGAGAAAAATTTAGAAGGATATTCTTAAAATGTGGAATAACTTTTGTTGATTGTTTTTTTTTTTATAAGAAGATGGTGTTGCTAAGTCTCTGACATATATGGAGAACATTATCTTTTTTAGAGGAGTGGATTCTCCAATACTCTCTCTAGCTACCTTTTCAATAGATTCCAGCTCTCGTTTAAAGTTTAGATTCTTCAATCTGCATATCAATATCAGCATAAATTTATCAATTTTGGGTTTTTTTGGTGGTGGTTGTGCCAAAATATTCAATAATTTAATAAAATAAAATAAATATATGATTATCATTATCATCAATTGTTAAAAGTCCATCTGTAAAGTCAGCTTTTCTAGCTTTGCTACTCTATTTGATAATACTCCCTCCCTCCGTTCTATTTTAGTTATCTCATTTAAAAATTTTGAATTTTTTAAAGAATGACTCTCAAAAGGCTTATGAATTTCTGTTAAACATCTTATAACTCTTCCAATAAATAAGATATGGATAGTCAGAGTAGATAAATAGAGAGAGATAATCAAAATAACATATCAGATAATTATTTTAAGATATTTTCAAAATGCATATCAAACAATTAAATTGGGACAAAGAAAATATCAAAGATGATAAAGTTTGTCAAACATTAGTAAACTTTTGAGCTTGGGCATTACCCTGAGGGGTTTATGAGGCCTTTGCCTCGTTGTTTCCCTCAATTATAAACAAAAAGGAAACTTTTGAACTAAAATCTCAATTTTCAAATTATTTTAAAAGTCAGACAAAAATTATGTTTTTAAATGTCTTTAAAATTTCACATTTATCTTTTACTCAAAATTCATTGAATTAGATACCAAACTTGTTTATAAGTAAGTTATTTTGTCTTTATAACCCCTCTTGCCAAGTCATGCTAGTGAGACTACAGTGTTTTTCACCGGTGAGAAAAAAAAAATCAGGTGGGGCCCTCCATTGGTGGCAAGGCATGTGGCCCATATACAGGAGAGTACAATTTGGTATAGTCAGTAGGTGCATATTACGGGTGGTTTCTTGAACGAGAGGAGTAGAGGAGTAAATGAGTAATGGTTGTTCGGCGTGGTAGAGAATGGAAACTGTAGCCATTTATTCACTTCGATGCGGTCTTTATTTCGCAAGTCAGACACAGATTCCTTCATTCATTGACGCTCTCCCTTTTCCTCCCTCCCTCTATTTAGTATTTACTACTCATCCACTCTTTTCAAAAACAAACTCAATTTACTGTATGCATCTCCTAACATTACACTCAAATTACTGTCGACCATTTCTCCTTCATATAATATCTAATTCTAATTACATTGACAAATAAACTCATAAAAAATTAATGATAATAATCTTTACAATTAACGATCATTGTCTGGTAAAGTTACTCAGTGTGTGGACAAGGAGACTTGTATTAGATTTTATGTAATCTGATTATCAGATATGTATTGGTCTGATCGTGGGTCGAGTTGTATCTTCATTATTTTACCTTTGAATATAGTAGATCTGATTTGAACCTATAGACTTATCAAAATGAAATCACGTAAAACTTTTGTATCTTTGTGTGTGCTTGATCTGTTATTTGTTTTGTACGCTTCTATTTATAACAGCTTGGATATACACTGAAGATTACTCAAGTGTTCTAAGAGGTCTGAATACCTTGATCATTAAGAAAACAGTCATTGCCATTGTTTATTTAATTGATTTTGTTTATCGGCATTGTTGGATAATTGCTCATAGTCTTTTAGTTCAAAAAATAATAATTACAGTCTATTAAAAATATCTTTCTTTGAACATGTAACTTACAAAAAGCAACTTTAATTTATCACATGGTTTGATTATTTTGATAAGGTGATTTTGATTTTCTTCTCAATTAAAGACCTTTCAACAAACTCATCACTACGCTATCTCCGATGTACTTCTTTTTAGCTTGTGAGTAAAAAAAATATATATCTTGTAAAACTGAATTACATTTTGGCTTTTTTTTTTTTTAATTTAGATGTGAAAAACCGTGGGATACCCAGTGTAAAATTCCCACGGATGAGCCCACTATCCCTAAGACACACCAAGGTTAGACTATGAAAACTCGTATTCGCAATATCCTATTTCCTGAGACGGGAGGCAACAATTGGCATTTTACTATTTGACAAAAGCAAATAGGTAGGTTGCCATTATCATGACTATTATTGTTATTGTCGTTGTTGAAATTTTTAATAAAATAAAATTTATGACACTTTTGTTGCTATGTTCTCACAATTGGAGGGCCCAATGGCAGAAATTGATGCTTAAAGACTGTCATTGTGGGTGGGTATATTTATACATTCCTTTTCTTCATATAGATTGATTTTGTGTAAGTAAATTTTGCAAAAAGAAAATTGCCTCCCTCAAGCAATGGGAATGGGCATATCCTTAGTACTTAGAGATATACATGATTATTTGTTTTGGTGTGTATTGTTTATAACATTTCTCTATTGGGCAAATTAGCTTTATATATTCATGTGGCCTAATTGGGCCAATTGCCATTTGGGTTTAGCCCTCTTGCTTGCCAAAGATGGAGAGATTCTGCCTTAAATTGGACCTTTTCAATTATGTTGATGCAGGCAACCACTACTCTCTTCCAATAGCTAACTTCTGCAATGGTGATGATTCGTTCAAAACCATCAGACCAACATTCCATTTTATTTCTCATTTTTCTTCTTTTCAATCTTGTTTATTATAAAAAGATTATATTTATGACAGTAGGTGGAAATAAATTAATAATTATTTTTATAGTTACTGAGGTGATGATTTGAACTCGTTTTAGTAAGTGAGAGTCCTGAGTTCAATTTCCACTCTCCCCTGATGGTCCACTTCCCTTAAAATTATCAAGTAGAAAAATGCTATATGAATATTTTTTTAAAAGTGATATATGATTTTAGATATTCAAAAATAGAAAACTTTAGTACTTTTATGATTTCAAATATGGTGCTAATAGTTTTATATTTATTCAATTATAGTTTAAGTTGAATTGACTTAACTAAGTTTATTAGTAACTTGACTTGATTAGTAAATCAAAATTCAGTCCACCCAATTTAAACCGAGTGGGGTCCATAAGGAGAGAACCCTAAGTTTCTCTTCTCTTTCCCTTCTCCTTCCTTACCTACCATAGAAGCCAGGAGTTCATTTTCATGTATTTTAAGCTCGATTTTCTTTCATTTTTGGTCTATTTTATGAGATCTACATTGTACAAAGTCGACTAATACGTTGGATCTTTCAACTGAAGAAGGTTTTTTAGGATTTTTTTGAAGAACTTCATTGTCACAGTATTATCTTCTAAACACCTCATTTTTCTTATTTTTTTTTTTAAATTAACGTGTGAGAAATTCAGACATAGTCCTACTAAAATCCCCACGGATGAGTCCATTACCTCTAAGGCAAACTAAAGTTAGGACATGGGGCTCGAACCGTAACCTCTAGCTTCCTGAGGCGGAAGGCAACCAGTTGAGCTATATTTTATGAAATTTGAAAGTATATTGAGGGTTGAATAGTTCATAAAATTTGGGTCATTGTTGGAGAATGAAATTCATGGAGGATATGTGATATTTTGAGGTTCATGTGTTTGGAAATGGGAAATGGAGTAATTAAGAAACTAATTTGACGTTTAAATGTTTAATCTCATGCTTTTCTTTAATTTTTTTAAATTTAATCTGAATTTTTGGTCTAAGGTAAATGAAAAATTGGGGGGTTTTTGGAAATAAATTATTGCATTCATTAAATATTAAGTCTAACGGAGGTATCATTATGTGTGTTAAGGTTTTGAATTTTTTTTTCTAAATTTTTTCATGATTTTTTTGTTGAAATAAAAAACATAGATCATGTTATTTAATTTAAGTTTTTGTGTCTGGATAATGTGGATGGTTTATTTAAGACACCAATGTAGTGTTTAGATGTTTGATCTCATACATTTCTTTTAATGTAATTCGAATTTTTTGTCTAAGGTAAATGAAAAATTGGAGCTTATTAGAAAGAAATTAGAGGGGAGTGACTAATGAAAATGGAAGATAATTTGTTAAATCATCGTTCTCACAAAACAAGTAACCAATCAAATTCAGTATTTTGATTAAATAAATGAACTACAAAGAAAGAAATACTTGAGGTAGAAGTCATCAAGGTGATGGCTTCTCTTGATTTGTTATTCAAGCAAAATACAAGCACACATGCATACATCTTAATGAATAGAAATAAAGAGAAATCTATGATGATGATGATCAGATCCTAAATAGAATAAGATCGGTGTCAATTCCTTCAGGCACACGCCTTGGCAGAGAAAACTTGGGGAGAGATCGAGCAACATAGCGAGCACTCTCAAGGTACATTGCATACTTGTGTTCCATTGTTGAACCATTGCTATGGGTCTGACTCAATGGTGTCGACGGAGAGTCGGTACGGTGGCCGCCGAGGGTTCGAAAACCGCCTAATTTCAAGCTGTTTAAGGCCAATGCCCGCTCCTCTCCGACGACCTTCTGCAAGGCACTCTTTCGGAAAGTCCAGTCACCTGTCTTCCAGTTGAAATGGTAGAGAGGAAGGAACCTTTGGCCATGGAGGGAAATAAACTCAATGGCTGCAAGGAGGAACTCAAACTCGGTGATTGACATGTAGTATGAGAAACTAATCCTCGTCCATCCAGGCTTAAGGCCGTTGTATCCCTGTAAATAATAGGTGATAAAGAGTTTTTTTAGTCTTGAAATTATGATTTCATATGATTATATACATGAAATAATGAAGAAAAATGATTGCTTAGTGTTAGGAAATTGGGTATCCATCTCAAAAGACTAGTTTATTTGGTGGAGTGACACAAGTCCTTTATAAATCCCTAGAGCTCGTTCTATACTTCCAAAGTGGAACTCGTTCGCAGCCCCAACAATTCTCCCCTCGAACGAGATCAGAGACATCTCGTCTATCTGGGGGATCTTCTGAGTCCACATGAGATAGTCTAAAACTTGACTGATACCACTTGTAAGGATCTTAGATATCCATCCCAAAAGACTAGTTTATAGGTGGAGTGATTCAAATCATTTATAAATTCCTATATCGCAGCCCCAACACTTATAACCTTAGATTCAAACTCAATGCCTTCATGTATACATGTTATTACCTTCTGTATTGCTGAACGGAATGCCAGTGACTGTTGAATATCTACAGCAAGAAGAACATGTCCATAAGGTCCGGCACAGGCGCAACCACCGCGTGCCTGGATGCCAAAGACGTCATTCAGGAGCTTCGTCACAAAGCGGCCATGGAGAGGCTTGTCCATCTTTGTGGCCCTCTCTTTCCACATGAACACCCCTCTATCTGAATTCTCAGCCGTCTGATCCAACGATGTGGTGTTGATGAGGAAGGACAGGATGGGTTGACGCTTAACCGAAGTGTTCCCGAGCACTACAACATTGGGGTTAGGCAACAGTCTTTGCAATGCCCTCTCAATCCAAAGGCTCTCTTGTGTGTCAATTAGATGGTACCCCATGTATTCCTTAATCCAGAAGGCCAATGCCGCTCGGATCTTCTGAACGATTGGTGGGGTTCCAGCGTCTTCTCTCTCTTCAATGTCTTCATAGTAGAGTGTATCCTTAAAATAAACAATAAAAAATTATTGTGTTAATGAACTAATTACAGATGCTAATCCAACTAATGTAGAACTGATTCCAACAAAATTGTGATATAAATCATATCACAACTTATATCAGTATATCATATCCAAACAAGTGGACCAAAATCATACCACCATGCAAACATGATTTTTTCAAATGATCTTTAATTTGTCAAAATATAGATACCTTTTCGTCAAAACCGTTGACGAATGCGACGGTACCTCCACCGCAGGTAGAAGGAGGTGCAGATCTTAGGTTATAGAGGGTCTTGCTCATTAGCAAGATCCCTGGTGTTCCTGGTCCTCCCACGAATTTGTGGGGACTGAGGAAAACAGCATCATAGCCTTCTAATTCTCCTGAACGCAGATCAATTTGCACATATGGGCCACTGCACAGATGGATAATTTAATTAGATCAATTTAAGTAGGGGAGAAGATGACGGGATGTAGGAAATTATATAATTTTTTTGATGATCAAAGTATCGAAGCCTCTTAGAATATTTGACTAATTATTAGGATATGTATAAACCTCTATATCTACACAAAGTAGATAAAGTTGTGGGGAGTGGCTTTTCTGTTTTGAGAGTGACTGGAAACCATGATTTCCAACATCTTGGGCGGGTTCTCTATGGCCAAGCCAATCCTCATGAGTCGTAGAAACTATTTTTGATAGGATTAAATGAAGAATAATGATAGAGAAAATTGACTTCTGTTTGAGAGAAGAGTTAATAACTTTAATAATTATAATAAGGGTAGACAAAACTCACCTTGCTGCAAAGTCGAAGCAAGCAAATGCACCATGTTCATGCAACAGACGAGCCAGTGCTCTCGTATCAGAGTAGATGCCTGTTACATTGCTGCACGCAGAGAAGGAGCCCAACATGGGGCGATTCGAGTATTTAGGTGACCGCAATTCTCGTCGAAGCATGTCCATGTCGATCAAGCCCTCCCTGTCGACACCAATCTCCACAACCTCAGCCAGACTCTGGCGCCATGAAAGAAGGTTTGAGTGATGTTCATAGGGCCCAACAAAAACCACCCACCTTTCTTCAGGTTTAAGGTTCTTCACCACCCTTGATCTCATGGTGGATGGTATGGCAATACCCATTACCTCTTGCAGCCTCTTGATGGCAGCCGTGGTTCCGGAGCCGCAGAAGAGAAGGGCATCCTCCGGCCCGCCACCCATGCACCTCTTAACGTACTTGGCCGCTTCATGGACCATTTTTGTCGTCCTATGTCCAACGAAGCTATCATCTGTGTGAGTGTTACCATAGTAGGGAAGAACATTTTCAACAATGTAATTCTCCACGTGGTGCAAACACCTCCCGGAGGCGGTATGATCGGCATACGTCAAATGCCGCTTGCCAAACGGAGTGTCGAATTCGACATCCTCCCCGACGAGTTGGGACCGCAGCCATGCACATTTCTCTTCGATGCTTTCACTTTCGTTCATGAAACCCTCGTCGGGCATCTTGAACGAAATGGCTCTAAAATCAAAATCTTCATCGACTTCACGGCGATCGTCTACTGACATCATAACGTCGTTTTCCTTCGTACCGAGGAGGTGCGTCGAGTACGGAGACGGAGGGGTCCTTGGCCTGCTCTTTGTGCCATTTTTCCCCTCTTTGGTGATGATGTTATTCTTTTGTAGCACCATGGAAGGCTCCTCTTCTGTGAAAAACATTATAGGACCAGACATTGTTGCTCACCTTCACTAATTTTCTTTCAATAGTTAACCTTACTTCTAACTCCTCTCTCTCTCAGTTGATACACTTAGCAGAGAGCAAATGATCTTATTTATAGGCAAAAAGCAATCACTATGCTGAAAGAAGAATTCTTCATAGTTGAAATTTAGTCCACACGCCATTATTAATTTATTTCTATTTTATTTAGATTCTTGGAGTGGAGCAGAATGTAGTTACTTGGTGGCAATCTTCTGTTTTTAGACCGGCCCATTTCTTCTTCGTTTTTGAAAATGTAGGAAGCTTACTATATGTAATATGTTGTTGGAAACTTGGAATATGCGAAGACTTATTATATTTGATGGATGAATGTGTACGTTGCACGTAGCATAGGCATCGTCGTCTAAGGGCATTGATTTTCACAGTTGACTGAGTCCCTTGACCAGTTCGTCACGCGGTTCTTCCGCATTCGAATGGGGGTCTGCGTCCTCGGCTATGTTTATCAACTAATGGTTTTGTCTTGACTCGATGGACATTAATAATGCGTTTTATCCTGTTACTAATGATTGATATTTTATATTTGTTATTTATGATTCATCTCTGAAATTTAACATTTAAAATATTTAATTTTTTCAAATAATAAATCTCTTACACCTGATTATTTTATTTTATTTTTATTTTAGAGAAAAGTGTGCAAATTATTGGCTTTTAATATCTTTCACAACGAGTGATTTCTGAAAAAAAAATTACTTTTTGAAAGTTAATATATTCAAAACTCTTAAAGAATTCGATTAATCTTCAGAACATTTACAGACCTCTCCATCGACGCACCTTTATAATAGAGATTTTTGCAAGTTGAGTGGCCATCTCCCTCAAGTTATTTTTTTTGTCCATGACAATAAAAAATCATCACCATTATTAATTTCATTATTGAAATGTTTTTAGAAACTTAATTTTTTTTAAAGAGATTCTTAAGAAAATCTCTGTCAAAATTATTAAAGATGCAAATGATCATTTATGCACCTTCTTATGTGATGGTGCTCATTTGGAACGTGATGAGTTGTTGAAGAAGTATGTCTTGGAAAATGAGATCCATCAAAAATCACATTAAAAAAGTTAAAAAAAACACGTCTTTTAAATTATCATTTTTAACTATCAAGCTCCCAAATATTAAATGTTTTAAATTTTTTAATATCGTTCTTATCATCATTATTATCATCAACAACAACCAATATTTCTTTTATTTAAAGTCGGCTTTATGAATTATTTTTCTCCAATTAATTCTATCATAAATCATATCATCACTAACTTTACTGTCTAGCATGTCCTTTTTATCACTTCCATCCATCTTTTCAAAGGTCATCCCCTTCTCTTAGTGCCTTTCATTCGCAGTCTCTCAACTATACACATGTGAGCTATATTTCGTCTTCTACTAACATGAGCAAACTATTTCAAACGAATTTATTAAAGATTATCATCTATAAAAATTATCTTTAAATTATCCTTGATCTGTTTGTTTTTAATATCTTTCTTATATGATCTTCTAGGTATTAATTCAACATATATTCAAACAGAGACCTAAGCACATAAGGACATGCAAGGCTGTATTAAGGGGCCTAAACAACAAACCTAAAGCCCTAGAGCTAATGGGACACAAAAATCAGACCTTTTAAATTTATCTCATGCTAGGTTAGCCCACACCCCAAGCCAGACCCCACTAGCCACGTTGGGCTCGGCTCGGGAGGGCTCTAAATTGTGCCTGAGGAGAAGCCTGAATTAGAATAAACCCGCTGAGTAGGTGCTGCCATGTCCAATGTCCATTAGTAAATTGTGTCATTCAATTTGACTTCAAAAACATGACCCAACCGGTGAGGACATGCTCACACCAGTATTTACATAGATTGATGATTGTATACGCCTTTGAAAATTTGACCACTGTCATAGTTTGACCGCTCACGGGTTTCTTTCTTGTTAAATTAGCAAGACATAGCATATTAAATTATTAATGATACATGCCATTAAATTAATCATAAAACTCACAAATTTATAGTCATTTCTTAGATAATGATATAGATATAAACTTATAAAATATATAACAATTTATTATCAATTGACAATCTAAATCATATAATCTTTAAATTTAAATTTTGATTATTATAATTTATTAATTTTTAAAAAGATTAAATCAAGAGATATGAGTATCATATGAATGCGAAACTTCATAAAAAAAAAACTATTCATATGATAATACACCCAACAAAATGGACTCTAAATGCCGCCTGCATCAATCTCAAACGGCAAGAGACTGTTGTCTCTCCTTCTTTCTTTTTTTTATTCCCTTTAGCTTCTTTTATTATTTATTTATTATTGGGACATATGACATTTCTTGGTATCTTTCGCCCACAAGACAATATGCCATCAAGTAAGGGTTTTCTCCGATCAAAATACACTCAGTCGATGATTACTGTACTTTTGTCACGACACAAAAGGATAAAACTGATATCGAGATTTAAACTCCTTATCGGTTAAGTCATATAAATGATATGTATTATATTATTCATTTTTTAGCTATTTTTTTAATTTACATATGGGAAACTGTGGAATAAAGGGATTTAAAATTCAGTATGGAATAATATGTTTCTCTCTCTTAATTTTTTTCCTTTTTTTTCAAAAAAATATTAATATTGGCCTATATCAGCAATATATATTGCCGATATCTCGACCTCCGATGGGATACCTAGCGAAAACTCCTATAGATGAGCCCCACTACCTGTAGGATACATCGATTTTATCATCATTAAAAGCTAAATCTCATCTATTTGAGATTAGTTTTTAAGTTTTGTCCACTTAACTTTATTGTAAATAATAAAGTTAATCGTACAATTATAATTTTATAGATTGAAAAGATGAAAAAAAAAATAGATATCTAGAAAAGATTAATAAAGAGGTGTATATACAAACCAACTGGTTTGTTGTCACCCCAACTTAGGACTGTAGTGAACTAGGGATAGTTATTTACTTCTTAGTTTTAATAATTCGCATTCAAATTCAATGTTTGCATTATAATTCATTAAATAATCGTATTCAAAGAAGTAAGAGGGAAGGTCATTTTTTCTTAATTCTTTGGGTATGATTTTTTAAGTCCAAAACTATACCCTTTTTACTAAAATGAGTCTCGGAGTTCATAAAATTTAGAATAAATGAATTTTGATACCTTATTTGTAAAAATCGATCGAGAAACAACCTCTTTTGAAAATCTCTCCATATCCCATTCGATTAGACGATTCCATTTCGTCCGATCGAACACATAATGAACTGGACATTTTATCGGACTTTCAAAATACGGAAGGGTAAGATGGTAATTTCACATCTAAAAACAAAAAGAGATGTCTCCTGACAGAAAAAAAAAAAGGTGGTGTCTATATGCTCAGCCTTTTAAAGTTTATATATGAAAGTCCAATCAAGAAGTATAAAAAATTAAAATATAGTGTAAAAATATTTATCATATTGATATAAATAAAAATAGAATTAAAACAGTGTAAATAAAATTGAACTGAACTGATCTAATTTGCAAATTGAACTGAATCAACACTGAATCATTCGACGAATCAAATCATGAATTGTTTAAATAAATTAATTTGTAGTTCGAGACAACTTGCAATGAATCAGATAACTATGATTTAAATATCTAAACTGTGCTATTAAAGGAATATATTTAATGTTCTTTGATACATACACTATTTTATGCAATTACTCCAACAAATATAAAGTAGGGGAACAAATCTTGGCCGAGATATTTCGAATTTTTAACTTTTATATATCAGCTGCTATCTCAGATTTAATTGAAAAAAAAAATAGTGAGAGAAATTTCTCGGCTGATACTGAGATTTGAACCCTAATATAAAGCCTAAACATGTTGGGTGTTAATGATTTGTTTGTGTAGTTAAATGATTAGATTTATAAAGCCTAAACATCTTGTATTATATAAGCTAATTTTATATAACTACTCCATTATATGCTATCATGCAAGTAGGTCTAATATCAATTAATATTCGAAGTATGAAGTTGATATTTGTCAAATTCTATATATTAATATGATATTTCTGGTATATCAACTATATATCAATTACTATAAAATATTATACTGACAATACATTATTTCAAAATATCAATAATATTTATTGAAAACTGTATATACTCATGTGACACTTTTAATAAGTCAAAGACTGAATAAATAAAAAATATCATTTCATATCTAATATATTAACTTAATACAAGTGAATATTTAAAAAAAAAAAATCAGTATTTCAATTTCAAATTGGGAGAATGAACCATTTTAGAAAATGACATATTCAAGTGGCTAATTATGTTTGTATTAGAATTAAAGTATGGGTATTTTTTTGTCTTGTTGAAAATTTATGAGGGAATACTCCATTCTTCCTAATTAAGAGAACAGGGCCGGCAATGTCTCTCTCATTCTATGCTTGTTTTACAAGACTAAGTCTAACTCTCTCTCTCTCAAATTATCTCCTTATTTTAATTTTTTATCATTGATAAGACTGAGTCAACATCCCCTCATGAAAAGGAAAGGAGAAAAAAAAACTCTTTTTATATAACTCCATATATAATATATTTAATAATTTCAATATTTTATTTTGACATATGAGAAGGCAGCTTCTATCTTCCAAGATGTTGATGAAATAAACAGATACATAATTTTAAAATAGAGAGATCCAATGAGAGAGGAACAAATACTTAGAGTTCGAGCATTTTATTCATAACTGTGCATAAATTTATCTGACCGTCTGCGTTCCGCCCAAATATTATTGGATCATAAGAGTCCGATCCACAAAACACAACCGGACTCTAGGGTCCAGCCCATTTTGTTAAGGATCAGGTTGGGCCCGATCTGGATCTTTACAGCCTTACATTCAATCATTCTAACCATAAATCGCAGAGACTCGTCTCTAAAAAGTATATAGTACTTTATATAAATGGTGAGATCAGTTTGATGTTCATTATCATGTCTTTAATAACTAGAGTGTAGGTAAGATACAATCACTTTTGAAATGAGCTCAAGCCCTATTGATTATTAAATTTTTTTTTCTTTGAAAACTATACTTAAAATATTTTTCAAAACTTACTTTGTCACACTTCCTATTTAAGAGAAAATTAACAAACTAACCTAACCTTACCGTCTATTACAAAACTTATACTTTTTCCTTTCTATTTTAGTTGTCTTATTTTAAGAATTTGAATTTTTTAAAAAAGAGCTCTCAAAAGCAGGGATTTAAATACCGGGTTAACGGGTATATCGGCCGATATGCAAATATGCATATCGGCTGATATACCGGCCGGTAAATTTCTCTCTTTTCCGGTTTTTTTTTTTTTTTTTTTTTGGGTAATGTCGGAAAATTTTGGACTTCTTGAAAATATAATTTTTTCATTAAATATCGGTCATATACATACTCAAATTATTTATTTAAGTTTCATCTATTTTTAATATTAAAATTAACAATAGATGATTTTAACTTATAAAAACATGAAAATGTCCCATCAATCCTCTCAAGTCTCATGAATAAGTAGATCATATTATATAATTAATCAATCTAGGAAAATTAATAATAAAAATAAAAATAAAACTTCTTATCTCATAGCTCCACACATATTAAAAATTTGAATTAATGCCTATGTTATTGGGTAATTATAAATACATACTTACGTTTTCAATAATTTCAATTTCATTCCTAACATTTGAAAGTCATGTATAAATGAGTCTCTGTATGTATTCTGATGTGTGAATAATTTTTAGGGATAATAAAATATTAACTATGATAAGAGTCCACTTATGCTAATGTTAATATGTTATATGAGAATGAGCAGAGTGTCTATGATTAATCATAGTTGTTCTTTATTCAATCATAATAATAAAATTTTATAAGTCTAAGATAATAAAATGACAAAAAGATTTTAGCCATCATGTATTTATGTTGCCATGTATACACCTCACACACTTTAATAAATTGAAATTGAGTCAAATTAATTGAATAGTATTTTAAAATTCAAATTATGTTTTTAAAATTTTCAAGAAGCGGTAATAAAAGGTAAAATGGTATCTTATAAGTGAAGACCTCTAAATAATATCATATTGTTTTTTTTTTTTAGACTATTAGTTATCTATCAAAATTTGAATTCATTTTAAGTAGATCTCAATGAAATTGAATTTCACATCTCAAAATTTGAATCACATCAAAGCTTGTCCAAATTTTCTCAAAACAAATGTAATATTACTATGGATCCAGCTCTTCATATGGATAACCCGGGACGTGGAAATAAAATCTTGCATACGTCTCTTCCGGAAGTCGCTCATCATTAGACGTGTAGTTGGATGTTGATGATGGATTGTGGTACTGCCAACTATCAGATGAGTGTTGCAATTGACGATCTGAAATCGACATGGACTGCATATTACTGGATAATGAGTTCGTGTCGAAGTGCCCATAGGTCGGTTGACCATAATATCCTGTTGGCGTATATCCGAAAGATACATATCATTCACCGGGCAAGTTTGTTCCGCCATGAGGAGGTGTATGTTGTCTATCATCCTGTTGGTAATGGACTTCACTCATGTTGGGATAATACCCCGGTGGGCCGGCAGGCTCAACATCCACAACAATATTTGGATGAGTAAAATCCAACCCATCATCTGACCCATTACCGTCATTGATAGATGCATCAGAATCAGATCTAGCCGACCCATAATAACGTCTGCTGGGTTGGCTGCTCAGAACAACAGGTTCTTTTCCTCTTAATGATCTCCTCCTCTGTGAAGAGCTAGATACCCCATCTGTCCCAGTGGGCCGTTCACTAACAGAATGACGACGTGGAGCCATCCTTGTACTTGTCTGACATTATGGACCCACATTTGGAGGGCGGGACACACTTATTGAATGGCAGCGACCTTCATTTTCCGCCTCGTCCTCGGAATCTTGCAATTCTCTCAACTCTATACTTTGATCTAAAAATGATATATCTAGATCATGCAGTACAGGTTATTCTTCCTCTTCGATCCATTCACTTAATGGATCATTATAGGTAAATAGAGACTCGAGGTCGATCGAGACGAAAAAATCATCGGCATCTTCACGTGTCAATTCGGGGTACCTCCTCAAATTCCTTGCCCTTAGCTTCTGATTGTAGTGTAGGTACACTAAATCATTAAGTCTTTGAGATGATAATCTGTTTCGAGGCTTGCTATGGACATATTTAAATGTCGACCAGTTACGCTCGCAGTTGGTTGCACTGCATGTCTGGCTCATCAGCTTGATGGCATACTTCCTCAATATAGGTGAGCTGTTGCCAAAATATGTCCACCATTGTGTAGCACTCATCGTCGCCGTCTCTCTCAACCTAACATCGGCAGCTTCATCCGCAAATGACTCCAAGCGGTTCTCATAATTGTGTAACTTCAAAACAAAAATAAAACACAATTAGTATTATCGGATAATGAACAACTTTCAAATCATCAAAAATATGGAGATCATAATGAACAAAAGTAGTACATCTCAAAAACATGCCTCCCGTTCACCAGGATGCATGACACCCATAATCTCCAATGTCTGTCTTACGCAGTTACGAATTGAGTCGATCGACAGTTCTAAACCTAACTCATTAGGTTTCTTTGAGAAGAGATTCAAATAATATGCTGCCAAGTGAAATACAATGCGATTAGCCTAAATATAAGATATGCACAATAATAAGATATAAACACACTAGCGAATAAAAAACTAACCTGCAACGAACTGTGGGTTGGAGATGAAAAATTGATTAATCCTGTCGTTGATGATTTCCATGAAGTGAACCGGAGGATTAACTTTCGCAACTTCAGTTTTAGCCTTTATCATGCATTCAAATACATAGGGGAGCGTCGGCTTCTTATCTCCGTCTACAAATCGAAGTGCTGTGACTATTGGTGCAGAGATGTTGATGGCCGATACGATACTGTCCCAGAACACTTTAGATACAAATAAGTGTGTAATGTTCTGGTAATATCTTTGATGTTCAGCGTTCCTCATGTCGAACGCATTCGCAAAGGACCTACTTCTCGCCATCTTCATCAATTCTGTCTTGCTTCTTAAGAAGCTCTGCAACGTAAGGAATACTGTGGCGAAACGTGTTACTGCAGGTCGCAGTAGTTCACGACGTTTCGTGTACTTCCTCATTACCTCTAAGATTCTAACATAATTGTATATAAATGTGGTGACATCCTTACACCAGTCAATTAGGTTCCCAAATTCTCTCACATTAGCAAAATCTTTGAGGATCAAGTCTATGCAGTGGGCCGCACAGGGGGTCCATAAGATCCACGGGTATGTGTTCGCGACCTTCCTCCCTCCCGACTTATAGCCCGCTCCATTGTCCGTTACAATTTGGACAACATTCTCAGGTCCAATTTCTTCACAGACAGACACTATCAAGCTACAAAGAAAGTCACCATCATTTACTCGGCTTGATGTGTCGTATGGTTTATGATACACTGTGCCACATTGATTATAAATGAGGAAGTTAACGATACTACGGTTATCGTCACTCTTCCAGCCATCCGACATAAGGGTTACTCCCGTATCCTCCCAGGAAGACTTAAAATTATTTACCCATTCTCGGATCCGCTGTATTTCACGGGGGATGAACGTGGTAGAAATCTCATACGGCGATGGGAAGTTGATATTAGGTCCAGCAGTTGCGGATGCAAAGCACACAGACTTAAAATATGGATTTAAGATTTCAGTCGGTGGCCGATGGCTGTCAGTGAAAAATTTAGTGACTGCCGTCCCAACTAATTGTTTTGCCGTCTCTTTGTCTACTTGATTTATTTTTCCTTATTTCAAGGAAGTTGGTCTGTCCCACATTGGATCACCAGCACCAACTGTATTCGGATTTACACCGTAGCGTTCAGGCCTTGCTTGTTCTCCTCCTCTGAATGCATTTTTAATGGAATTCCATCGGCCCATAAGTCCAGATTTTTTTCTGGATGATCCATGTGCAGTCCCTGATCCACTCGCACTGCCTGTGTAGAGTATTAAAATTCAGTATTTGGCATTTTAATGTAATTGAGAAATAAATTGCTTTTGTTACATTAAACAATTAATTTAAAGAAATTAACCTGCACCACTCTGCTTTCTCATCTCATGTTCGCGGCGACTAATTCGCATTGCACGCCGCAGGTCTCTGTCCTCCTCAATCTCGTCTGGATCCTCTTCTGAAGACGACGGGACATTTTCCACGTATTGGCCCTCCCTTTCACTTTCTAAACAGTCGGCCATTATGTGACCGATAGCATGCTCTTCTGCTTCAGTCCTTATTTTCTTTTTTTTGGCATTCACTTCCAGTAGTTGCCTGCAAATAATTTGCGCTTGTGCTAGTGCGCGTTTGCAAGCGGCTACATCTCCCGTCTTTCCGGCTATATGTGCCTTCAAACTGGTTATTCATCCAGATACCATCTTTTCACAGAAGTTGCATTTGACTTTGTTGTTACTATGTCGTTCACCGAACGACCATGCTGGATCTTCATTGTTCTTAGCCATTGCTGTTTAAGAATATGATTTTTTTGATACATTTACACATTTTTAGGCAATTTATCACATGAAAATAGGGGATTAAATGATAAAATTAAAAAAAAAACATCATCTGCTGTGAAACTGAAAATTTTTACAGTAATAACATACTGCAAAGTCAGAGGCTTCATTTAAAAAAAGAACCTGATTTTTTTGATACATTTACACATTTTTTCACAATTTATCACATGAAAATGCAGGATTAAATGATAAAATAAAAAAAAAAACATCATCTGCTGTGAACCTGAAACTTATTACAGTAATAACACACTACATAGTCAGAGGCTTCATTTAAAAAAAGAACCTGATTTTTTTGATACATTTACACATTTTTTCACAATTTATCACATGAAAATGGGGGATTAAATGATAAAATTAAAAAAAAAAATCATCTGCTGTGAACCTGAAACTTTTTACAGTAATAACACACTACAAAGTCAGAGACTTCATTTAAAAAAAGAACCTGATTTTTTTGATACATTTACACATTTTTTCACAATTTATCACATGAAAATGGGGGATTAAATGATAAAATTAAAAAAAAAACATCATCTGCTGTGAACCTGAAACTTTTTGCAGTAATAACACACTAAAAAGTCAGAGGCTTCATTTAAAAAAAGAACCTGATTTTTTTGATATATTTACACATTTTTTCACAATTTATCACATGAAAATGGGGGATTAAATGATAAAATTAAAAAAAAAAACATCATCTGCTGTGAACCTGAAACTTTTTACAGTAATAACACAATACAAAGTCAGAGGCTTCATTTAAAAAAAGAACCTGATTTTTTTGATACATTTACACGTTTTTTCACAATTTATCACATGAAAATGGGGGATTAAATGATAAAATTAAAAAAAAAAAATCATCTGCTGTGAACCTGAAACTTTTTACAGTAATAACACACTACAAAGTCAGAGGCTTCATTTAAAAAAAGAATCTGATTTTTTTGATACATTTACACATTTTTGAACAATTTATCACATGAAAATAGGGGATTAAATGATAATAAAAAAAAAAAACATCATCTTCTGTAAACCTGAAACTTTTTACAGTAATAACACACTACAAAGTCAGAGGCTTCATTTAAAAAAAGAATCTGATTTTTTTGATACATTTACACATTTTTGGGCAATTTATCACATGAAAATAGGGGATTAAATGATAAAATTTAAAAAAAAACATCATCTGCTGTGAACCTGAAACTTATTACAGTAATAACACACTACATAGTCAGAGGCTTCATTTAAAAAAAGAACCTGATTTTTTTGATACATTTACACATTTTTTCACAATTTATCACATGAAAATGGGAGATTAAATGATAAAATTAAAAAAAAAACCTCATCTACTGTCAAATACTACTTTTTTTACAGTTCAAAAACACTACTCACTGAGAGGGTTGGGTTAAAAAATATTCATACGTTTTGGGTACATTTACATATTTTTTTCATAATTTATCACATGAAAATGGGGGATTAAATGATAAAATTAAAAAAAAACTCATCTACTGTCAAATACTACTTTTTTTACAGTTCAAAAACACTAATCACTGATAGGGTTGGGTTAAAAAATATTCATACATTTTGGGTACATTTACATATTTTTTTCATAATTTATCACATGAAAATGGGGGATTAAATGATAAAATTAAAAAGGAACCTCATCTACTGTAAAATACTACTTTTTTTACAGTTCACAAACACTAATCACTGAGAGGGTTGGGTTAAAAAATATTCATACATTTTGGGTACATTTACATATTTTTTCGTAATTTATCACATGAAAATGGGGGATTAAATGATAAAATTAAAAAAAAATCCTCATGTACTTTGAAACTGAAGTTTTTTACAGTATACAAATACTACTCACTGAGAGGGTTGGTTTAAAAAATATTCATACGTTTTCGGTATATTTACATATTTTTTCATAATTTATCACATGAAATCGAGGTTTTTGCTTAAACTATTTAAATTAATAATTACGTTGCATGAAATTTATATTTTTTCACAGAACCTTCTTTCTAAAATCAGAGGGGTGTTTTATAAAAAAAAACAGCAACTTTTCCCAATAATTACTATTTCTTAATTCTTATAATGTTTTCTAGTACATTTTCACATTAGAAAATAAAAGAAAATGAAAAAAAAAACTAATTGCATGAAAAAAAATATCATACATTCATAATAACTTCTATGCTAAATTTTTAAGGCTTTAAGCATAAATAAATCACCATCAATAATTAATAATCCATATTTCTAAAACAACAACATATTACAAAAAATACATTAAATATTAAACTATACATTAAAACCATAAAATATTTAGATCAGAAGGCTAAAAAATAAAAATGGAATAAAAACTTACATGAAAATGAAGATCAATATATTTCCAGTTGTTTGAACGGAATGATCTTCTCAGATAAGCTAATAATACACAAGGATTTCTAAGATAAGCCGGATGACTGTTTGTAAGATGGGGATAGGAGTTTGAAAATACCACTGCTGGATGAGTGAGTTTCGTAATGAATTTGTGGATGATTGAGGAGATGTATGGGGTACTAATATAGTGGAAGAGTTCGGTCGGTTCAGATCACGGGTTTCAGAAAAAATATTAAGAAATTCAGGCGTGGGAAACAGAAAGAATCCCACAGCCTGTTGGATGGGATATGATGCAGGATTCCTGGGCGATATTTTGGACGAAATATCGCGCGATATATCATCCGTGATATATCGCCCGATAATCGTTTAAAATATCGCCGATATTAATTTTTAATTAATATAACCTGAACCGTTACGGACCGATATTGGGGCTTATCGGCCGATATTTTGGACCGATAAACAGTCCAAATATCGCCCGATATTTGTACCCAATATCGCCGATATCCAGTGGGTCCCACTACCGATAATTTTTTTTTTTTTTTTTAAAACCAGACTTTCCAGCCCGATAAATAGTATATCGGGCGATATTGCGTCCGATATACGGACCGATATATCGCCCGTATCGGCCGATATTGTATTATTATTATTTTTTTAAAACGAAAAAAAATGTAATATACTGATATTTGCCAATATCGGCCGATATTGGAGCCGATATTGGGGACCGTTTATCGTCCATATCGGCCGATA
Source organism: Chimonanthus salicifolius (assembly GCA_013350335.1). Taxonomy (NCBI): domain Eukaryota; kingdom Viridiplantae; phylum Streptophyta; class Magnoliopsida; order Laurales; family Calycanthaceae; genus Chimonanthus; species Chimonanthus salicifolius. Next base: position 20,569,799 of record CM023532.1, on the reverse strand, counting down.
TTCCAACTGTACGGCCGATACTTATCGTATCGGCCGATATTGATCTGTTTGAAAAAACCGATATATATCGGCCGATACGATATGTATCGGCCGATATTTGCACCTTAGCTCAAAAGGTTAGATAGATAGTCAGATTAGAATCACATATCTGATAACTATTTTGAGACAGTCCCAAAATACATATCACACAACTAAACGAGGGAATATAAATTTAATCCTTAAGACTAATACAAAGAAGGCTAGCAGATTAGAGATTGGATTCAGTCCTGCCGTAGCCATAATGCCCTTGATATGATCAGAGCATTTTTCTAATTTTAGACATGTGGTATTTTAATGGGTCCCACAAGTTGTATCAATTGACTTATACTTATCCGTTCTATTTAATATAAAATTTTATTATATTTTCAATATAAAGACATAAAATGAATGGTTCAATTTTAAAAAAAAAATAAATTTAAAAGAGCTTTTGAAACTTGTATCAAGACTCAACCATTCCTTTTTCTATTTTTATATAAAAAATAAAAAATATTTTTATATAAATAAATCTAATAAATATAACTCAAGTAATATGACTTATAAAATTTATATTAAAATACTACATTATCAAAATTTTAAAAGAAATATCCTGACAGCAACGAGTTCAGATCTTCTAGAGCTGAACTTCATAGAGCATGAGGACACGTATACATTCTTCCTATTTAAGCTTTCATCTATTCCTTTGAGATTGAGGGCATAAGAGGACTTTCCTTTCGACCATTGCGTTATAAAAAATGGAGGTAACTTGCTAAGATTTTTTAACTCTGGGATTACATGTTTTAAAAAGTTAAAACCAAATTACTAAAAAAAAAATGTGCCTAAATGTGGTAAAAAATAATAATTCTAATGTATTGATTGTAAAATTATAAAATATTTTAGAACAAATAATTTAGACTAAAATCACAATAAATTGTTCCATCAAAATATTTTGAAATTATTAGCCATCTCACTTTTAACGTTAATATGTATGAAATGAAATGATGAACTTATCTCCAAATAATATTTTCTATACTTTATGTTGATATAGTAAGTCATTTAATTTGTATTTAAATTAATTCTTGAAAGTTTAAATAATTGTGATTTATGAAGTAAGTGTAAGACTAAGTTAAGTAGGATATTTTCTTCTAAATTTAATGGGGAAAATCTGACCTTTAATTTTAATTTTTAATTAATTTTTTATCATTTTATATTGAATAATAAAATTCACTAACATTACTATAAATCAAAAAAGTTTTTGATAATTGTTATTAAAAAAAAAAGTTATGATACTTTAAAATTTAGATATTACTATAGGGAAGTAATCCTCTCACTGGTGTTTTGTGTAATCAGATACGGAATTTAGAGTATTGCCCATTTTACCTTTCCACTACGGTATAAATCAGCTCGTTGACCGGCTCACCGGATCACTGATTGAATCATTGACCCTTCCACTGCAATATAAATTAGCTAGTCGAAATGGCAGATCCAGCTAGTCGAGATGGCAGATTCAGTTTCAGCCAACAGAAATGGCAGATTCAATTAGTCAAAATGACAAATTCAGATGACAAATTTGATTTCGGCTAACTAAAATAGCAAATTTGGATGGAAGATACGGTTTCGACTAAGCTGAAATGACATTTTTTTTTCTTCAGTACAACAATGAAATAGTAAAATTGAGAATACCTTAAAATTCATATCTGATTACACAAGACACCCCGAGAGGATCACTGTCCGTTACCATATTACATTCTTATTATACTGAAATACTGAATAATGTTGGCCCCAGTGCCCCCATGGCCCACAACAAGCCACCTGTTTAAAAAGAAAAAAAATGAAATAAAATAAAAATAAAATAAAAGAGGTATCTTCTTCCAATGAAGTAACGGAATCTTACAATTTCCATTTTCAGGTCCATTCTATCTCCAGTCTCCACTACCATTCAACATTTCCAATTTCCGGCAAAAACGGGCCCGTCGACGAAGAAAGGGGGGAGAGATGGAAATGGAAGAGGATGAGAAACGGAGGGCAGCAGATGATCCGCCACCATCGTCGTCGTCGTCGTCGACACAATCACTTGGGGTGGAGCTTCTCCCCTCAGCTATTCTTGCGACGATTTTTTCAAAGCTGGACGTTCTTTCCATCTGCTCTGCTGCTGCTACCTGCAAGACCTTCCACGCTTGCGTCTCCAACCTCCTCTACTTCCTCCCCAATTTCCTTCTCCTCGTATGTCCTCACAAACCCTCCTATCCCTTTCATGCATCCATACACCCATTCACATGCATCCATACACCCATTCACATGCATCATGGCATCACATTCATTCAGATTCATCGAGTCGCCATCGGTACCATCCAAGGAGAGATCGAATTCCATGTGGGCTTCCATACATTCATGAATACGGACGCGTACATCATGTTGCCAGATCGAATCGGAACTACCCAAGAATAGATCTTGGTTTCTCAGGTTGAATTCCATGCATTCATGTTTATAATTCATTACACTGGATTGAATCGAAACATCCCAAGAAGAGATTTTTATTTATTAGGTGGAATCCATCGGCTTCAATTGAGGTTCTCAGTCTTATTTTTTGTCAGGACACTGCTGTCAGTATCGATTTGCTAAGACGTCTGCTGCCTCCGAATCCCTATCTTCGGACCCTGAATGTGGACTGCAGCCGGCTCAATGATTCCTCGATCCCGCTTCTTGTTAGGCCCTCACTGCACGAACTCTGCCTCCGTGAGTGCGATGATTTCAGTGGGCTTCTGCTTGCTGAGATTGGGGAGAAATGCAGGGATCTTAGGTTCGTAGCTCATCTCTCTGATAGAATGTATTTTCTCCCCTTTTATTGTGGAATATATGATGCCTTCAGTGTGTGTACTGCTTGCAAATGAAAAGGAAGTGTAAGGGCAGAATCAGTTTTTTGTTTTTTTGTGAAACCAAAGTAAATTTTTAAGACTACTCAATGGCCAGCCATGGACCTCAGAAAGATTGGATTTATACTAGGTTTCACCCAGAAGTTAAGTTCAACTAGCTAAAGTTCTAGGTGCCACTCGGCAGTCTTCTTAGTCATTGAAATAAATTGGAAAATATGTGGCGTGGGATAGTGATGATTAGAAAAACAAATTTCGATCCTTTATTGAATGAACGGCCAAAATGTATTTAACGGTCACCTGAACTGTCTCTTTATATATAGATAAAAGTAATGGATTCAGAAAAAGGGCATTGCCTATTGTAGAGGTGAACACCTTGGGTCAGTGGTGGTCATGTGGATTCAAAAAGAGCGATTGCTTGTGCAAAGTAAAAAGCTTTTGTTACTTGGTATTGCCACTAAACTGCAAAGAGATTATGCAACTGTCAATGAGATTGCATGCATCATTTTAGCATGCACCAAGGCAGTGAATGCAATGGCAGACACATTGGAAGAGTGGTGTGTGAGGGAGTATTTATTTTATAATTTATAGATTGGCATAGTACAGTCAGCTATAATTATTCGTACTGTGTTTCTGTGGGTTGATGTTGCAGTTCATTACATTAATGAGTATCCTGCCACATACTGTTGCATTTCCTTTTTTTATCTATTTGCCTCTAGAAAATAAGAATCCAAGTTTGAATCTTCAAAATGTGCTGGCATCTAAATTTGAAATCTAAACAAGCCTATTATGATATGGATCTGAAATCTAAATGAGCCTATGTCTAAGAGGTTTAAGTGCTAGTATTTGGATCTGGACTAGCAAAAAATTAGCGTCGCTTAGGATCCCGAGCCAGCATGTTGGACCTAATTCAAGCCCATAGATGGCTGGACTCTTCAGTGGTTGGCTCAATTTCAGGCACTGCCATTGATTAACCTATTAATCTGAATTTCACTTGGTGTCGGCCTTTTGAGGAAGCCATCTTCTTCATTCCAAGATAAACCTCTCCAGTTTTGCACACCTGTCAATCTGTTTATTAATATTGAATAAGGATGATTTCTAGTCCATCTGCAATCCAGATCCAGTCCATGGTGGAACCCAATTATATGCCAAAATTGTTGACCATTCAAGTGATCCTATGTATGCTTCATATGCTGGCTCCCACAATAATATGATGCTGTCAACTCTTACTAGATCAATGTTATGTGGGGGATGGTCAGAAAATTCCTACTGCACCATATTATGGTGAGAGCTTGCATGTGGAAGCAAATCTCATCTGGATCAAAATTTTATTCATCAAAGGGTGATGACCAGGATGTCACTCTGATTGGAGTGATTCAACTTTAGCTTCATCTAAGCATGTCTTGTTTCTCCTTGACAGGTCTCTTTCATTGGAATCACTTGGTGAAAACAAAATGCATGCAATTCCCATCTCAAATCTAGAGAAGTTGCTTAGTGGTTGCCCTCAGCTAGAAGTAAGATCATTTTTTATATATTTGCAATAAAAGACAATGCTATGATTCCATTTGCAGAATCACACTCTATTTTCTCTTGTTTTGATTTAAAGCTATTTAAACTTGGCTATGACCTTTATATGCTTTATCATAGATGGTTCTTTCTACTGAGTTTAACCTAATGTTGAAGTATAACTGCCTACTAACTTGAACCCAACACAGTATGTTCTTTAGTACATTTGAAATAAGATGTTGCTTGTGTCAAGTACTCACTTGTCTTGACTCTTGACCAATGTCTTCTTTGTCACTTTACTATCTATCATGTCATCTTTCACTATATCATCCTAGTTCTTCTCAGCCTCCCCTTCTAGTTCCTTGAACTTGTAAACCTTCAATTATTCATAATGGGTTACATGCCCAAACTGTTTAAATCACTATACCTTGTTAGGCTTTTTTAATGGAGAAAACTTTAGGTTTCCTATAATATGCTAATTCCTTTTATTGTTACTATATACATTCATCTTTACATACGCATCTCTGACACATATTTTTATCTTTTCTCTTCTTTCTTCCTTACCCAATATTCAACTCCATATAACAATGTTGTTCTAAATGCCATCTTATAAGATTGCCCCTTATGTTTGACTTTGCATCGATGATGCCAAAACAATAAACTAGCTTGTCTTCACTTTGTCTATCCTACATTGGTCCTACCTGCAATGTCAAAATTAAACACTCTATTGTGTTCTATGCTCTCAACTAGAATATGGATATCTCTTGCAGTGTGATGTGTTCGTCATTTTCCAAAAAAAAAAATCTCAAAGTGCAAGGCTGAGTTATTTTCAATTCTTATTTACTCATCCCAGTTGGATTTTACAATTATACTCCATGTTATCTGTCCTTGTTCTACTTTTTTTTTTAAAGGCCTCTAAAGCTTTTCTCCTAATTTGCCATCATCTTTGTTGCCAAATTAATTCCTCAGTAAACCATCACAGGCTCTCTCTCTATCTTTAGCACACACACTAAAGTGGCTTTCAGAATCCTATGTTTTTGTCTCATATGTAGTTCCACCATTCTTTCCTGAAGTTTCACCTTAGGGTTCATAAAAGTTTGATAATTCAACAGTTTTACACAATTCTAGGTATTTTCTCAATTCTTATGAATAGATGGCATTTCTCTTTCCTCATTCTGTAATGACCCGTCCCGCTAGCACAATATTGTCCGCTTTGGGCCTACACATGGACCCGCACGGCTTTGCTTTGGAGAACCAACCCACTGTTGCTCCCAAAAGGCCTTGTCCAGGTATCAGAGTACACAGCGGCATAATATTGTCCTCTTTGGGCCCTCGGGTAGAGCCTCGCTCCATACCCGGCAACCCTTAAGGTTTTGTTCCTAGCACATGGCCCCATACATGCCCATTCTCGCCTAGGAGGCCTTGTGCTAGAAGGAGGAAGGTCACTACTTATATATCAGGGAACTTCCAATGCCACTAGCAATGTGGGACTTTTTGAAGCAAGGTATTACACATTCTTCAAGTATTCTTGTGCTAACTTTGCTAGAAACTCTGGCTAACCAACCAAACTTAACTGTCTAATCTGTTCCTAGTGTTGTAAGGTGTTCTACTATTTCTCCTTGAAGCGTATGTTAGTTTGTGTGAGATCAAGTCATGGAAAGTCAAGCATGGCTTCCCATACAATATTTTTCTCGAAAGACATATCCTCTATGGATGGGTGGGGGGTTGAGGCCCCTCTCTAAGAAGGCCAAGTCTTATGGGAATGTGTACCTTAGGCCATCACTTGGATTATGTGGAGAATATGGGATAGGGGTGTGTATGTGTGTGTGTTGTTTTTTTTCTTCTTCTTTTTTTTAAGATAAGGTGTCTCCCAGAAAAAAATTATTGGAAAGAGTCAAATTTTGCATCACTCAATGGTCAATGTCAACAATGATTTTGTGGTATTCTTGGAGAAACAATTCAGGGATTATTGGGAAGATTTTCTTAACTTGGATGGTTGTGTAGGGATTTTATTTGTTTTCTGTTTACTTTGTTTTGGTGTTCTAAGATAATGGCCAAAACTTCATTGGGCCCCCTCTTAAACATGTATGTCCTATTTTGTCTCTTTTTACTTATATTTTATTTTCTTCCTAAAAAAGAAGAAAAAGGGCATGTCCTCCATGTATTCTCCTGTGAGCATTTTCCATCTTCCTTATCCATCAAAGCCTCCTCCAGTTACTATTGTTCCTCCAATAGGCATATCATGCAACTCATCCATCAAGTAATTTTCTTTCTCCTAGTGGTGTTAATCCCACTTGAAGTGCATCTATATTTGATATTTCTTTAAAGCCCCTTTCTTGAAATACTCTATTCTTCAGCAGTAAAGCCTAATCACATATTTAAGATTCTTTGGCTTCAACCTTCTTCATGTAACATCTTGGCAATAAGTTATTTTTATCAAATCTCTTTTTTACATCTACTGACTCCAGAACTCTTGCCTGTTGAGGCTTCCTCTTTCTAAGAAATCAGGCGTAACTTCTAGGCAAACTTGCGTAAGTTTTGACAAGCATTACCTTTGTTCTACCAGATACAGCTTTGTAACTGTAACTTTTGGAGAGGCCTTATAAAAAAATAAGACTACCAAAGAGGTTGTAGAAGTGGTAGGGAGAACACAACTATAGGGCATTATCATTTAGAAGGAATCCTATAGAGTATGAATTGACTTTTTGTGTCTCTTATGGCCGCATTGGATGGGATCTATTAGGGCTGAAACTTGGATGGGTCGGGTCGGGTTTTGATAAACCCAACTCTTACCCATGTCAAAAATAGCTGAACCCGACCCGACACGACTTGGTAACCCGAATCACAGAACCCAACCCGACCCGACCTCAAAACCCGAGAATCAGCCCAATTTTTTTTTTAAAAAAAAACTTAAAATAAAAAATAATTAAATAACTAGATGAAGTTGCTTGTCCTTCCTTTTGAAGAAGCCATTTGATTCTAGTGAGAATTTTGAAGGAAATGAAAAAAAAAAAAGTAGAAAGAGATTTTGAATATTACCCATCCTCCAAGAGATGCTCTCTCTCTCTCTATCTCAGGAGATGCAAAACAGATAGATGGTTTCTGAAAAGAAATAAATCAGAAAATAGTCGGATGGTACGTTGGACGATGCTGGTTCGAAATCAACCCAGACAATCACAGTTTTGGGGAAAAATGGAAGAAAAACTGAGGAAGAAGAGAAGTTTAGAAATCCGGAGAAATTTTCAAAGATTAAACTTGTTTTTAACACTTTAACTCTCTTTAAAACCAAAAATGCTTTCTCAAAACAAGTTTAAAATAAATTTACCATAAATCAAAATGGATTTAAAAATAAAAGGAAACCACCAACCTAGGAAAGAAAGAGGTCCAACAGAGAATCTAAAAGAGAAGAAGAAGTGAGCTTTGAGCGAGAGGGAGAGTTCCAGTGGAAGTTTGAGAGTGAGAGAAACCTGAGTTCAAGAGAGACAGAGAAAACAAGAAATTAGAGAGAGAGAGAGAGAGAGACTGATGGGGGCGGCACAAATACTTCTCTCGGTCTTGAGACGGAATTAGGTCATTTTGGGAGTTTAGAAATTTAGGGTTTTATATATATACACATATAGATATAAAATGGGTTGGGTCATGCGATCGGGTCGGGTTGCGTCAGTTTAAAAAATTGTGGCCCAACCCAACCCAACCCAACCTAAATTTCATACAGGTTTTTGTTTCTTTAACCCGACCCGACCTGAATTTGAAAATTATACAACAAAACCCACAGTTTTTTTTGGTCGGGCCATGTGGGTCGGGTCAAAACCCTACCCAAGTTTCACCCTAGGATCTATTGAAGGAATGATAGAGAAGACAAGGATTTGGGAAAAGAAATCTACGAGGGTCTTTTTTGTAATTCTTTGTTTATCCTGCTTAGATCTAATCCCTTTTGATCTTTTCTTTCAAACATATTTGGAAACCGTCGGCCCCATCAAAAGTCAAGAGCTTTTGTTGGACATTTTTTTGGAATAAGATCTTGACAACTGACAACCTTATAACCTAGAATTTTCATACACCTAATGTTTGTTTTCTTTACCGTAAAAAAGAGGTAACCATGAAGTGTGAACCATATTTTCCTTCACAGTTCCTTTACTCTTCCTATTGGCATCACTTTCTTTGTTCTCTATTACTTTGGTTTTGCCTAAATCTTTTAGTGATCTTACGTCGGGATGCAGTGTGGGTCCCTTCCCAAAGCAAAGCTGGCTTCTACAGAAATTGGTGTCTTTGGCTATAGCTTGGTTTATTTGCCTAGAATGCAACAAAAGAGTTTTTTAGGATGAATCCTTGCATAGGGATGTAATAGTGCAAGACTAAACCGAGCATTATACAATGGGCTCTTGCAACGGATACTTTCATGGAGAGTCTCTTCTAGTCATCTCAATGGAAACTGGTCAATAGTTTCTTAAAGGGATGTAATGTAGTTCTTTGTTCCTTCTTATTTGATGTGTTACTGTGTTGTTATCTTTTTCATCAAAATTATGGGATCCTCAACCCAAGATTAGGTTGTGGGTTGCATGATTGTTGCCTTGTTAACCATCCTCCAGGGTTAGGATTGCCTAGTTTGGATTATTTTTGCTATGTTGTCTAACCACAGCAGGTCCATCATACACTGGTCTGGTTGCAAGGTGACAGCCCATGCACAGAACTTACTTGGCAAGCTTGTGTGGACCCAATGCACAGGAAAGATTTTGTTCGGAAGCCATGTATAGAAATAGGACCTATTGAAATAAAAGTGATTAAATTCTTGGTATGATTTCAAGGCTCCAAATATCAATAGTCGAAAGAAACCCAAAATATCACAGTTGTAAATCCAATAATTAGGTGTCACCCATGATGCTTGTGGGGCCTATGTTGGATTCTAAGAAATGGGCCATGTGCCCGTGTTGGATTCATCTCCTCAAATCTTTCATCGATTCTCATGGATTCTTCTAGTAGCAACATAGCATTGACTTGCAAGGACTTTTACTTTTGAATGATTGCAAGGACTTAAAAAACATTCTCTATTGTCGCACCTTTTCTTCATTTGAAATTTAACATATTGAATTGTTCACTATTTTATTTTTTGAGTAAAATTTTTAAATTAATGTTTATATTACTTTAGAATGTTGCTTTATTTAAAGATTATTTAAATAATATGCTGAATCCAAGAATCCTGTTTTTCTGGGTTTTATGAATCAAACACCTTGTACTTGTGCCAGATTCCAACACCCATGCCTATGGAAGTCTAGCTGGGCCTTTTGTAAATAGTAGCCCCCCGCCCCACAGAAGGGGGTAAAAAGGGAAAAAATGTCACCAACTCATCATCTGAGCCATTTATCCCACCTACCTAGAATTGGCACTCACAATTGGATTTAGTAAAATTTTCTATCAGACTCCTGTAGGACTCCTGTAGGATGAGAAAATGCAACATAGTGGTGGCCACAATAAGCACTAAACAACTGTGCTAACAAGCTCCTCTGTCTCTTTAAAAAAGGCTTCCCATTTGCTTGGAGCTCACATTATACGTATCAGTTCTGAAATGCAGGGGAAAATATGTGTGTGTGTGTGTGTGTAGATCTGTCATATTCCTTCAAGATATCACACAATGTAATTGATATGTCAGCACTTCTTTTTTTCCAGTCATTAAGCTTGACATTCGACATCTCAAGATTTGATGGGGATGGCTTTCCTCACATATGGGCAATGGTGTCACAAAATCTGAAAGTTCTTAGGTTGGGTTACATTTCCACAGAGACAGTAACTGAACTTCTTACTTTTAAAGTGAAACTGCATAAGCCATCCCATCATATGCAACCTTCCATATTGCCAAATCTCCAGAAGTTGCAGCTTTTTTTGGTAGAGGGCATCGCAGATTATGTGGTTGGTGTGATATCTAAGGTTCTCATATCTTTGACCCATTTGGATCTTGAGGATGCACCTGGTACAGAACTAGATGTAACATGGGATCTCACCAATGCAGGCCTTCAACAGATCAATCGACACAGGAAATTAAAGCACCTTTCCTTAGTCCGTGGTGAAGAATTAATATTCACCTACTTCAGAAGAGTTAATGATCTAGGTTTCCTACTAATGGCCGATGCATGCTCAACTTTGGAAAGTATTTGTTTGGGAGGATTTTGTCATGTTACAGATGCAGGATTTCAAGCTATCCTACATGCATGCTCTAACCTGCGCAAGTTTACAGTATGCCATGGAAGTAAACTATCAGATTTATCATTCCATGATATCTCTGCAACCTCTCTCTCTCTTACACATGTTGGACTCCGAGAGTGCAATCTCTTAACCAACCTTGCTATGTTGAGACTGTCATGCAACAAGGATCTGACACTACTGGACTTGAGGCATTGCAGGAATCTTGGGGATGAAGCCATGAAGTCTATAGCAGGTCTTCTTAAATTGAAAACCTTACTATTGGATGGCTCCAATATTAGTGATTCAGGAATGTCCTATATGAGACGTAGTGTTGCTTCGTTGACTTCAATATCTGTCAGAATGTGCAAGAGGCTTACAGACAAATGCATTTCTACTATATTTGACAGTTCATTTGGGCAAAGTCTGCAAGTTGTTGACCTCTCTGAACTCCCACTTATCTCAGATAATGGAATCCTTTCAATTGCAAAAAGTGGGGTTCCCCTTCTTGAACTCCGATTGCGGAACTGCCCGCTCATAGGGGACACGTCAATTATCGCTTTGGCATCGATGCAGGCTGAAGGCGGGTGGTGTGCAAGTACCTTGCGACTGCTGGATCTTTATATGTGTAAGGGTATCACATTACTCGCATACAAATGGTTTAAGAAGCCCTACTTTCCAAGGTTGAGATGGTTGGGGCTCACTTTCTGGAACAAAGATATAGTGGATGCTCTAGCAAAGACACGACCACTGTTGCAAATTTCACGCCAAGGTGAGGAGCTGGGTGTCAGTTACTGGGAGTCAGATAGGTTGTGCATGAGAGATCATGATTGGGATGACGAAGATGATGAGTGGTGGCTGCTTGATGGGGAAAGTGAGAATGATGAAGAAATGGTAGAAGATTTGATTGATTGATGCGAGATAAAATTATGGCAAATTTTTTCCTTTGTTTAGTAGAAAGCATGTAAACTGGTACACCCCCAAGTTACAACAATGTGGGGATGCAATTGTATTCGTGTGACAGATGAATTTTTCATGTTTTTCCCACCTGGGGAAAATTGGTAGTTTGTAATGAACTTGCATGAATGTCCTGTGTGTGCTGGCTCACATGGTAGAAATGTTGGTGTCGACGAGGGGTACAAATATTGGTCTCGGCTGATATATCTCTAATTTTTTTTTTAATCAAAACTACCGACATCAGACGATATCGACGATATATATTGGATACCGCTCGATATCGATAAATATTGGCTGATACGATACGTATTGGCCGATATGTATACGTTTAAAAATCGATATATATCAGTAGATTTTTTTTTCCCTGGTGTCGACCAATCTAGTTGGGCTACTGATTCTCTCTTTGGTGCATGTATTGTGTTGGTGCTCAGTGTATTGGACAGAATGCAATTTACCTTTACACCTAGAGCTGGCGTTAAAAATGCATTGTGCCGATAATGTATCGGCACAAGGCACTGTATCAGCCAAATTGAGCCGATACGGTTTCTCTTTCCGAATTATACTGTAACAGCAGAATTTAAACCGTAACAGCTGAATTTATGTATGGACGCAACATATAGGTGTATTGCAGCCAATATAGTTCGGCCCTCAGAATTCTGCAATGATTCGGGCGATACGCATCGTATCCGCTGAATTTGTTATCCATGTGCTAGAGAAACCAACAGCCCACCCCGCCCTCCATCACTCTTCCCCCTTTTCTCCATTTCATATTAAATTAAGAAAAAAAAGGAAGCCTGGACATTTTAGTTTAGTATGTCTGAATTCTCTAATAGCAGTTGCCGAAAGTTACTTCTCCAGAAGAAGAATACTCTCTTCTCTTTGGAAAAACCTCCATTACCGATGGAATGTCCCAAGGCTGAAAATGCATTCTCCACCACGACCATATTGTCCAACACCCAATGGCTATCAATAAAATCCAATTTCAACTGACGGTAATATGGCCTACCAGAGGATTCCTAGAAACAAAAGTCCAATGGGCCAGCCCAACTTGGATATGTTAGTGTTGGGCCCAAACTCGATCAAACAGGCCAACACAAACCCAAGTTTGGATCATATTTTTGGTCTTAGAGGGACCAAAACAGGGTGGTTCCTGCTGCGTCTAGCTCACCAAGTGCTATCACATTACATTAGATCTTTTGGGCCTTTAGGCCCAATTTCCATCCCTACGGGTTCAGCGTCGGTTTGCTTAGGTTTCTTTAGTAATTTTAACCTAGTTTAAGAGTAGTTAGGTTCAGAAAAAAATACCATAATAATAATAACAACAACAAGAACTACTATTTGGAATAATTGCAATTTAAAACAAAGAAAATGCATTTGGTGCAAGCTCCATTAATCATACACGAAACACAATTGAGACCTGTAAATTAGGACCCGTAGACCAACAGTGAAAGAATAAAGATGATTAAAAAGGGTGAAAATTAGCCATTCAAAAAGATAGGTATCATCGATATCATCTTCAAAATTATTTATTCTATCAAATATAGATTTATCAGTCATAGTTGGATTTGCAATTTTTTCTTGGGAGATTTACTATCTAATACCCCGAAGACTTCAACATTAAACAATGTTTGCCATTCAAAAAGATATAATTCTTGAGTGGGCTTGAACTGTGTTTGGGCTTTTAATGGGTAAAGTGGCTCATCATTTCAAGCCCCAGCCCAATAAACAATTTCTGAGCTCATATTTTTCAATTCCCTTTGTGTGGACTCTGGCTCGGGCTCAGGCTAATACAATTTCTTATGTACATGTAAAAGTATTTGCAATAAAATTTATCTTGTACTATTTGAATTTCAAAATGAACTCTTTAATTAGTTCAATAATCTAACAAACTCTAACATAGTTGAATGACGTAATAAGTTACGGTGTATGAAAGAAACTCTTCTTGTCAAATAATCCTCTCAAGCAATCTTGGTTTATCTCACCCAATTGTGTCAAATTCTTTTATGATATCATGTTAATTCTTGCTTCACTAAACAGATGATCAATACTTTATTTAATAATATCAAGGTTGTTAGTTCAAAATTTCAAATTTCAAAAGGGTTTAATAGATGGTCGGTCTATAAAAAAAAGAAGTACAAAAATCACCTTAAATTGATAGGATAAATTACTTCAATAATGGTGATCATGTACTTTAACTACTTCATTATCCAATATAATTTCATATAAACAAATATTTGAAAAAAAAAATCATGAGACCATAATTATTCAATAGCTGGGTGACTGGTTGTTATCTTAATCATTTGTAAGCAAGAATTGAGCCACACTCAAACTTCGACAAAAAATTTATTTAATATTCTAAATGATATATTTATCATGGGGGACAATAGCCATTCATTAGTGGTGAGAAAGAGATTAGAGATGATAATTTAGTATGAAAGTAGGAAAATTTAAAATATCCTATTTAAACTTTTACCCATATGAGTGTAGTTCAACTGGTTGCCTCCCGTCTCAGAAAGCTGAAGGTTGTGGGTTCGAGTCCATGTGGCTTAAGATTGGTGTGTCTTAGGAGCAGTGGACTCACCCGTAGGGATTTTACGCTGGGTATCTCTCTAATTTAACTTGTGTATGCTACCCAACTTAATCCAAGGGTTGGCTTAACTGTTAAGATGCTCGTCTCATGAAATGAGATTTTCAGTTCGATTCATGCTCAACCCTTCCATCCTACTACTCATAGAGTTACTCATCGACTTAAGTGTGGAAATCCCTAAATATGCAACCTGTAATGATAGTGCTCAGCCAGATTGAATCTGAGCCGATCACATGTCTACCATGGATTAAATGGCTCATATATAGTACGAGGTTATATTAAGGCACGTGTGGATCGATAGTATGGAGGGGAACACTGATTCGATGACCTAAGTAAATAAATGAGCTGTGGATTTGGATAAGCATCTTTTAAGTTTGATTAATAGTTAAGTAATAATAATTAATGGCGACAAGAGAAGAGGAGATAATATTGCTATTAAGACTTTACTATTTTCAGCGGCGACTACTCGCCACCTGCATCGAAAGCCACAGCCGTCTCTGGATTCTCCCTATGTCTTCCTTCCCCACCTCTTCGGTATCATCAAAAGCCACTCTTTCCACGTCAGACTCTTCTTATCCACTTCTCCTTTCCAGCCTGTTCCACGTCATCATGTTTTTCCATGAATTAGAATAGATCGATGCCACCTCAGAGAGAGTCAGGTGTCCACTGCATTTATATTACAAATTTTCATGTACACAGGACGTAAATGTATAATATAAAATACTATATTTATGACATTAAATTAATCAATTACTCATGAACAAATCTCTATAGTAATCCAAAGGGATTAAAGTGATGGTCAGAAACTCGCTTAAAAAAACAGGAGTCTTGATTTTGATTTTCAGTCAATCCTAAAGGGTTACTATCCGTAGAGTTATACAGTGTGGAGATAAGGAGGCTTGCACGTATTTCGAAGATTAATTGGATACTCTGAGAGGTCTGGACACCTTGGTTGTGTTTCAATGAGGGGTAAATTTTACATAGGTTAGTTGGGGTTATCCTTGACGAGGGGTTACTTAGAGTACGAATACCTTTTATTTGAAATGGGTTTTCAAAAATAAAAGGGGAAGAGTAAAAAGTTAATTTTTTACTTTTTATCTTTTAGTTACTAAACGAAGATAACGAAAGTTAACTCATCTAAACAAAGCCATTGATCATAAAAAAAAAAAAATTGCAAAAAAGACCAATCTCTACATCAACATTTCAGCTAAAGAAGCTAATTATAATGTTAGCCATAAGCAAAAGATACAGTCTAACTACTAAAGAGACATTATTATTACTACGTTGAGATACATTGGGAGGTGTCTAAGAAGAGCATGTACCTTAATAGATATGTATGAAGTTGTGTAAAGATGTACAAGAGATTTAGTCTTGAAGAGTTGTACAGAGGGTGAGAAAATTCTAGAGATGTAGAGCAATAGAGGATTGACAAGTGTCGCAGTCCTAATCATTCATATGTTGTTTTAAGTATAAATATGAGTTAAGTCTCATTTATAAGCATTTTTTATAAAAGTAAAGTCAAATTGGGATGATGGGGATTTCTTTTTTGTGTTTGATTTTTTTCTCATAGTTCTTAGATGTTTTTGTTTGTATTTCTTTTTATTGTGATGTATACATCTCCTATACGTGGTTTATCCCTTTTGTACCTTCTTCATTAATCGAATTCACTTGTTGAAAAAAAAAAAATCTCATTTATAAGCAATTTTTATAAAAGTTAAATCAAATTGTAGAAGTATTTGAGTAAAATAATCAAACTTGGGTGAAAAAAGAGTTCAAGCTTTAAAGTAAGAACTGATTTAGGCTGACTCACTCAAACTTGAATTAAATGGCAATGTTTACCCAATTATCTCTTTTTATGATAAATAAATATACTTCCTCCGTCCATTTTAAAAAAAAAATTCTTTTTCTAAAGGAAATTGATAGAGAGTAATACAAAATCTTTTTCTTGTATTCCGTCTCTCTTTGTGTTTTTCTTTGGGTCTATCCCTTTTGGACCCTCTTTTTATCCTTGTATTTTCTACTATCTTTTAATGAAATCTCTTTTATAACTGCTCAAGGAAAAAAAAAAAAAAGGATGAATTTTTTTGTAGTATCTTATTTTAATTCATTTCTTAACTAACATGCAATATCATCAATGTTTTTATTTTAAAAATGTCTTTCTTTAATTTGTAATGGTCTCCTAAAAGTTTAAGTAACAAGAACATTTAGATAATATTTTTTTAATTATATTTTGTGTTCAAAATATCTTAAAAATTGCAATAACACAATAATGTTTTAAACTTATGTAATAGCGTTCTCAAATTTTTTATTTTGGCAAATCTTTCAATAAGAGTTATCATCCTCATATATTATCCTCAATTTCTAAATGCATTTATTTTTATAATCAATTTTTTAATTGTACTTTCTTTTTAAATTTACGTGTGGAAAACTGTAGGAAATTCAGCGAAAAACTCCCACAAATGATACCCATTATCCTTAAAGCACAACAGATGAGATTAAATTTGCAAGTTTAATTTGTACATAAATTATTAGTATTTATGCTTTTACTCGTGAGCCATATTTACTCAATTGACTCGTTCAGATATTCCTAAAACGAACCTCTCATAGCATTAAGTGCACGTTTGTGGATTCTATAGTTTTATCAATAAAAAATATACAAATTTATGGATTAATATAAACAATAATGTCATCAAACATTTTTTATATAAAAACTAATATGAGAAAACTCAAAATTTGGCTTCACAAGCTAAAAAACTTGGTTGAATTTATAAAAAAAAAATTTAGAAAATCTGTTGACTCGATCCAAAAGTCTATCGAGTCAAGTAGATTTGAAATGACTCATTTGAATCATTTTACGTTTTTAAGCGATAAGAAAATTTATTGTGAATTATAAACATAAGAGCTAGCTCAAACCATCACATATGTTATAAAATTAGCCTTTAAAAACTAGAAACTTGAATTCAACTTGAAACCTATCATTGAGAAACTCAGTTAAGATTTTAGAAAAAAAATAAAATAAGTTGTTGATTTGCTTTAACTTAAAATTTTTTCGAATTAAATTGACTCATATTGAGTCACTCAAATAATTTTGAATTTCTAAACAATGGATAAAATGGATGGTAGACTTTATTTTTTATCAATTGTATAATTAATAAATTAGGTTTTTTTTTTATGTGAGATATGCAGTGGACTTTATGAACATACCATGTGTGGCATATGAAGACCATTCCAAGAATATACTTGGAGCTTTGGAATAAGCTTACAAGCAATATTGATGACTTGATGACCGATCCAACTCCGTCTGAGGCTTACGTACGTTAATCTGTTCTTTATCTAATTACGATCACGACACGCCTTTGTGTTCGTCAACTAGCTTCGGATTCATCGCCACGTGTCTGTTACTACTTACTAGCCGTTACCTTCTTCTATTTGAAAATTAGCGGGAAAGAGTCCTTTTATCATTGTTTCTTCTGTTTTTTCCATGTTCATCTGCTGCCTCAACTTCTAGTTTTCTCTTGACACTTGTACACGTGCCATATATATGGGACTATCCATTGGTTGGGCTCACAAGAAAGAATTAAAATTATTTCACCTATGTCATTCTATATTTAGTGATAAAATGTGGATTTAATTAAATATTTGTATTGACAGTTCAATTAGTTTGACTTTTAAAATTATATTAAGGATTTACTCTTTTCAATATAGTCTCATATACGATGTTTGTAAGTAATTTCGTATATTCGTGAGAATAAACTTCACTTCTATTATAATTGTTGTTGGAAAATTTCCTTTTTTACGATGAATTTCTTTTATGTGTAAATCAAAAAAATAGTCTCAAAGTATATAAGTGAGATCAAATGAACTCATCAAAGACCAAAAATAGTTTGCAATTTTTTGTAGTTTTTGATGTGTTATGTGAGAGAACACATAACGTATCAAAGAAGGTATCTATCTGATCAGGGCCGACTCTGGACATATGCAGTGTAGGCCGCCGCCTAGAGCCCATGGACAAAAAGACGCTCCACACATTTAAACTTTTTAACATACCAATCACGAAGAGCTCCTAAAATCTTACTCCTCCTAGGACCCTGAGATTTTTGAGGATCTCAAGGCCGGCCCTGTATCTGATAAATAATTAATTCTTTATAACGTTGTCGTTGCACTGGATACAACCAACATTTATCTTAAAATACTTTAAAAACTATTTAATATTGCTTTAATCACCTAACAATATTATCAAGATGATAAATAGAATCCATATCTTAATATGAGCATAGATATAGAATATGCTTTTCAGATCCTGGCCAAAAAAAAAAACTAGAGTCAATATATGACAAAAGAACATGTGAGAATTTGGGCTTTCTATTCTTAAACTAATCAATATTTTAGATCTACATGCATTTGGTATTGGGGTTTCCATTGTCATATATTTTTTTTGTGGATAATCTTTGGAAATAACCCTTTAGTTTTGACTTTCGAGATACAATATGTACATATTTTGGCTCATTTACAAAACTATCTTCAGTCAGTTTAACTATTGCAGTTTTAACCATTATCATTTACTAAAGACATGTTTAATGGTATTTATTTTTAATTTACGTGTGAGAAACTGTGAAAAACCCAATGTAAAACTCTGAACGAATTACATTGCAATTCACACGTTAGCTATCAAATTTATCTACTCTTCAATATCTTTAATAGCTAAATTTTTAACAAATTAACTTATTATGAATATTTACATTATTAATTTGATGAGTTTAATATATATATATATATATATGTTATTATTAAAGATTGACAAAATGCATAAATAAAGCTTTTATTCTATTTTTCTAACTAACTCCATTAAATATGTGATAACTCGTCAACATTCTCATAAAAAATCAGAAGTGCAAAAAATTGTGATTTCTACTTTCTCCGTTCCCACTTATTCCCATCAAAGTGTAATCATAAGTTCTTTAATTGTAATTATGCTTCCTTTTTATTTTAATTTCTGCTATTTTATCTTAAAAATATAAAAAAAAAATAGTATTTTCTAATAATAGAAAGGGCCGAAATGCTTACAGCACATGAGCATGACGTAAACCGGTATCCGTCATGATTCATGCCCCACGTCACCGAGCCGCTGCGAGCCTAACCAATCCCAACCCTTCACCTTTTTCTTACGTCATGTATTTTACATGACCACAGCTTTCTTTCTTTCATGCTCTCTGGAAATCTGTGTCAATAATAAGCGAATTCCATATTTTAATGTAAAAGTGAATTAATTATAAAAAATTAATAATTATTTGTGTTAAAATGACTAATTTACTCTTAAATTAATATATGTAGCAGCTGCTTATAAATAATATCATTAAGTGTCTAGTGTTATAACATTAAGGGATCTAAATTATTGATTAAAACCATTGCTTTAAAAGAAATTATTGTCCATAGTTTATGAGATATGGTATGAAAAAAAATGTAAATTCTTCTTGTATATTCAAAAGAATAGTATCAATATATATTTTCTATGCATTGAGTTAAAAAATAATAGTTTTTGAGCTTTCATAGTATAAAAATAATCAAGCTTAATTGAATATACTATAATTATAAGGCTAATATATTATGCATATCAGTCCAATGTGAAAAAGCCTTTGCTGATTTGTATATTCCATAAATTTCAATTTGTTTTGATATTAAATAGATATACAATTTCAACAGATGAATTATTTTGAAATATAATGTTTTGGTCATTTATTTTAAAGAATCTTATGAAGTGGATATGGTCATTGAGTTAAGGTTAGACTTTTTTATATACAATTTTTGTAAAGTTAATTTTTATTTAACCACATTTCAAATATATAACGGTACAAAATAACTCCACAAAGTGGATTAAACATTTTGACTATATCAATATTTGATATAAAATTTCTCACTTGAAAGTGAAATTAATTCTAAAGATAAACAAAATTACCTACAAATCTCCTATATTATATTAATATGCGAAAAGTTGAATCTAAGACCTTTAGTATTATTTATATAATTTGTGCAATGAATCAACTTATGGTAGACTAAAATGTGCAGATTAAATTTGTTTCTAATTCAAATTTGGCAAATGAAAATCTAAAAAGGATATATTATATCAATATTGTATGTTGGTTTTAGATGCACTCTTGCAAGCTAGAATCCTTCATTAGTCAAAAGTTTTACATAAATTAACACCTTGTAGTTAGTTAATTTAGAGTGACTTCCTTTCTATTTACAAGCCTACTTAATTAAGAATAATGAAGATGGAGATAATATAAATAATTTATTATGATATTTAGTATTTTTTGAATTTATGTGAAGGAAACTCCGGAAAACCCATTCTAAAACTCCCATGGATGGATGATACCCACATTATTGTACCTTTTTTTATAAGTAAATTCTATGTAATCATGCGAGCACAATGTTTTTTTTTTTTAATATCACATAGAGTACTTTACACACAAGATAATGTTTTGAGAGTGAGTCAATTTTCTCTCTCTATTGAACTTTTACGATGTGTGTCAATTAAAAAGTTTATACATATTTTGAGAATTAATTGGATAAGATGTTTAAATATATTGATTAAAATAAATTATGAAATTTATAATTTCTTTATCTATTTTATAAAAAAAAAATCCACTTTTGCTCGTACCATTCAGACCAACTAGTACGACTACCATTCTTTGCAATTACGCAAACATAATGTTGTTTTTTAATATCACATAGAGTACTTCACTCACAAGATAAATGCTTTATCACATAAATTACTTCTTTAAATGCATTTTATGTTTTAACCAATAAGGTTAAAAAAAAATTTAAACATAAAAAATGCTTGGAGGACACTGCCGATGGAGACATTCAAGGACGACTCAACGAGTGTGACTTAATTTTCTCTCTATTGAACTCATCTTATATATGTAGATTGGGTGGTTTATATATTCTTTGAAGATTTTTTTTTTTTTTGAAACATTAATCACTAAATTTTATTAATAAGGGAAAAGAGTACATAAGAACGATTTGAGTATTTGAGTATAAGAGTAATATACTTAGAATAAAGAAGAGGAACGGATAAATAGATATAAGAAGACAATAAAATGAGAAATAAAAGAAAAGATACATCAAAATGTCATCCCAAATTAAAATCAAAAGAGGGTCCGAGCCCCCTAACTCTCGAGGTTGGTGGGTGTGAAGAATTTCACCACCGGAGACTGAAGATGAACACTAGCTTTCGCGAAGAAATCCGCCATACGGTTAGCTGAACGAGGAGTATGAATGAAGGAGATGTTATCCATATTACACAAGCTCCATACATCTCTAGCAATACCGACCAACTTCCATAGAGGGATTTTCTATTACTAGTCTAGGAGATAGCATTAGTTGAGTCACATTCGATAATGAGATTTTCTCTCCTAAATCTTGACTAGATCTGAAGTGCTCTCTTAATTGCCCTTAGTTCAGTTTTGTTTGATTCCATTGACCCTATATATTCAGAAAATGATATATTCTTTGAAGATTATTAAGATAAAATATGATCTCGGTCGATACGATATGTATCGGTCAATATTTACAATATCGACGATATACATCGTTAATATCTCGGTCGTACTGAGTTTTTCATCCCTCGTCTAAACAAAGTAATTAAAATAAATCATAAATTTTATAAAAAAATTATATTTTATAAAAAAAAAAAGAATCCACTTGGCCTCGTACCATTCACAGGAACTGGTACCACTCATGAAACCAAGTACATTAGTACTGGTAGTACTATCATTTGCATTGGGGTTGTGGAAAAAATATTATATCAATATTTTAATAGAAAAAGAAAAGGAAAAAGAAAGAAAATAGATGATGCTTATCCATTCTAATACAAGGTCCACGTAAACATGACAAAGAACTGGAGATGTGGCAGCCTCCACGTGGGGGTAAGGCACGGGAGGCGGATGCTGACATGCGGTAGGCCCCACTTGTTAAAGTATTTTTCGCCGCGTAGAGATTTTATAGCTTTTTAACTATTTTAGATAAACATAATAAAGGCTAAAGTGAAATTTCTTTTTTGCTGTCTATTTTATATACTTAAATATAATAAATAAAAGAATTATTGAACAAAAATTATTTTTATAATTAATATATCAAGTATTTTACTTTAATATGATAAGGTCATGGATGTTGGGAAAAGCTACGAATGCATGTAGACGGCAGAGTGGGAGAAGTGGATCATTTCCATTTGTTTAATGATAGGGAATGTGTCCATTGGCAGGATCCACGTCAACATCGCCCATGGTCTAGATCGCACCTGGTCTAGATGTTTAACCAAGCACAACCAGAACCATTTTTTTTATATATTAGCCCCTAATCCTTTATGTGAGAATTTGTAAAAATGTCCAACCGGTTTTACTATTTTAAGTGAGAGATTCAATTACATTTATAGCTTATAATTTTTGGATGATAGTAAATCTACAGGCCCATGTTTTTACTTATACACTCCAGGTAAATCTACAGGCCCTACTTATACACATCAAGTAAATCTACAAGGAGTAGCCCTCCGAGGTAGAGTGAGTATCGAAGTCAATGACTTCGACTTCATGAGATAAATTCTAATGCATCATAACTCTAACTCTTTTAATTGATTTAATTAACTTTTAGCATTGGGTTGGAATGAAATTAATGGTGAGTTCTTAAGCCCTAGGGTCCATAAAATGTAAACGAAGTCATTTAGTTATTTTAGATGATCACTGTCACCACAAGTATCCAAACAATATCTATAAAAAATGAACAATAATATTTCCTATGATCGAATGAAATATTGTAATAAATGATCGAAGTATGATACTGAGTCAATTTTAATTTTAATCAAATTGTTGTTCCTATTTTTGTTCCATTAAAATTACACTTCATGCATTTTAATTTAATTTTATTGATTTTTAAATCATTTAATTATTGTTTTTTTACTAATTAATATTATATAATTTGTAAAATATTCATATCAAGCTATTTAATTTAGAATTTTTGTTGTCAAGTCGTCTATGATTAATATCAATTGATGTGAGTTTTAAATACAAATCTGTAGCGGAGTGTCACTCTAACATAGAAACTCCATTGTCTCTCTAAACACTATTTTAATGTCTGTAGTTGCTCTATCATACATATCTTCTTTAATCTTTATATTTATTAAAATATATTTTCAAATCATTTTTTAAAATTTGATCTTACACCATTTCTAAGTATATTTTTTCCTCTCTAAATTTGTCAATATTTTATACGTTTAAGATATCTTATATTACTAGCTACGTCAAATAAGGGTGATGCCCCTAAGGCCGTAATGGTCTACATTAATTGTTTTTGACCTTGTCTCCATTTTTTTTTTTTTAAATTATGTTAGAATACTTAAGTCTACAAATTTAATGAAGACAATTAGTTTTGTTTTAAAAATTAATTATAATTAGATGTGTCTTAAGTCTTAACTAAAAATAGACTTGTTGAGATAAAATTTGGTATGACTAAATGTTGACATGCACGATGTGATTTTGTTTTAGAATTTAGAAAAAGCTTCTAAGGTGATGGAAGAGATTAAGGCTGGGGGCTTTTTTGTCAATAATCTCAAACGATAGTGACTGAAATGTAAAAATGTCAAATATAAAAGAGATGTAGCAGCTGCTGTAGCGCTTCCCTACAAACACACCACCTCTTCTTTTTCTTTTCTCATGCAAGGCAAAAGAGGAAAAAAAAAGAAAAAAGAGGAAAGAGATTGGAGTAAAAAAGATCAAACCGCCCAAAGCTCTTCCATTTCTTCCTTTCTCTTGTCTTCTCGTCAACATCAGCTATGAAAGATCGCCATTTCTTCTACTTCTCATCTCCGTAGAGCGACGTTTGGATCTCCAAACGCAATTGAAATCGGAATCGCAATTGCTTTGGTTTTCGCACGTTTTCTTGCGTTTGGTTGCGCGCGAATGGCGATAGAAGACAATGAGAGTTGCAGCAGCAGAGCCGTGGATTCGTCTCCGATGAACCCTCGTCAGCAGCGCCACAAGCTCGAGGTCTACAACCAGGTGCTTCGTCGCCTCAAAGAATCCGCTAGCGACGAGGCCAATCTCCCCGGATTTGACGACGAGATCTGGGCCCATTTTAATCGCCTTCCTGCCAGGTCTCCTTTGCTTTCTTCTCTACAATTATCATTCAATTTATCTTCTTGTTACCGAACTATATTTTAATCTTGCATATTCTCCATCTCTACACTATCTATCATGCCATGTTCCGTGAAGGCAGGGTCTGGCTGACTGTGGACTGAGGGAGGACATAATTCTTATTAGGCTAGAGTACACAAGTAGAACAATGTAAATGGATGCCGCGAATTGCTTTGATGCTGATAATGAAAAATGATGATAATTGCATTCATTACATTGTAGTGAATTTTGATTTCTGTATCTGTCGTTCCAAATTCTTTTATGTGTTTCGTATTCTATTATGTCTAATCGTAAGATATGATTGATGTGGTAAGGTTGGATTGAGATGGAGAACATGGGTTTTTATAGGATTGAGTAACAAAGTAGAGAGCTTAGAAAGCACAAATGTTGTTCCTTCCGGATTGTATGCTTTTACTTTACTTTTTTAAATGGAGACTCTTATTATCCAATGGAGAAAAATACACCCAGAGGAAATACATTCTGTGTTCCAAAAAGGACAAGAACCCAGATAAGTCAGAACCCTTAAATCTGATACACGATCAAGCAAAAGGATTGTATGCTTTTTTTCACGCTTTATGTTTGTCTGATTCAGTTTATATCTCTTTGTGTCTTAGATATGCTTTGGATGTGAATGTGGAGAGGGCGGAAGATGTCCTCACGCACAAAAGATTGCTGCAGCTGGCACAAGATCCAGCCAATAGGCCAGCATTTGATATTCGTGTCGTTCAGGTGAATTGTTTGTGGATATTGAATATTCATCGTCTTCTTCCATTGAATGAATTTGGATTGTCTTGGATGCTCCATGGATATTTATCATCCAGTCTTGTTCCTGGCATTCTTTGAGTGGATTGTGTTTTTCTTTTGTGGGTAAATGTGATGGGAGTTTATTTGTATTTCTAGAATTGTGCATTTTTTCCCCCAAAATTTCTGCTATTCTTGTAGAGAATTATGTTCACTAGAGAATAGTTCTGATTTCTCTAGCAATCTATAGTGGAACTTGTATGCGTCGTCATGCAGATCTGTTGAATAGACGTTTTCCTTCCACAATCCGTGTTTATCCTTCAAAGCTGCATGTATTCAATTTTCAAGATAATATAGCTTAATGCCATTATCAGTTATGTTGGATGGAAGCTAGACCATTTGGACCAAGACCATGATCATGTGTGAAAAGCTTACTCAATATCAAGAGATCCACTGATAATTTGGAGAATGCCCCATCTAGAACTGAAGCAGCTAATGAAAAATCTTGCCTCCTTAGCTACAGATATAGGGCCCAGTCTGACACCTTTGACGCAGTCGCATGATGATATTCAGCCTTTCTGATGTAGACTAGAGAAATCAATTTAGCGATGGCTTTGATTTTCCAAATGTGGTGAATTTGGTACGATCCCTTGTCCATGATAAGACCTTGTCATCCTGATCCAATGCACGGTGGTGGTTGCAAGTGGGATAAATGGGACCTCAGGTTCACAAATTGAGAACCATCCCCACCTAAAATGTCACAACAATTATGATGAAGCTTTTTTACATTTGAATTGTTTTCTTTTAGCTTTTCAATGCATTTTAAATGGACTGAGTCAGCATGGTTTTGGCGGTCTCTGAGTCATACATTAGAACTGTCCATCTGATTCCTTGTGGATCAGGGTGGCTATGGTCATATTCTTAATCCTCCCATTACTCAGATGTGCAACTGTAGAATTTTTTGTGGGCTGACCTATGGTGATACTAAATCCTTCAACCAAGTTCTTCCCATGAATTGCCATGCCCACAAATTTCACTCTGATAAAATTGATATTCACCAGTGGATTAAATAAATTACTTAAATAAACTCAAATTCTTAAAACCGTTAAACTTGTCCGCCTGTATATGGATGGAAATCATCCTCCAATGATGGTCATTTTTGTGATGTGACCTTCCCATTCCACTCCTATCAATGGAAGTGGTCCCAAGTGGGCCCCACAGCAAGGCTCTGAAATTGCAATTTGAAAATATTGTCACCTGAAACATTGAAACAGTGTTTCTTTCTATTTGTTTTCTACATTTGGTTTAGCTTTTAATACATTTTGATGGATGAGTCAACATGGAAAAAAAGTTTTGGGTTAGTAGAACTGATATATATTTTTTTAAATAATGCCTTCTGTTGCTATCTTGTAAATAGATAATAGAAATTTATCTTGCTCGGATCTGTAAGAAACAATGTAGCATCTCAGTCAGATACGTGGAAAGGATAAATAATCTCTGACCAATACTTGTATCTCAATTTACTTCTATTTGAACTCTATACCTAATTTAGAATTTCTCTGAATTAATAAAATTGTACTATAACCCAGAGCTACGAATGTTGCTGGGTATATATTTTAGCTTTGCTATGTCCTAGTTACTGATCGTAGCCATGTCGTTATCCCAAATACCAAAGACATGGTTTATAGAGAATCCACCATACCCAATTCTTGCTTTACTCAATACCCCTATCTATACACATGTAGCATTGCTGGAAATGATTACCGGCACAGAACATGCAATCTATGTGTTTGCATTTTCCAGATGGAAATCCACTGTGCTCAAGTTAGATTTCACTTCAATGTGATTTTGGTACCTGAAAAAGTGAATAATGATCATGTGCAATGGTTTCAGTTTCTTGATATGCAGAACTCATTGATTGATTCTGCAAGTTATGTGCTGCTATTAGAAGGCCAGGTTAGAGCTGGATGATACTTTAGATTTATTTTTTGAGCGCTAATAAGAAGATTTCATTAATAAAGAAAACAAGTACAGAAAGGATCAGAACATCAATTGAGAGTGAGAGTGGTCTATAAGAGTTAGACCACGGAACTACAAAAATAAAATTCTCTAAAAAGATATGATAAATCTCTAAAAAGGTGGTATGCTAAGAGTTAGACCACGGATGATACTTTAGCTTAGAACCTCATCTATTCAATATGCCTCAAAACTCTTAAAAACACGAATTGATCTAGACAATCGAATCCTTTAAATGAGTACACAAATACATGCCTTTTCAAATTTAGAGATTAGCATGTGAAATGATCTAGAAATTTTTGACAACTTAGAGACAATACCATTTCTAAATGATGTGGAAGACAGTTTTCACTTTGTCATTCTGTGTGCACTGAGTGGAACTCAGTAAGTGTTACATTCCTCTGTCATTTTCAGGTATTTAGTTGTTTTCCTTTTTATAACGGTTATTTGTTTGTTTTATACTTGAGTTCTTGACTTTGTAAACATATCTGAGAATAATATTAGTGAAACCCCCCTTTCTTCATGGGCCTTCTTGTGTAGTTGTTATGTCATCTATCTTTGAAATGTTCACAGAGACCAAACACAATTTTAATGCTTGGATTTACAGCTATCAAATCCTGATTTTTCCCCCTTTTAGCACAGGTTCCTTTGAGTGATGGAAATGGAATTGATCCTTTTCTGTCCAATTCCCCCCAAAAAGAAGATGCTCCAAGTTCTTCAAGCTACCTTAACAAACAAAGGTAGTTGCTGATTTGTGCATTTACCACTGTAATGTCATTCCTTTTGTTCAAGTGCTTCTTTCTATTAATAGCTTATGATTTTCCTGTCAATTGTGTTCATATATAAGTAGTACTTCCTCTCTCTAGTTTCTCTTTTTCCTCTTGGATTTGATCCTAAATCTGTTGGTTATGTTGGTACTTTATGTTTTCACTTATTCTGTAGCATTCATCCACCTCCAACATTTGGTTCATCTCCAAACCTTGAAGCTCTTGCTCTTGAAGCCAACAAAACGTATATTCAGGATGGAGATAGTGCGGTGAATGCGAATCCATTATTTGCTAGGTATTCTCTATCGAGAAGTTACTTCATGGCACACACAAATATGTATCATTTTTCCTGGAATGATTGGAGTGCTGCTTCTAGCTTATTGCTTGTCTTCTTGTAGTGGGATGTGTTCTGCTAGATATCTGGTCAAGAGTTACTGATGTTGGTTTGCCATTTGGTGGATTTGATTGATGAGGTTTGGTGTATTTGCTTATCTTTGAGATCTCCTTTTGATTTTCTCCAAGTGAGGCCATATCCTAGCAAGAGCGAGCTCTTTGTTTGGATCTATAATTCTTTGTATTGGATTAGGCATTTATCCATTTCTGGTTGTTTAAATACTCAGTTATATTTTCTTTTTGGGTTTGACAATTTTGTTCTTGCTGTCATCATCATCATTATCATCATTCTCATTGTTATTTTTTTAAATGGTACTTATCTCTTTAACATGCCACATATTAGCAGCCTGTGGCTTCTTGTAAGTGCTCATTTGTGCAACTTGAACTGGTTGTTCATTCAAGTCACACCAGTTAACTTTCAAAAACATACCACGTGTTTTCAATAAAGTGTGTCTTCTTTCTTAGGATTACCTTCTGGAAAAAGGTTTGTCATCTTTCTGAAATCATTAATTTATCAAATGTTTTTGGCCACATAATTATGCCTTTCATACTGAATCAACCTTCTGTGCATGTGACTTTGTTCAACCTATGCTGGGAGAATGATTTTATATGTCGTAACTGGGTACAATTTCTGTGATGTTTTCATTTATGAGATTGAGTTTTAGCTGTATCATCATATGTTCTCTTTATTTATTTTTATTTCTTATTTTTGGTTGAGAATGGTATCAAAATTTATTCGAAGAAGAGAAAGTATACAAAGAGAAGCACAACCTGGATGAACTAGTCCCATCATATGTACTTGCCCTAATTTTTTCTTTAGGAATGGGATAAGTGATTTTTTGGAGGTGACAGTCCCATAAATTCCTTTAGTGTGTCCTTTATGTGAGGTTGAGGAGGAAACAGTTGACCACTTGTTATGCAAATGTCGTTTCACTTGGGCGGTTTGGTACTCGTTTTTGAGGCGGTTTTGGTGTTTGTGGGTCCTAAGTAGTGGAGTGGATGAGTTATTTGAGTCTTGGATGGGGGGTCCCTTTAGAGGGAGACATAGAGTGGCTTGGAAAATGGTTCCGTTCACTGTCTCGTGGACTATTTGGAAAGAGCGCAATGAGAGGATCTTTGAGGGAAAGAGGGGTGACCCTAGAGATGTGTTTGAGAGGGCAAAATAGCAAGTGATTGGTTGGTTTTCTGTTTGCAAGGAATTTCGGTGTCTAACACCTGAGGATTTTTATTTGTTTTGGGATGGGTGTATGAAAGGTGTTGGTAGAGCTAAAAAAAGATTGGTCAAATGGGTTGTGCCACCTCTAGGGTCCTGTAAGTTCAATGTTGATGGAGAGGCAAGGGGTAAACCTGGGCCCGCAGAAATAGGAGGTGTGTTACATGACGTTAGGGGTAGTATGTTAACTACTTTTTCCGAATCAGTTGGTCTGATGGAATCTAATGAAGCTGAACTGAGAGTAATTAGGAGAACACTTCAGATTTGGTCTGGGTTTAGGAGTGGTAATCTCATTATTGAATGTTACTCAACCAATGCCATCTCTTGTGCTAGTAATAGAAAATTCCCCTTGTGGAGGTTGATCAGTATTGCTAGGGACATTTGGCGGTTGTGCAGGCGAGGTGACGTCTCTTCACTCATTCACCTCGATCAACAAATTGCGTGACAGATTTCTTGGCAAAAGCTGTTGTTCAACTACAAAGACCATCTTCGGAATTTTTCTCATCTCACCAGCCTTGAATCTTGGGGATTGGGGGTCCATTTGGATATTGTTTTGGGTGGACCATTGTTGTATCTTTTTATTTCTTTTTTCCAGTTTTTTTTTTTTTTTTTAATGTTTCTTTTCCTTTTATTTGGCTCTGAGTACATATGTGATACCCTGCACCTTCAAAAACTGATGTGCGAAAGTTCCACATCGGTTTAGAAGGATGAGGGGTGAGGGGTTTTAAGAAGCTAACCCCTCTTGACCAAGTGTGAGGCCTTTTGGGCCGGGCCACGTGGGCCCGGGCCCAAATGCAAAACCGTGCTGGTTGGAGCTATGTGTGAGGCCCAAAGCGAACAATATCACACTGAGTCAAGCCCTAAGCCCTGTGTTCGGGTCGGGTCGTTACAAATTTGGTATCAAAGCCGAGTTCAACACTCGGACTGTGTGGGCTTTCCTTCATCCCTGGAGTTGTTGAGCTTGACCGAGTCGAGCCGGTGACGACTCGAGGCTTTAGGTGGGGTGATTGTGATACCATGCACCTTCAAAAACTGATGTGGGAAAGCCCCACATCGGTTTAGAAGGATGAGGGGTGAGGTGTTTTAAGAAGCCAACCCCTCTTGACCGAGTGTGAGGCCTTTTGGGCCGGGCCACGTGGGCCCTAGCCCAAATGCAAAACCGTGCTGGTTCGAGCTGTGTGCGAGGCCCAAAGCGGACAATATCACACTGAGTCAAGTCCTAAGCCTTGTGTTCGGGTCGGGTCGTTACAAATTTAGTATCAAAGCCGAGTTCAACACTCGGACTGTGTGGGCTTTCCTTCTTCGCTGGAGTTGTTGAGCTGGACCGAGTTGAGCCGGTGACGGCTAGAGGCTTTAGGGGGGGTGATTGTGATACCCTACACCTTCAAAAACTGATGTGGGAAAGTCCCACATCGGTTTAGAAGGATGAGGGGTGAGGGGTGTTAAGAAACCAACTCCTCTTGACCAAGTGTGAGGCCTTTTGGGCCGGGCCACGTGGGCCCGGGCCCAAATGCAAAACCCTGCGGGTTCGAGCTGTGTGCGAGGCCCAAAGCGGACAATATCACACTGAGTCAAGCCCTAAGCTCTGTGTTCAGGTTGGGTCGTTACAACATATCTCTTATACTCGGATCCCTGCTTTTGTAATTTCTTTTATTTAAATGATATTTTGTCGTGCGTTAATGTTTCAAAAAAAAAATTTGCAATTAAGATAAGGGGGAATTTGCAATTTGGAGCCACTTCTCAAAGTAGACTGCTGGTTACCAAATTAGAATATTATTCACCATTGGATTTATTTTATAGATGTTTGGGTCAACCTTTTGGACTTCAAAGATGGAGGGGTATTAGTTGGTCCAAAAGTCTTACTAGACAAGAAGTTGACCCACAATGCAAAATCTAATAAGCATACTGGCCTTCCTTGTGAGTATCTCAAGTTCTGACTTGCTACCTTTATATGCTCTTTCTTAAGGAATAATAGGAGTTATCATCTACCTTGTCCATAAATTATGAAGATGAGGTAGGATTTGGGTTGCCTGTTCCCTTGAAACTTGTTTAGGCATTGTATATGTGTTTAATTTTTAATCATATTTTCACTATGTTGTAACCTTTGTTTAAATATTTAAAAGATTCCATTGATGAAGAAAGAGGACTTGAATGAACCATTAGACCTCCATTTGGTTTATGTCTTCCCCAAAAACCAGAAGTCTAAATGCTTCTCCCTTATTTTACTAAAGGAAACCTGAAAAAAAAAGGCTTAATGTTTTTTTCTTGAATAGTTAAATTACGCAATTACAATCTACCTATATCTAGTCACAGTGGTTTTGCTCCTGGATGGTCATTTTGACCATGGCCATATTGTGCAATGAATATGGTTAGCTTTGATTTCGAAGGGATTTGGCTGATTGTTGTTTCCATTCTGTGATTAATTCTCACAGTTAAAGGTTTTGTTTTCTTTTTTATGATGAAGTAAAGCTTTTGTAAACCCTTTTTTTTTAAGTATAGCTTTTGTAATTAAAGCTTTTGTTTAGTCTTCTGCATCAGCTAATAGTTGTTTCAATATTATATTACTGCTGTCACATTTTAAGGTTTGATACATGCTTCTGTATGATGTAGGGCCATGCATGAGATCACCTTTTCAACATATGACAAGCCAAAGCTTCTTAGTCATGTAATTGATCTGTTCTCTTATCTAGTCTACTGTTTGCTTTTTACATGAAGTTTTGAACTAAAATAAGTTTTAGTTTGCCATATATTTTGATTGTTTTTCTTCATCTGAATTATTTAGTAAAAGTTTGTCATTTTTGTATTTCTAGTTGACTTCCATCCTTGGTGATATTGGTCTCAACATCCAAGAGGCACATGCTTTCTCTACGGTTGATGGCTACTCATTAGATGTCTTTGTCGTTGATGGGTGGCCTTATGAGGTACTTCATCAACATTACCTTTTATCTCTGGTCAATTAGGCCTCTTAATCTTGCAGAACTATTACTGCTCAAAGAAAATCTTGAAGAACTACAGTTGCATTGACCTACACAACCAACCTAGTTTGGTGACATTCCTTAAAAAGGATTAACTGTCATGGAGAACCTTTTTCATCTCATTGTTGGTATGTGTAAATGAATGACATCTATTAATAGGTTGTGATATGTTGAAATTTGGGATATTTTGATGCCATTTGATGTTATGGTGGTTTAAAACAGAATTCGTCATTCTTGTAGGGTGTAGAACTCTATCATTGCTGCTTTTGCTCACATTTTATGAACTCATCTGTTTTTCTCCTATCACTTGCCATTGTCTGTTGCTGTTGAGTGGCTCCTATTTTTGTCCAATTTCTAAATGTAAATTCACTCTGTAATTGGAATTGGGCTGCATCCTTTTGTTGATATACAAACTTCAAAACCATACGATTATATTTTCTATACACTTCCTCGACTACAACGATTTAGATTCTTTTAGACCAAAAGATGTAACTTGGTCATGGACATGACATCTTGGAATGGAAAGTTCAAGATTTCTAGAATGCTTATCACATCATACTATGGTTGTTAAGAAGGAAATGATTAAGGACCCTGTGTTGCATTGGAAACTACAAAATGGCATGCTCAGCCTGTATCATCATATCAGCTTAGGTGAGCCACACACTACATCTTTTGATTTATGTATTGAAGCATTGCTCTATAACTGTATAGCATCCCTTGGACTAAGACATGTCATCCAGTAGTGGCCCACTTCTGATTAATTAAACCATACGAGTTCTAGATCAATTTGACCCTTCATGGATTCTGCTTTCTTTCACTAGGTTTTGATGTTTCTTGCTTGATCAACTCATTAAGGCTAAAATACGTGATCATGCGGCAGTTTTGCAAAAAATTTGGTGTCAATAATGTTATTACTTATTAGTTATTAGTTTACTTTCAAAAAAGAAATAGTGTTATTACTTATTAGTTATTATTATGTTATTTATTTATATTATCACCTATTACTTGCTCTTTACAAAGTCAAACTAGTTCTGAAATTCTCTTAAAACAGGACTTAAACCAACTAGCTAAATAGCTAGTTGTTTGGGTGTTCTAGGATGAGATTGTTCTTAATTTTATTCAAGGCTATATTGTTAAGTGATGTAAACCTACATATTTATAGTTATTGTTGCCTTTCACTATTTTTAAAATATTTTCCATGTTTAAAAATCCTAATTTTTTGCACATATTTTCTGGAGTGGAACACCAAATGATGGAAATGGTGAAATGTTCCACTTTAGCGGTGAACTAGAATGGCAGCTAAAGCAAATCTAGCGATTAGTGAAAGCTAGTGATTTGCGCAACATATTTTTTGGTAAAGGGAGCAACACCCTTCGTCTCCATGTACAACTTTTATAACCTCAATGATGAAAAGGTGAGGGTGGTGCCCCCTTCTTTATTATTATTATTATTTAAAAAAATGTCTGACTCATTATCATCATCATCTAAGTCATTTATCTCATTAATCTGGGGTTGGATTTTATATTTGGATTAGACAAATTATTTCTATAGACCGACTGCCCTGTTTAACGCCCATGAGACTTGAACCTACAACCTCTAGGATGTAACAATGAGCCTTAACCACTTGTGTTATAGTTTCTTATTTCCAACTCACTATCATATTTCAAATTTCTGTCTAATTAAGCATGAAAAGTTTCCGTCAGTTCTCTATTTCAGAGTTGTTTAGAGATTGGGCTCTAGTGGATGTTTCCAGTGGTCACTTAGATTCTCATCCTTCTGTGGTCTGCTCTCCTCCTCCTTCTGGGTTGCTCAAGCTCAATTTTGATGGGAGTTGTAGGCGGGAAGTTGGTCTAGCAGGTTATGGAAGGCTTATCTGTAATGATTCAGGAATTACTCTGCTTTCCTTTGCCTGTCCTCTTCTTAATGGGTTTGTCATTGATGTGGAATTGTTTGCTCTGTGGAGAGGTATTTTGGAGTTAGAAGAGCTAGGGGTCCGTGGGAGTTTAGTGGAGGGTGATTCGAAGGTAGTGGTGGGTTGGGTGCTGGGTTCTCCTTGTCCCGGGCATTATCTTAATAAAGTTGATAGGATTTGTCATGCTATTGCCAGCTTTGATTTTAAGATTGCTCGGGTCCCGCGGTTGGCAAACTCCGCTGCTGATTCTATGGCTAGACAGAGGGTGTGTTCAAATGAGGAATTTGTTAACAGATTGATGTAATTTGGTTGTTTCTGTTTGAGAGGGCTTCTCCATGTTGCCCTTCCTCTTTGTATCCTTTTGCTTTATTAATGAAGTTACCTTTCAAAAAAAAAAAAATAATAATCATGAAAAGTTTCATCCATTTCCATGGAACAAATTGGAACTTTGGACCATATGCAAATATTAGCCATTTTCACTATTAGAAGAGTTCCCAAGTTTCAGTGGTTGTAGTTTTCATAATCACTTCAGTGGTCATTATTTGTTTTAAACAATAAAAAAATCAACCCAGTTGTAAGGTTGTTTAGGTTCTCTTCAATGTTGAAATCACTGAAGAATTTAGTTCATTTTTATTTAGTGCTAATCTTTTTATTTCCTTTGTTTGAATCCTCAATCTTACATTTATCACAAACGTACTCAATACTCTTTTTTTTTTCAATTTTAGGAAACTGAGCAGCTTCGTCACATGCTGGAAAAGGAGATTTCAAAGATTGAGGTAATTTCTCTTTCCTTTATCTTGGAGACTTAACTGAAAGAACTATGTTGAAATTAACAATTAAAGATTTAGCAAAGATCAAGTGAATTTTGGTGCTTCATATGGTGTGCCATGTGCAATAATTTATGGTCCACATGGGTGGGCCCAAATACATGATGATGGTTTTTTTTTTTGAAAGGTATTTGTCATGGATATGTATACATAAAAAATCATGTCCATTGGATTTTAGAAGCCATGATTTTTAAAGGTCCAATGATCAATGGTGCAATTGGGGTGAATTTTTGGATGAGTTTCAATCTAACGGTGAGATCAATTCGAAATGTTTACAAATTGGGTTGGATCCAATTCATTTAGGTAAATGAGTGTGAGGAATGAAAGGATTGTTACTGGGCCTAGGTGGGCCACATTTGGGTAAATGATTTTTTTTCCTTCATGAGGGACATTCCTTGGGAGAATACACACCACACAGTAACAAGAGGAAATTTTATTGCTTCACCAAAAAGTACAAAAGAGTCCATTATAAACATGGTAGAAAAGAAAATACAAAACCATCAGTATAAGAGGACTTTGTCAAACGGAAACGACAAGCTAACTATAGATGCCAAAGTAAACACATAACACATCACCATGAAACTAGTACATATAGTTAGTAGCATAGCCCTGCAAATACAATAAACTCTCACACCAAGGGCATAGTCATAAAAGTCTTTTGAAAAATGGGACATAGTTATAAAAACCCCACAAGAGCATGTTAGCTATTATCCCAATTTTAGCGAAGTTTGCAATTCCATTTGCTAAGTGTCTAACATGTCTAAAGTAGATATCCCTCCCGGAATACAAACTCCATACCTTCTTAACAACAGGAATCAACCTCCAAGGGGCATGTTCCTATCACTAGCTCATCTAATAACATCCACCAAGTTTCCTTCCAAAATTAGCCTACCTAGACCATGCCTAGCTTAGAGATCTAATGTCCTTTTTATTCCTAGGAGCTCAGTTTCATTGGAATCTCTTACTCCTATTGGGTCCCAAAAAAAGAATATGATCTCTCTTTGCTCATCATGCACTACAGTCTCTATATTAGCTAGCCCCGGTTTACCCTTGGCTGCTCCATCCACATTAAATTTATAAACACCTTCTGGGGAGTTACCCATCTTTACTTGATCCTTGTTTAGTTCTTCTATCCGCCTGGCTACCCTCCCACAACAAGAATTAAGTATAGAACTTTTTGCATTGATTATATAAGATACGTTAAATAAGATTAAGCATAAAAATAATAGCTCCACATTAGGAGACTAGTTCATCACACCTACAATCTTTTTTAGGAAAACGAACAAAAAAAGATGTGAATAAAGATCATCATAGCAGAATTAGAAAAGTCAGTGGTCGTGCTAATCTAACTAGGAAATAGTATTGAAAAAGTAGCAGTCATCTATTGTGCTAATCTAACCTGGAGATAGTATTGACTAAGTAGCAGTCATCTGTCTATGACTATCTGATGATGTGCATGCGTTGAGATCATGCTATGGAGTATGCAGAGTCCACTTTATTTGTTATGATTCGTAGAGTCATTTTGTAGTAATTCATTAATGTGTCCTAACCATTCAATGCTAATTTGGCGGGGTTCACTTGTAATCTATCCATCCGATTGCCCGATCATGTTGTTTTCCTGGTTAACAGCCATGACCTTTTCAGTTTTTCAGGTCCACGCCAACATCTAATTGTTGGATGGTCTGATCATGGTAAGCAACAGATTGTGATAGCCAAAGTAGACATAGAGATTGAAATCGAATATGTAGTTTTTCTTAGGCTTTTATGTTAGCGGTTTGGATTAACTGGCAAATGGTCCAGGATGTTTGATATTCTCTCTGCTTGTCTCAATTAAAATAGATGGATTCCCACTTCCATTAGGTGTGGAATTGCGTGTGGATGCAGGGATTGCCACATTCTATAGAGAGCGTTCTTTCCATTAGTCTTCCTGTAGAACTGTGCAGCCTTCATTATGGGTTATGTGGATATCTGGTCAACTAAAAGAAAAGTTTTATTGTTTCCCCTGGTTCATCATCATTATCATTCTCGGTCTTGTCACAGTGTACTGTAGTAGAAATTTTCTCCTGATCCAAATGGATTCATGTTGGGAGTTCAAGGTTCCTTGTGTTGAACACCTCAATTCTATTCTTGTTTCTAAAACTTGGTTGGTGTCCATGACTAAGTTCTATTTGTTTATAAAATACTTGTGAGAGTCTACTGTCAGTTCTATGAATTATCAAGCACCCACATGCTGCTGGTTCTGCTGTTATTGTTATTATTGTTATTTACTTGATTGCCTGAAAAACACAAGCTTTAGTCATTTTTTGAAGTGCACTGCAGAAGCACATTTGGTCGAAGCCTCATTCATTGTCTTCCATCTCCAAGAATGTCCAAACCAGCATGGCATCTGTTGCTGATTATGTTGAAATTCCTACTGATGGGATTGATGTCTGGGAAATAGATGCCAAGCTTTTGAAGCTCGAAACAAAAGTAGCATCTGGGTCATATGGTGATCTGTAAGTTTTGGCATCTTTGATTGGACTAACATTTTTCTGAAAATTTGGATGATGGCCTGTTATCTCTTCACTGTTTCAGCTACAAGGGGATCTACCGCAGTCAGGACGTAGCCATTAAGGTCCTCAAGCCTGAGAGTATAAATATGGACATGCATAGAGAATTTGCTCAGGAAGTTTATATTATGAGGTTTTGTACTATTAAACCTTCAAAAATTTCTCAAATGATACAATGTTCCTTCTGTTTCCTTTTCTCTTGAACTTTTGGAAGAGTGTATATCAAACAAACTTCATTCTACCTTATTTGTGTACCATTCTTATATCCAACAATCCTAGAGATCGATGTTGTCAAACACAACCACTTGGTGGCAGAGGCAGTTATTTCAGAAAGCATGATATTATGACATACTACAATATGTGTGTGTGTGTATAAAATTTTGATATTATCATATTTGTGTATTAGATATATTAGTTCATTCAAGCATAATGTAAAAAATTATATGAATATAGCTTGAGTTTTGTTTCTATAATAAGTACCAAAATCAACTAAAAAGGGCAAAGTACTTTTCCTGCCAGTTTGCGTGATGATGTCTGCTGATGCAGCAAATACGTCTTGTTATCATATCAGTTTGTTTGCTAATGACATGATCACATTATC
Source organism: Chimonanthus salicifolius (assembly GCA_013350335.1). NCBI lineage: Eukaryota > Viridiplantae > Streptophyta > Magnoliopsida > Laurales > Calycanthaceae > Chimonanthus > Chimonanthus salicifolius. Next base: position 20,531,509 of record CM023532.1, on the reverse strand, counting down.
CTCATCAAACAAATAATTCTTGGGATTGTGAGTCCTCAAATGATAAATTTCCAAAAATTGTTGTTGTTTTCTTAGAATGTAAAATGCTGGTAATAGAGAAATGTTATATCAGGGAATGTACGCCCAAGATCTCCATGAGGGTCCTCATGGTGAGAACCCCTCACATTGGGATTTTCTAGGCCCAATTACATCCTTTTCCCATCCAAACTCATTACCCACCCGGGAATTGGATGTCGACCCAATTGGTTCCCATACCAGAATTACATCCACCAGTGGCTGAAACTCAATATTATTGTACTACTATCTATTATTGATTTTGGGGCCCTTAAAAAGCCTTACCCAGTCGTTGAATCAAGTTTTTTTTTTTGGTTTGCACTATATCCAAGCATAGACCTTTTTAACCAACCCAGTCTACTAATCATAGCCGGCCCTGCGTGGAGTTCTCACTGGGAGAACCTCTTATAGTGTGTGCAGAACGTTACCCCGATACACACTACATATAGAAGGGATGAAACATCTATTATCCTAGAGTCGTCACTTCTGGGGCTAACCTGGATGCACCCATTCATGAGTCATCAGGGTATTATCGCTTGTATACCCCATGGATTTGGGCTGAAAGTTACATTGGACCTCTCTGGTCTTTCTTTTGAGGGACCCAACTTATTTTGGTTCTTTAGTGCTGTAATTTTTTATTTTATCAATAAAAAAATTTAAAGATGAACGCATGTATGAGAAGTGGACATCTGCCACTAGTGGAGACTAAATTTGTGTCATTCCTAGCCTGCTACTAGAACTTCTATAATATGGTACATAGCAGCATGTCTAGTGCATTTATTTGGTTATGGGATATCTACGAGAAAATGTGTAAGTTAACAGTGAGTGAGAACAGGGATTGAATATATATATATATATATATCTCAAAAAACATCTTGCTAACACACTTGCAAGTGGATCATCAGCACTGGAGATAGCTTTACCAATTGCTGGAAGCTTTCTTATTTAACCTATTTTAATTTTCTTTTGTTGTTGCAGGAAAGTTCGGCACAAGAATGTTGTACAATTCATTGGTGCCTGCACTAGGCCCCCGAGCTTGTGCATTGTGACTGGTATAACAATTGAATGACATTTAGGAACTCCCCACTTAAAATGTCCTCTGCTCTAATTGATGATATTTATGCTGTTATTAATTTTGTTGAAGTTTTCCCTTTGTAGAATATATGTCTGGTGGTAGCGTGTATGACTTCCTGCACAAACAAAAGGGTGTCTTTAAACTTCCTTCATTGCTCAAAGTAGCAATTGATGTTTCTAAAGGAATGAGCTACTTGCACCAGAATGATATAATCCATAGGGATCTCAAGGCTGCCAATCTTCTAATGGATGAAAACGAGGTATAGAATTCACTGACATGCTATTTTGATGCCTCATCTTTGTTACGAGAAGGTTTTAACCGTAATTTTTTTTTTTTTTTTGTGATTTTGTAGTATATGGTTTCATATTGTTATCATAAAATCAGTTACCTATGGAACTACAGTTGGTCTAGATTAAAAACCATAATTACATTATCTTTCAAAAAAAAACCATAATTACATCATTTAAATTTTTTTATTGATATTAATCTTAGTATTTTATAAATCTGAGCAATGTTGTGAACATCGATTGTATCGTAAAATCATTATACATCTTGAATCACAAATCGTTTATCGTAAATCGTAGAATCGTAAGATTCATAAGTGTTTTCCCTAAAAAATATTTAATATATGAAATAACGTAAAATATATATAAAATGTAATAATATGAACAATTCTCAACTTTCTTTTAATATTAAGTGAATATTATATAATTAGTTCATTGGAACTTAAATTTCAATGCTCCAACTATCAAAAGTATAAAACCAGTAAATAATCCAACTATACTGTGAAAAGTCAATAATGAACTAAAAATCCCTCAAAAAATCGAAAGGTCTTAAATATCCATTAACTCAAGCTTTAAAAACTATTAAAACAAAAAAATTCATGCTTTTTCACTCCTAATAACCCCATAATTCCATTATTTATATGAATCGTAAGATTTTTTAATAGATACAAATCATTCCTCTTATCATATCGTATGAATCATAAGATACGAATTATGTATCGTAAGATTTTAACAACAATGAATCTCAGCATGTTCTCTGCAAAAGGTGATTATTATTACCTTAAAATTTTATTTTTTAAACCACAGTCCACAATATTAGCTTGAAAGAAGTTGATACAGGTAAAAAAAGCATTGTCTACTGTTGCGAGGGGCCTTTGTCATGAACCCATATATGATGTATATATATATGTTAGTGGGAAGATTTAATGACTAAATGATTGTGTGAACAGCTATACATGTCTCATTTACAATATCATGGATCGAGCTTGCCACTTGATTTGGATCCTTAAATACTCCTTTTTGTTTTATTATTGCTTTTGGCTAATTTGTGATATCAATTCTTGTTTTCTTGATTGGTGTAATATTCATTGATGCTAATAACCCCCAACAAGTTATGAGGAGATCAGTTATTGTGGTTAATTTGCTTAAAATCATTGTTGTTTCATTCACTTAGCTTTATGCTGCAGGTTGTTAAGGTTGCTGATTTTGGAGTTGCCAGGGTGCAAGCCCAATCTGGGGTTATGACTGCAGAGACTGGAACTTATCGTTGGATGGCCCCTGAGGTGACATTCTCTGCACATTGTATCTTCGTTTCTCAATGGTCATTAGGGCGTAAATGAGTCATTTTTACCCTATTTTATAGGTCCAAACAGGAAGACTATTTACTCCCTACACCTTGATCTCAACCCATTTACATCATTATAGCATGCAGTATCGACCATTCTGGGCGTGAATAAAACCTGCCCCATTTACATCCTTTAATGTCATTCATTGGTCATTGGTGCATTTTTTGGTTGCCATCTTTATGGGTTCTTTATTATTTGATTGTGAAAGAATAAAAATTTGTTTCAATATGTCCAATGGCAGTCTAAATATGTTTCTTTAGTAGTTCACATCTGTTGAAGTTTGTCGGCCCCCCTTCCTCTTTCTTTTTGATGTTGACATATTATTCTGGCTGATGATTTCTAATGCCCCAATATCCTTGCTTCATTCTACTATGCACGTTTGTTAGGATTGCCATCTCCTTGCTAAAGGTCTAGTTCTGGCAAGGGCATGGGAGTAATTTATGCTTCATACCAAACTTTCACTCTTCGACCATGAAGGTAAGCACAGGCTAGGGAGGGATCTGGAGCAACTATTTGGTGGTTGAGAAATGGAGTTGATACTATGGCCAGAGTGCTAGATGAAACATTAGGAGATGATTTAGGATGTACTTAACAAGATCTCTTCTCAAATTATGCTTACAGGATAAGGATAACAAAAAAACTGGATTGCGAGATTTCAAGTGTATAGGATTCATATTGCATTAAAATGCTGTAGATTGGGAAGGTGGTTCACAAGGGAGTCAAAAGGACTTGCATCAATATCATTATAGCCATTTTACTATCTATTCAGAGTTGGCCTTTAGATTTCTCCATTTCCACTATGGAAGATGCTATATGTATATGGAATTGTACCCATTTTATACCTTGGTGTTTTGGCAAGCCACAATTGATTGGGTTTTGAAGAGCTAGAAAAGACATCCAATCAATGGAGTTTTCACATCGTTAGGTACTAGTAAGGCTAAAATTCCAAGGTATTTTTAGCATTTTCCTTCCACTATACCTTGTCAAAAAAAATGTTCTCCATCACTCCACTATCTATGAATCTCTTCCCACCAATCATTCCAATTTTTAAAAGGCTACCTCCTAATACCTTCCTCTTGTAACACTTCAAAATTCTTTGTATTGGCATTGTTTTTGGTGTTCTATGTACAATGCCCAAACCTTTAATTCTCAAATGCAGTGATCACCATTTTCTTTTTCTTTTCAACGTTACTGCACACATGGTTTTAACAGACATCTCTATTTCCAACACTTCATATTTGTTGTTCTTCATTTCTCAACTTTTTGCTTCATATAGCATCACAGGTGTAGACATAGATTTTCACATTTGCATCACAAAATTTTTATTTAAATATTTGGATCATAAAGTAGGCACAAAGTTCTAAACAACAGATCTGTACTCTTCCTAGATATACGTCCATCATCCCTTTACAACTGAAAGTTTTGAACATGTAACATAATAATGTAATGAATATAGATCTGACATGCCATGAGTGGGGTCTTCAAAGCCTTAATCCACGTATATTATAGGTGAGGGCCATAAGACTTGTTCTCACCTTTTGTGGAGAGCTTCAATCACCATGAGTGTGACAAACAATGGTTTAAAGCCCTGAATCCTGTAACCAAAGTTGGATGAAGTATAATGGATTAAAAGAATCTAAACACTACTAAACCATGTGCAAATGAGACTAGAAGTCCAACTACATAATATATTCATGCTCAATGTGTGTGTGAGAGAGAGAGGTTGGATGAAGTATAATGGATTCAAAGAATCTAAGCACTACTAAACAATGTGCAAATGCGACAGGAAGTCCAACAACATAATATATTCATGCTCAATGTGTGTGTGTGTGTGAGAGAGAGAGAGAGAGAGGACGGTGGGTGGGTGGGTGTTGGTAACTCGATTTCCTCAGAAAGGGTAATTGAGTTAGAGTCCACACCAGAGGAGGAGAAAGAGATCCAGGAGTGGTTGACCAATGTCGTGGTAATCGAGGGAGGGAGGGAGGGTGGGTGTTGGTAACATTGAGTAAATGTCCACCCCAGAGGAGGAGAAAGAGATCCAGGGGTGGTGGACCAATGCCATGGTAATCGCACCAATGGAACCAATCTCCCAATCACAATTTGCACCCTTACTGGTAAAGAAGGGTGTCAGTTGCTAAGATTAGCCGGATCGGAGATGGCCACTTTCTAGCGGCCCCGAAAGTTGAAACAGACGTGGAGAAACTTCTAAAATCTACTGCAGAACTGGGACAATGTCGGATTCTTGGGCGATGGAGGCCAGACATGTTTCACTACACTTGGAGAACCTGGGTGAGATGTCTAGGTTTTGCTTTAGAGGGCTGGTCGGAAAATATCATACTTGCTTTCGGGTAGAAGCTCGGCAGAATTGTGGAAGTCTATGATCGGAACAAAAGCAGAGACGACTATTCGTCTCTCAATCTTTTGGTGGAAATCAGTGTCCAGGAGATTAGTCCACCAACAGCGAAGTTGAATCTCAATGGAAAATCCTTCCTAGTTGCACTGAAGGAGATCGACAACCCGAAAAAGAGAGGCCGGAATCACGGTCGGAAAGTTTCGAATCCGGAACGGAAGCTGATTACACCCGACCGTTGGAGAATCCTCCTAGGGGAGCGCCTCGTGTCTATCATGCAAAAAGTGTATCTTCCGAAGGAGGAATTAATCCAGCAATTGAAGGGGAGAAAAATCGAAGCAGGGGAGAAAATCAAACCAATGACCTTCGTGTGTTGTTTTAGAGGCAAGAGGGGGCGGCGGTCACATGGCTTCAGATATAAATAGGAGGATCTAGAACCTCTCATGCGTGAGGAACTCTTCACGTTTAATGACGCAGGTGGAGTGCAGGCCTTCCGGCTCGGTATGGGCTGAGACCTTGCTTGGCCCATAAACCAGCAGATATGGGCTACATCCCACCCAGGCCCTATTGGACCCCTTTCACTGGATCTAGACCTTTCGGCCCAGGTTACCAGGCCCCTGCCCCTTTTGTTTCCGTTCTTGCTAATCCTAAAACAGAAGGCCCAGCAACTCCATCCAGACTTGTAGCCATCATCAACAGGGATGAGACTGGAGGGAAAAAGAGGGCTTCGGGACATGCGAAGAAGAGGTGACAATGGCTGTAACGGTTCAGAGTAAGAGAAGCTCTCGGGACAATGATTCCAACGAAGAAGAAGGCAGTAAACTTCTACCAGTTTTGCCTAATTCCGTCTCAGGTGTCGGCGAGGCAGCCCTCAGTAGTTTCGTTTCGATTGCAGGGGAGGAAAAAGAGAAAGGATTAGCCAGAGAAAGTCAAGAATGGTGTTCAGCGATATGGGGATCGTTCTAAAGCGTCTTTTCTGAGACAATGCATCCTCAAGTAGCAGGAAAATCAGAAATTCAGAGACTGTTGAAGGTGGTGAAAGGAGAATAGGAAAAAAAAAAAAACAATAAAAGGTTTCAGGCAGCAGAAGAGAAAAAGAATTACAGATTGATGAAGGTGGTGAGGTGGAAAATTTGAGAAAATTTGAGAAAAAGGGCTATTCTGAGAAAGATGGCAAGGAATTTTAAAAATTGGTAGAACACTGGGAATCAATTTCAATCGAGAATTGTATGAGGGAGAAGCTCTTAGATGGGCAGAAAACAGGGATCACTCTTCCTCATCATCATTTAGATCATCAAGGAACATGATTCCTGATTTTTTGAAAGGGAAAAAGTCGCTTATCAGAGTTTATTACAAGAAAAAGAAGTTGCAGGAAAGGAGTAGCAGGGGCTGACATTTCTCGCAATGAAGATACTCACATGGAACGTTAGGGCTCTTGGACTCTGGGAGAAAAGGGGAATGATTCGTCGTTTCCTCAAGAAAAATAAAATTGACATTTTACTAATGCAGGAAACCAAAAAGGAAGAGATAACAACATCCTTTGTGAGGGAGATTTGGGGGCTAAGGGACTGTGACTGTTTATACAAACCTGCTGAAGGACTGTCGGGTGGCTTGCTTATTTTATAGAATCCATCTCTTTTACGAGTATCAACCAGGAGGATGGATGTCAGATCAATAACCATATAGGGTCTCTCAGTTAATGAGGGAGTTGAAATTTATATCACAAATGTTTATGGTCCAAATGCAGAAGGGGACAGAGACAATTTCCAGTTAGAATTAGATGACATCAAAAGTTGGAGTTCAAGCCATTGGTGTTTGGGAGGTGATTTCAATATAATCAGATTCCCGTCAGAAAGAAAAGGCGGAAGAGGGTATTCAAGGGGAATGGAAGCGTTCTCAGAGTTTATAGAAAGAAATGAATTAATAGACTTACCTCTCATTCGCGGATGTTTCACTTGGTCTAGCAGGTAGTCTAGAGCCTGCAATGAGTAGGCTCGATAGATTCCTTACATCAGCAGGATCGGATGTAATTTTCTCCGGTGCCAATCAGATCAAGCTCTTTTACCCAATTTCGGACCATTCCCCCGTGTTGTATGATTCGGATGAGAACTATCGTGATGAGCACAAGCCCAAAAGACTAACTACTCTCGATCTCACGTGCAAAGATCTCTCAAAATACACAAAACAGAACTATCACGAAACCTCTCTCACTTTCCAAGGAGGCCCAAAGGAAGAACCCGGTTTTTTGTCAATTACAATGCCTTTGCCTCCCTATATAGAACTTTGGACCTCCAAAATTAGAGAGAGAAGATATTTACTATAATCCCTTAAAATAATATTGATTTTATCAAGATAGAAAAAGGAATCTCGAGCCACATTGCAATTGAGAGCTAAAATCTTTTTTTTTTAAAGGTAACTTCATTTATTTCAACAGGAATATACAAGCATAGAGGAAGCTAAAAAGGAGAGCAGCAAAAAAGCCCAAAACCCGGAAAAACACCCTTGCGAACCACACACCAACACCCACACACACCCAAACATTACAAAAATCTTTCACAAGAGATTCTAGCCATGCTAGCCCACAACCACAGGTGTGGGTGCTGTTGCTGGCTTGGTTTCTTTTCTCATCCTTGCCATTCATGCCAACCACGTTGGAAGCATAATTGCAACAGGAAACCTTATCTTGGTGCAATAATTCTTGAAATCAGTTTTGCCCATGAATAACAGTAGTCTTTTCACCAATGGCTTTGCAACAAGGATTTGCAATCATTCGCTCCAGCAGCAAGAGTTCAAAGATTGCTTTCCACAAGCCACAATCTGAACGAATCTTGTTATGAAAACAACCGATTCAAATCGTACCACCGTAAAAATGGCATCAATCCTACAATTCCAATATGAAATCACAAACTATTTCAAGATCCAAAGGCAAGAACATGATACACGATCTTTTTGAGAACAAGGGGTTGGTTTCTACTTATGAAGATGTTGTGTATATATATATATATATATATATATATATATATATATATATATATATATATATATATATATATATATATATATATATATAGAGAGAGAGAGAGAGAGAGAGAGAGAGAGAGAGAGAGAGAGAGAGAGACCTCATAAGTGCATTGTTGCAACCAAAAGATTGCAGCTTCGAGTCCTTTAGGCATCGTAGGCAATAGGCCTTGAGGAAAAAAAATTGCTGAATCCAATTAGAATGCCAATCCCAAATAGATGGGATAAATGTTCTTATGATGATGATGGGTTTGGTGATATTTGGGTTGGAGATGATCAAGCCTACTTCCCTTGCGTGCAGTAGACTGGGTGGGTCCTAGTGCTGAGATAACCTTCCAATCTGTCAAATCTTGCTTCTATCCTTGTGCTCCTTTCTGTGAGGTGCAGGTTTGGTAAAAGAAATCTGGGTTTTGTTAAACTTGCTAGCATAAAAAAATACCTGGCTTAGAAGAAACCTAATTCAAGAATAAATCTAAATCTGTGATAGACGAGCCCTTTGGATTCTCAAATTCACTTTTTTATTTTGTTATGCTTCTTACTTGTTGTCATTGATGGTTTGATTCGGATGCTTCTTATATATCCAACAGTTAACATGAATTCTCTATATTCTTTTTTCACAACTGAATGTTACTCATTCCTGAGACTTTGTTGTGTTCTGAAGGTCATAGAACACAAGACATATGATCACAAGGCCGATGTTTTTAGTTTTGGGATTGTGTTATGGGAGCTGCTTACTGGAAAGGTGAGAACTTATAAAGTATATTGCAACTTGAGATGATTAATCTACTATGCTGCTTTGGCATTTTAATTTCATTGTTGCAAGATTTGTGGTGGAAAAATTCTATAGGTGACAATAACATGCTTTATGTTATGTTTGATGTCTTACTTCCTCAGGTTCCATATGAGTACTTAACACCACTACAAGCAGCTGTAGGTGTTGTTCAAAAGGTATACTTCTCTTTCATAATCTCAAACTAGATTACTAGCATTGGATCCTTTGCCCTCTAAAAGGATGGGTATGCCTTGTTTTCTTCCCATCAATTGGCATGGAAATATCCTATGACTAGGTGGCACTGCTGTTTTGTGAAGTGGATGATAAATAAGGCATCTTGCTTAACTGCAATCATTAAATGGCTTAAAAAAAAAAAATCAGCAAATGATTCCAAGAGACTGACCATGTGAAGTGCAGTCATAGCCTTCTTAATCTCTCCCAAGGATTCTTGCACAATGAAATACCATTTCCCAGATTAATTGACAAATGCCAGCAGGTGCTTCAGCTCTGAATTACCCTTGTTTCTATCATATGTGTCTTCTGTGTGGAATTTCTATTTTTTTTCTTGAGGTGAAACGCACCAAATGATGGTTCTTGGTTTTTTGTAGACCTGATAAGATTTTGGCAAAAAGATTGCATTGTTTATGCATCAAGTTCTGTTTGGAAATGACTTCATTACTTAGCTCATAAAACTGTCGAACTACTTGTGCCACTTTAGGCATATGCTATTTGTATGATAGTAATGCTTTGTTCGACTCTCATCTAAGTTAAATCAAGAGCTGTTGATGTGGAAGGGTAAATTGCTATTATTATGTCATATTGGTTGTCTTTAGAATACATCAAAAAGGTACACCCAGCTCGTTGCTGTTGTCTTCAGAAATCATGAGATCATGAGATTTATTAATTTATTTGAAATAGAAATCATGAGAAAGTTCTCTGAGAGTGGCTGGGATTGAAATGCAGCTTATGGTTGCTTTTCCATTTCTATGAATGCATTCTGAATTTGTAGATTTTATTTCGTAGGCTTATAGATGGGTGCAAACTGCAAACTATTACACAAATTTCAAATCATGATCCATTTACATGGTTTCAGGGCTTGCGGCCTACAATGCCAAAGCATACTCATCCAAAGCTTGCAGAACTCCTTGAGAGATGCTGGGAGCAGGATCCTTCTCTAAGACCGGAATTCTCTGAAATCATTGAGATCCTACAGCTCATTGCCAAGGAGGTGAGGATCTAAAATTGAGTATGTTGCGCCATTAATTTATTTAAGGTCCAGATTTGATTTGTAATAGATACTTAAATAGGTAGGTGATGAGGCAGAGGAGAAACGGAAAGACAAGTCTTCCAGCAAATTCCTTTCAGCCCTCAGGCGACACCACTAAGTGGAACTGTTGTACTCATGTTATAACTATCGTCGGCCATTTCCATTAACATACTTCTATCCGCACCGTACACGGTCCTGCTTGATGATCAAATCATATTTTTTCCAGGTCTTGTTGTTGTCTAAGGTGCCTTTTTTTTTCTTCTTCTTTTAAATTGTCCATGAAGTGGCTCTTTGATGCATTTCAGTGGGCATTTGATGTAACATAGTACAGAACTAATGCACATTCCAGACGGTGCAAAAACAAAAATTGCTCATCAATTCTTTGATAAATTAATTATTTTGGTCATGGCATAATATGGGTTGCCAAGCTTCTTTTACAGATGGATGCACATTCTTTTACTTAAATTTTGTAGCCCCCAGTGGTCCAGGGTAGAAAAAACCAATGTAATCAAAACTGGACCAGGTCGCTGTTGAACGTGTTTGGTGAGAAAACCTTCCAAGTAGGGGCACAAAAAATGTTATCGGCCGATACGATATATCGGCCGATATTTTTCTCATTCCCCCTCGTTTTTTAAAAAATAGCCGATGTTGGCCGATACGATTTGATACCGGCCGATATTCGCCTCTCTAAAACCGATATGTATTGGCCGATATGATATGTATCGGCCGATATTTCGACCCCTGTTCCAAGTGTAAAAACTGTCAAAAATCGTGTTGAAACATTTGAATTCAGTTACTAAAAATATGAGAAACGATAAGGACACTAGTATTTTTGTTAACAAGGGACAATGAATTTGTCTTTTTTATTCACTTCTCATCACACGAGAAATTAAAAGGTACATTAATGTTCCTTGTTATAAAAAATAAAAATGTTCCTATCAGATTTCTAAAAATCTAAACCAATATTTAATTTCAACACACATTTACATGTCTTGTTTTAGACTTTTTAGAACACAAATCAAATGAAAACTACTTAATTAAATTATAAAATATATCACACTCCTCTAATTTGATCCATCCCATAGTTAGGTTTAATAATTTTAAAAATAAGAAACATATATAAATATATACTATTTAAAAATGATAAATGATTTATACTTTTAATAAGCTGATCTCACATAATTTATTGTAAAATTAATTCACAATAATTTAATGTGAACTTTAAATTTAATGATCAAAGTCTTTCCACGAGAATATTAGTCTGAAAGCAAAAATAAAAATTTATATAAATTGAAATTTTATTGTACTTTTATGAATAAGTGGACAAAGAGACTAACAAAGGTTGGAATGTTGGATGTGACTCTAACTTTGGAAGAAATAAATTGGCCAAAAGTATTAAGTAATAGACTCATCTGATGTGACACCTTGATCTTCAAAAATAGACTTATCTGATGTGTACTTTTTATAATTATTATAACACACCCAAATTTTCGTTGAATTTCTATTCATTGACTACCTTCTCAGAATTTCAATCAAAATTCTGGTCCATTTCAAAAAATTCAGTCTATTTTTAAAATATTTAATATAAAAAAATAACATAACCAAAACTTTGACAAAAAAGTTGAATAGGGAACTCCTAACTCATTTCACTTTATTCAAACACAACACAATACTTAAACCCGCTACCTAAGAATTTTGAACAACTCCGTAATTGCTTTTGAATGTGATGACTGATGAATGATAATGATAATGTTTCTCTCAGCGTGTTAAACATTATAGCTATGAATGATGGACGACTCAGTAGCCTGGCCCACTCATTTAAATAATAATGGCCCACCGGCTTGATCTACGGCCAAACTTTTAGCCAAAACTTATTATTATTATTATTATTATTGTTCAAACTCAAATTTACTTTTTTCTCCTCTCTTTCTTATTTTTTTGGGATAAAATCAAAATTTCAGAGTGTACAATGGATAAAAGTGGGGTACAAAAATCACTTCCATATATATATATATATATATGAGCACTGTTATGCAGGTTTATGAAAATTGGTCAAAAGTGACAAATCACAAATCTAAAATTTCGCCCACCTATAAGGATTTTTATTCTTTTGAAAATGTTAAAATTAAGAGTTAAAATGGGTCAAAATAGCTGAACTATTAATAAAATTATTTTAACTTGCAAAATCTAAAATTTCAATATTTGGATGAAATTTGAATATTTGAAGAGCAATTCTATGGATTGACATAAATGGATTTGAGTGGCTTGATATTAGAGCCAGCAAATTTGATCCAATTATTCTATTTGAACCAACCTATTTAATAGGTGAATCGAACTTGATACAAATCTGTTTATAATAGGTCCAATTTGAACCCATTTATTAATAGATAAACTCGATTGGCTCAACTATTGTCATATCTACATGTAACATATCTAACTATATAAGGTCTACATCTATTTAAAGAGTAGTTTGAGTATATATTTTATAAGAAAAAATCCTCCTTCGTCAAGTAAATAGATAAACATGACTTGAACTTGATCTATCTTAAATTTAAAATAATTTGAACTAACTTAATCTACTTAACAAGATCTAAATGAGATCTGAACTAAAAATAGATCTGAACTAAATAAGATTCGACTTGAATCGATCCATCTCAAAGTCTACTTGATTCATGTCAATCTATCATGATCACTAGGTCAAGGTGCCGAATTCGGTGCCGAATTCTATTAGTTGTAAAGTGGTAACTTATAAGTGAAATATTTCTCATTCACACTTTTGAACTGAATTTCAACAACTAGCGATGTAAAACGTGATGCATTGCAGACTTACAGAGTTTATTGTGTCCACACCTGAGAAATTAATATGGACTGAATTCTAAAATAAAGTTCAAACTTGATATGTCATAAAATATCGGCAAATGCTAGAAATATCAATGCATTGAGTTGGGTTAAAATTTTGATAATTATTTTTTAAATTAAAAAAACTAAAATTATCATATGTGTGAGAAATGGAGTTTATTATTTTTTTGTCAATTGAAATCTCTTATGGAGTAATTCTTATCACTCATGCTTATTATCTATATTTAATTTATTGAAATAACCAGTCAAGTGATTTTCAATATTGAAATTAAAAAGGGTAGCTATCCTCACACAGCACTTTTGTATAATCAGATATAGGAATTAGTAGATTTTTCACTTCACCCTTCACCTATGTCGTATGAATAACTTAAAAAATGAATTACCGGTGAGCCGATGACTCCAAAATGGTGAGTTGTTCTAATTCGTTCATTAACTATGTGTTTTTGTCGGGTTTGGCTTAGGTTTTCAAACAAAAGCCGTTTGTCGACCGATTTCTATAAGATATCAAAATTCATCTACTTTGAATTTTATGAACTCTGGACCTAATTTTAAGTGAAAATGGTTTATAGTTTTAGGCTTAAACATCGTACCCAATAAATTTAAGAAAAATGGTATTCTCTCTTAATTCTTTCGGTACGATTTTTTAAGTTCAAACTATACTCTTTTCACTTAAAATAAGTCACGAAGTTCATAAAATTGAAAGTAGATGAATTTTGATACCTTGTTTGTAGAATTCGGTGGAGGAACGACTACGTTTAAAAACCCGAGCTAAACATGAAAAAAATCCATAGTTGATGAAAGAACTAGAACGGCTTGCCGTTTTGGAATGATCGGCTCTCCGGTAAGTGTGTCGATTTTTTACATTTTTTTAAGTTATCTATACGATAGGGTGAAAGGTAAAGTGGAAAATCCATTCATACGTATGTCTGGTTATACAAAAATCCCATGTGAAAATTGCTATCCTTAAAAAATACTCAATGTAAGTTACCCAGCGCATGTTTGTAGAGAGGCTTGCAAGACTAGTATATTATATTTGACATATTAAAATACAAAATACATCATTTGATATGAACCGTTAAAATTTTTAAAAACATATACAAGAAAGTTCGATTTTGCAATGTCTTACAATTCATATAAAAAATAATTAATATAATCTAGCTTATAAATATTAATACTGGTAAAAACCCGCCGATCCATATTTTCATTTTTATATTTTTTGAAGAAACAAAAATTAATTTATAAAATCAGTTGGCTTTGAAGGCAGACATGCGAGACACTGCTCATCCATTAATGATGCCTTATCATTAAAGGAATCAATGCATTAGTCATCCAAATCAAGGGCCCACTCGTAGAAATTAGTTCTACACATAATACTCATTGCTATGGGACCCACCCTTAATGCCATGCGGTTCAGCTGAAATGTCGCATATATTATCGACAAATGATGATATTAAAATGTTTGAAATTTGAAATTTGAAATTTTATCATGATATATTTTAAAAATTAATAAAAACTAAAATGAATAAATATATAGATGAAAATAACACTTACGATTGAAATAATTATTTATAATTTGAAAAGTGAGAGATTTGAATCACGTGAGATGGTTATAAAAATTGAGAAGAATATTTGTATTTTTCATAATAAGAGATATCGAATATGTCTTCTTGTTAGCTTGTTATCATCCAATCATTTATCATCAATTTTGCTTTTACTAATAATAATTCTGTGATAATAACGTGATATATCAGAATATTATCATTTTTTTTGACATTTATATAAACTCATAAATGATAAATTATTGAGAATTAATAGGAAAATTAGTTAAATAGAAGAAAATCATTAAAACCTTTTAACCTAAGAGGAGATTTTTCATTCAAAGAACCTAAGATAATATCAACATAAAAGTGCTTACTTCTGTTGTCTATAAATGATTATTAACCCGTGATGGTCCAACAGCATGCAGGGGTCCAAATATCGGCCAATATACCAATATTTCGACCGTATCATATTGGCCGATATCACAATAGCGGCTAATATCGATTGTTTTTGTAAAAAAAGAAAAGAGAGAGAAAAATGTCGGCCGATATATTGGTTGATACCTGAATTTTAAATACCTGACAGCATGTAATATAATTAGTAAAGCTCACTATTACAACTATTAAATGAAAAACTCTATTCAAAGACATTATTAATCTTCTCAGTTTAGTTGACAATGATCAAAATAATGACACTTAAATGCTTTGCAATCATCTTATAAATTGAACATCTATGATCCCCACAGTTAAATGCTTTGTACAATAATTTGAATAAAAGTAATAAGAACATCTCATGCATATTCATCATTTGTTAAAAAATTGATATTTTAAATTTTCAAATTTTATCAGTAAATTGTGAACATGTACAATATATCCTTATTATACTCTCCTCACAAAATCATTTTTCATCCTGATTAATCTTTTGAAAATGTGTATAGATAAATATAAAACTCACCAAAAATCACTTAAAGTACATTGATAAGTCATGTTTTTAAAGTTACCATACTTTTCAAAATATATTACATTTTCAAATTATTATACCCTTTAATAACATGAAGTAATTTATCTAGTTGAGGAATTTTGTTTATTTATTTTTGTTGCAAAACTTCATGTTCAAATATAAACATTTTCAATAAAATAAAGTTCATTACCATTAGTATGTCCCAATGCCTAATCAAATGTTTGACAATGTTCTTTCTTAAAAGTTTGAGTATTTCTAGTTAGAGTGTAGGTCTCATTGTGTGATAAAAAAAATTATTATAGGAGTTATCAAATTGTCCAAATGAGACTTTTAAAATTATCTTACTTAAGATAAAAAATTATTAAATAAATATTTATACCTATCACAATCGTTCAACTTCAAAAATATATCAAATAGATATAAAAAATAGTTAAATATACCTTTAACCAAAAAACATAGTGGCTTTTATGAAGTAGACCTTATCAGAGGTGATAATATTGGCTGATATTTATAAATCGATCAATATCTGATATATATTGTCGATATCAGTCGATATTGATTTTTTTTTAAATAAAAAATATAGAGAGAAGAAATTTATTGGCTGATATTAGTGATTTTTTTTTTTAAATAAAAATATATAAGAGAAAAATTTGTCAGCCGATACCAAGATTTATACCTTAGACCTGATCATAAATCCGACATTTTGCAGTATCTTCATCCATGTATAGAGCACAAATTATATCAGGGACTTAAAAGTTGTCCAATTAAAAAAATCCTAATAAAAATAAGTTTTTTTTTAGAAAAAGGGGAGAATCTCAGTGTAAGTAGGGTCTAGTTTGTACTAATTCACTTTTTAGAAGATAGGAAGGTTTACAGAGAATTCTGGAATTCTTAGAATCGGCAGTAAAGTGAAATCTCGATTGCAACTCAGTGAGGTGAGTCAAAACTCATGGAATAGTGGAATTCGTATGTTGGCACTAGAACATGGTGATTGATTAAGCGACGCTGGCGATTCCAGGCAGTGGCAAGAGAGGGACAGGAGGCGGGAGAGGCGGGTCAGATGCATACGTCTTCTTGTGCTGTCGAAGATCATCCCAACCTCTTATCTTCTGCCACCTTGCTCCTCTTTCGCGTTTTTAATTTGTTGGCTATCTTCTTCAAAATTCTTTTTAACGGACAGATGTCCGTTCTCAAGACTCGTTTTCAAAGTAACAGCTAAAAGAGTCAAGGATCCCAGTTGTGTGGTTGTTTTATTGCATGTTTCTCTCAGTCGTTCCCACTATCAAGTCTCAATCAAACCAAAAACCAAAGACTTTCTTCAGTGTTAGTTAGTATATTAGTTACTCGATCACTTCCTCTGCCCATGTCGTCTTCTTGTCATGGTTCATATTATTTGTTGGGAGGAAATGTTCATTTCATTTTGTTGGTACTATAGGTACAGTTGTCTTTTAGAGGTTGAATCACATATAAAACCCAACAAACACACGTTAGATTCCAACGCTGTCAATCCCCACCACTGGTACTATTCATCATCTTCTTCTTTCCCTCCTACCCTTTTTTTTTTTTTTTTAAAGAAAAAACGTTTAATTAAAAAGCTGTTCTAATGGCTGAGTGTGGGTATTTGCATGTGGAATGCAGAAAAAACAGCCTAAAGATAAGGAAAAGGAAAAGAAAATAAAGAAAATCAGGAATCCAGATCAGAAACCCAGATTGGTATTTCCTTATTCTTGAGTTCTACACATCTAGAAGGTTTTGGTTGTTGATTCTTTTATCTCACAGTTCTATTTCCTCATTTATTTGAGCTGTTCTAATGGTGGTTTTTTAAAACAGCTAAGAAACCAGAAATCCACAGCAAGGCTACAATTGGTTTCTCCTGCTTCATTTTAATCCATTTCTGATGCACTTAATAAGCGCTCTTTTTTGGGTATGTATTTTCTGTTTCCTGTTTCTGCATGCGTGGGTGTTTTCCGCCCTTGCTTCTTTCAGCTCTTTTGATGGAGGAATGTGGACAGGTTTCTATATAGAATACAGAAGAGGAGCTAAAAAAAAGAATCCGCAGCAAAATAGCAGCTGGGTATTTATTTTTCCCCTTCCTGTCAACATTGATTCATGAACAAGGGTTTTGTGAATGGATTCTCTGAGAAAAACTTTCAAATCTAACATTTCTTACAAGCACGTGGGTAGGAAACCAGCTGACGGCCCTGAAGAGAAGTCCATCCTCTTAGGTCACCAAGAAGATGCAGAGAAATCCATGGATAAAAGAGACACTGTGGTTAATATCAATGATAGCAATGGGAATCTCAAAGATGGCGAGCCTGCTGTTGATAATAAGAACAATGTATGGAGGGGTTCAAGCTACGATTTTCGTCAAGAGGATGGTAAAGATGGTGGTGATCTGCAGTACCAAGGAAATGTGAACAAAGTCGGCGATGATGAATTCAATTTTCAGCATGGACCGTCAAATGATGATCCACCATCAAAGCTCATTGGGCAGTTCTTGCACAAGCAGAAGGCATCAGGCGACATGTCATTAGACATGGACTTGGAGATGGATGAGCTGTGGCATGACCGTCGTCTTTCGCCTGCAACTGAAAATTCAACTCCAAGGCAGTCAATCTCCCCCAAGGAGCTGAAGGTCTCATTCAAGGATTCCTCCGAACAACAGTTTGAGATATCCTCTGAACCCTGTCAGGCAACGCCGCAACGGGCCTTCTGATGATGAAGCTAGTGACGCTAGTGGCGAAAAGCGAAATGCAGAAACATTGAATTCGGGAAGAGGTCTTGAGATGCACTTCAAGTTCTTCACTTAGGCAAAATTCAAGCTTGTTGCGAACCAAGACGAAATCAAGGCTGTTGGACCCACCTGAAGATGAGGTGAAAAAATCTGGGAGGACTGCAAAATCTGGGCAATTGAAATCGGGAATGCAGGGAAGAATGGATGAAGAAGATGATGACCCTTTCCTAGATGAGGACCTCCCTGATAAATTCAAGCAAGGGAAGTTGGATGTTTTCATTGTTCTTCAATGGGTCAGCCTCTTTGTCATCTTGGGTGCTTTCGTTTGCAGCCTCACAATTCCCTACTTAGCAAGAAAGATGCTATGGGATCTGCATCTTTGGAAATGGGCAGTAATGGTTCTAGTTCTGATATGTGGACGGTTGGTCTCTGGTTGGGGAATTCGGATTGTCGTCTACCTCTTCGAGAGAAACTTTCTCTTACGTAAGCGGGTCTTGTATTTTGTCTATGGTGTGCGGAAGGCAGTTCAAAACTGCCTGTGGCTGGGTCTAGTTTTGGTTGCATGGCATTACATTTTTGACAAGAAAGTTGAAAGGGAGACAGAAAGCAGGACCTTACCTTATGTAACTAAAATTTTAGTCTGTCTCTTGGTGGGCACATTGATTTGGCTTCTAAAAACGCTTCTTGTTAAGGTCTTGGCCTCCTCTTTCCATGTGAGTGCATACTTTGATCGGATCCAAGAATCATTGTTTAACCAGTACGTAATCCAGACTCTCTCTGGTCCACCTTTGATTGAAAACCAACACATTAAGGAAGAAGAAGAGAAAGTCATGGCTGAGGTTCAGAATCTTCAGAATGCTGGTGCTAAGATGCCTGCTGATCTCAGAGCTGCAGCATTGCCAGGTGGAAGGGTAATTGGAAGTGGAAGGCTCCAAAAGAGCCCTAAGACTGCAAAGAACTCAAAGTTTTCTGGAGCAGTTTCCAAGCCCGAGGAACAGGGGATAACAATTGATCATCTTCACAAACTCAACCAGCGGAATATTTCTGCTTGGAACATGAAGCGATTGATAAATATAGTCAGGCATGGGGTTCTGTCTACACTGGATGAAGGAATACAGGAAGAGAATCAGGATGATGAGTCAGCAATGCAGATTCGAAGTGAACGCGAAGCTAAAGCTGCTGCAAAGAAGATATTCCACAATGTAGCACAGCCTGGCTGCAAGTAAGTTGAAGTTATTGCTTTCTGTGTGCTTTGTAATTCTATGTGACATTGAATGCTTTGGTTTGCATCTAGACGTGGATTTCCTCCATTATTTAACTTATTATCATAGTAGATCCTCTTGGATTAGAGTTGCGAAAAGCTTCAACCAATCTTCATCTTTCAGTTGGCAATATGCCTTGAAAGACTTAATTCAACATATGGAAAATGCTCTAATTGAAATGACAATAATTCCTTAGTTATTTTGCATTGCCACTAAAGTTCTTGAAGAAAATGCATTTACATTCAATTGGAAACAGTAAAGGGTGTGTCCAATTGTACCCGAAATCGATGTTTAGGTAAAGTCAATTTTCAGATTTTTTTTTTTTGAATGATAAGCAGTTTATTCATTCATAGAATAGGGAAACCTCCCTAAATTACAGTACAGGTCCCACAAAGGGAAGATACAAAACTATGGCTGATACAAAAGGCAAAACAAACTCTTTACAGACTCTAAATCAGCTCAGAAAACTGAAAAGGGAATCAATTGATACAAAAGCCAAAACAATTCTTTACAGGCTCCAATACTAGACAGGAAGCAGAACAAGCTGCTACGTCTAAAGACAGTTTTACTTCCCAGACTTGATCAGGTATGCTGTTATTATAGACCTCCAAGCTGTTTCAGATACCAGCTATAAGCTGAAGACAGATTTTTGGGCTTCATCCAATCATTGAGCTTCCAGAAGAACAGCAATTCCTTTATTTCCTGCATGGTACATCTTCTTCCTTGAGAATTTCCATCCAAGTTTCATGTCTTCTTCCATCAAGAATCCAAAGGACAGAGACATGGAAAAAAGGAAGAAGAAAAAACACGTCTTGCATATTTACACATAAAAAACAATGGGCTAGCCCACATGGGTGTAGCTCAACTGGTAATCTCCTGCCTCAGGAAGTGGGAGGTGTCAGGTTCGAGTCTCCATGGCCTCACCTGGTGTGCCTTAAGGGCAGTGGGTATCACCCGTAGGGATTTTTCGCTGGGTTTCCCGTGTTTTCCCACACGTAAATTCAAAAAAAATTAAAAAAAATAATGGGCTATCCCCCCCTTTATTTTTTCAATCCAAGAACAGAGCATAAATCCTAAAACTGACACTTATTCACTCTGTCATGCTGACTGCTGAATTCATCCAAGAGCTGAGATACATTCCATCCTAATTTCGATTTTCCATTCATTCATTAGCTCTCTTCTGAATAGAGATGGCCATGGCTTCAAGGATTGCCAACTGTTCTGCAACTGCAGATCATTTGCTGCTATGGATTCTTACCAGATACTGCACTGTCATTTCTTTAGTCTCTGAAAAAGAAAACCATAATACAGAATCTTCAAATTTTCAAATTCAATTGAAATGAATGTAGGATCCCAGATTCTGTTGTTCTGTATTAGCAGCAGATTTTGCTTTAAGATTTTTCATCCAGGATTCAAATCTTCTTGGAGTTGAGATATACCATGTGTTAAACATGGAAAGGCAGACAAGGATTGCTCTTATGTGGCATTTTCCATCTCCAGTCAGCATCTTCAGGGTTGGATGTCCCTTTCTGATTTGTTGATCTTCTATGACAATCAAGATGGAGCTTGATTTGTATGTGTTGATGATCCATAATAGGTTCTTTTGAATGACAAAGCCCCATAATAGGGTCAATGTTCGATTTGTGGCAAAGTAGAGGTTCAATTTGGGTCAGGTGGAGCTCAAGCAATTGATAGCAAGAAGTTTCAACCCAGACTATTTTGACTGAGAAATGAGAGGGCAATCAAGAGGGAGGTCGAGAGAGAGAAGTGGAGAAGAAAGTGAGCAAGAACATATGGTCTGTGTTTTGGATGAGGAGAACTTAAAGTAGGATGTTCTCCGAGGGTAGAACTTTACCCATCTTCTCTTTTCTTGGAGAAGATGGTGTTCTCTTGCTAGAGGTGGAGAACACCATCTTCTCCTGGAGGAGGGGAAGTTCACTGTTTATGGCCCCAATTCTACAGGAGAACTGATCCAATAGGAGAAGTCTTCCCACTCCACCCCATCCAAACACAGCTCATGGTATTGTATTCCATCTCTTCTTTGATCGTAAAACTCATAATATATTTATCTTATAATCATAGAAACCTCAGTCTTGTTCTTCTATTGCGTAAAAGAAGGACAATCCATTTCCCTTAAAACATCTAGAATAATGTGAGCACAAAAAAGTGTCAGAACTATCTCTCCCTACATAAAAAAAATAAACCCCTCTGTCCGTTTTCTTAAGATTGGAAAAAACTCCTCATTTTCTAATTCCTGTTCTATTCCTTCTCTAGAGAGAGAGAGAGAGAGAGAGAGAGAGAGAGAGGTGTCAGATTATAAAAGTAAATGATATGTGTTAAAAGCATAGTTGAGTTGGGTCAAATTAATAATAGAAGTAAATGATATATATTAAAAACATGGTTCAGTTGGGTCAAAATGATTCGTAATTCAGCTCAGGATTCCAACCCAACCCAGTTAGGTTCAACCTGAAACAGACCCTAGAACAGAGTGAATTCTATGTTACACTTGATATACTGTCTCTCAAATTAACCCAATCAAAACAGCAATCTGCTGGGAATGATTTGGTGTTTGAACTGGTAATGTCAGGAAATCCCATCTAATGCACATTTTTTAGTTTGATGTTGCCCTATACTCCTAGTGTAATGAGAACCGTCCAGTTGTGCAAAAACATTCAAGCCACTTTCTACCAAGGGTACAACTAAGTCCGTCCTAGGTCTATTATTACTTTATTAGAGCTCGCCACATCATGGTGGTCTTGGATGTCAACCATGTGACTTGGAAAAATCTTAACCTGTGTGTGGTCTGGTAATACATCCCAGTACCAGTATTGGAGCTGGCCACATTATGGTCCTGGATGTTGAATGTGACTCGAGAAAATGTACCCTGTGTATGATACCTTGCTTAAATATTTCCAGTGCACCTTCCAACTTTGATATGTAACATGAGAATCGATGGGCACTGGCAGGATTTTATTGGTAAACCTCTTCTTGCTCCATGTTGGCTGTTTTGGATATTATTTTCTTCTGTCACAGATCAATCAGATGGTTAAGATAGCTGGCCAGTGAGTATTTTCTACTGTAGCTTGTTTGCAATGAACCATAATGTGCTTGGTCTGGTGTCTCTAGACCATTCAATATCATACCATGTTTCTTACTTAGACTTTGGTTATCGAATAGGAGCACCAAATTGAGGTTAGGTTCCATATTTTGTAACATAACGTTTAGTTGCTATTCAAGTTAATATGATTACATTCTTATTTCATTGGCTCTTTTCTTGCCTGATGTCACTTGTTTGCATCTTGTTGTTTTATTTATTTTTTATTCTTTTCGTTTATTTATTGTGTCTTATACATTTAAATATGAGCTACAATATGTGTTCTCATGAAACTTGTAGGTATATCTACCTGGCTGATCTGATGCGCTTCATGAGAGAAGATGAAGCTACAAAAACTATGGGTTTCTTTGAAGGAGCAAATGAAAATAAGAAAGTCAGCAAAACTGCACTCAAGAACTGGGTGGTAGGATGCTTTTAGTTTTGACTGATTTTGAACTCTTGGTCTAGTGAAATATGTAAAAGGAGTTTGCTAAGCACCTAATTAGCGAAGTGTACTCGATCTATTCAATGAATGGTTCTTTGAGTCCATAATTCACGTGTGCCACATGCAATCTGTGCAACAAATGAACCCTTGCTATGGACGGCCTCGCAGAATATAGGTGGCACATTATGTCCATTGAATGAGGATTATTTAGTGTTTCTTCAACCACTTATTTTCTTTACAAACCGTTAGCCATCTGAAGCCATTTTGCATGTTTTATTGACATGTGTAGCTGAATGTAGATTAGCTGGTTATGCATATGTTCATATGGTAGTGTAAATCTAGTAATCTTATATTCTTATTCATCTTCATGCATAGGTCAATGCATTCAGAGAAAGGAAAGCCCTCTCATTGACGCTGAATGATACAAAGACAGCAGTAAATAAGCTCCACCAAATGGTGAATGTTGCTGTAGCCATCATTGTGGTGGTTATCTGGCTTCTTATTCTTGGAATTACAACCACCCATGTTATAGTTCTTATTTCTTCTCAGCTTCTGCTTGTGGTTTTCATCTTTGGAAATACTTGTAAGACAGTGTTTGAAGCAATTATCTTTTTATTTGCGATGCATCCCTTTGATGTGGGCGACAGATGTGAAATTGAT
The DNA here is from genome assembly GCA_013350335.1 of Chimonanthus salicifolius. NCBI lineage: Eukaryota > Viridiplantae > Streptophyta > Magnoliopsida > Laurales > Calycanthaceae > Chimonanthus > Chimonanthus salicifolius. Next base: position 20,507,790 of record CM023532.1, on the reverse strand, counting down.
GGGGTACAGGTATAAACCTAATTATACTTTCAAACATTAGAAGGTTTTACTATTGCACAATAGGGACTGGTGGAGATTCTTTTTTATTTGTTTATTTATTTAATTTTGTATGTGTGTCGACAAGCAACGTTGTAGGCAAGGCCCACCTTTTGGTGATCTGTGTCATTTATATCTGATGAGCCTTTAAATTAAAGGGCTAGACAAACCTGAGCCTGGTCCAAATTGTATTTGTAGGATTCAAACTCAATTTTTAGCCCGCAATATATGCGATCTTATTCGTACTCGAGCTTCTTTGAGTGTAGAATTGAATTCCTTTTGTATTATTCTATAAAGTAAAATTAAATGTTGCATAGTTTTTTTTATATATATACTACAATTAAAGAAAATTAGATTTTATACAATGTGGTTCAAAATTCAATCTTAGGTTTTCATAAACTAAGTCCTGAACCGACCCAAATTCCAGTTTAGGCGTGATATTTTTTGTGCCTGAAAGTGAACCTGACCTGAGTTTGGGTCAATCCAAACCCAATTTTTTTGAGTTTCTTCATATGGGCTGGGCTCGCGTTATGACCAGCCCAACCTAGCCCCATTGCTAGCATCTCTACTATTGCATTATCCTATTGTCAAGGGATAACTACCACCTATAATCCATATCTAGAAGGGGTAAATTGATTTTTTATGTTCATGAATTATCCAATGAATGGTTGGGTATTTATTATATAGTACACCCCTTATATCCATGATTTATTATAGTCAAGCGGTTGCTCCTATGTAAAGTTTCTTGGTCAAGAAAATATGAGCTTTTTGGTATACAAGTTCAATAAAAATAAATAATGATTCAGTTATCCTCTTTTCCCATAACTTACAATGACCTTATGTTTCTGCTTGTGCAAATTTCAGATGGTAGTTGAGGAGATGAACATCCTTACAACGGTCTTTCTGAGGTATGACAACCAAAAGATCACATATCCAAACACTGTACTGGCTACAAAGCCAATCAGCAATTACTATCGAAGTCCAGATATGGGAGATGCAATTGAGTTTTGTGTCCACGTCTCGACTCCACTGGAAAAAATAGCTCTCATGAAAGAAAGAATTAAGGGGTATGTAATGCAACATATCTTTTCTGTTGTTCCTGATTTTCAGTGCATAAAGCTGCCATGTCAATACCTTTTCAATGTGATCTCATTGTATGACTGAAAAGCTTCCCAGGGCCTACTACCTGATATCTAGATAGTGTTTTTTTTTTTTTTGACTTGTGATATCTAGATAATGTTGTTAGTTTTTTTGAAAGATCTAGATAATGTTAGTTATAGATCCATTTTATCTAAGGGCAGCTCTAAGGAGACTGGGGTACCCATTTGACATGGGGAGATTGCTCATTTATCAAGGAATGGGGTTGGGAATGAATAGAGGACTTTATGGATGACATAATTCAAGGGAAACTCCTTATTCTGATCATCATAACTTCATAAGATGGGCCATGAGAATCAATGGTTTTATAGAAATCAAAATTTTTAAAGTCTAAAATCACAAGGCCACTATGGCTAGATGGATTTGAAATTTTACATGATTCAATATTCTTATCATTATCTACATATTTCACCAGAAATTATGGGGCTCACCTCAATATTTATAGAGCAGCTCTCCTTAATGAGAAGTCTCCTAGAGTTTTCGTTTACCTAAATTTACATGCATCGAACCCATCTTTCAAGTGCATGTTGGCACTTGGTCTATGTTGGTCGAAAATCATCCTGTGGACAGCAAATCGTGCGTCGCTTCATCACAGGACAAATCTTCATTTTGCTTTCATGGGTGTAACAACTTAGTGGGAAAGGATTCAAAGATGATGACTGTAATTTTTTTTTTGGTGGGGGTTGGGTGCAAGGATTGTTGGATAGTACAGGAATATGAGACTCGTATTCTTATATATATGGAAAATGTACTAATCGGAAACTGTCTCATATTCCTTCTTTTTTTAACCACTCAAAAATGAATGAGACAATTTCTGTTGAACACATTTTCTTGTCATTGACAGATGGAACACAAAGCAGTTCCTGATGAGCACATCATTCTATCTGAGGAGAAATTTTTTGGGATGTTTATGATGTGAACAGCATAGAAATGATGCATCAATGACTGGTAATTGGAGTAGGTCAACTGGAGGCAATGGATAAATTATTAGAAGCACAGTTGCAGATCTTGTTTCTTGCAACTGTCACTGGAAATGCTCAAACTTTTCAGATGTTTCAGTAGTTATTTATTTATTATTATTTTTGGGATATGGATTCTCACTCATAAATCATTTAAATATACACTTAAGAGTTTCTTCAGAAAACTATATTAAAAAACTAGTGAGTTTTATATCCCATAGAACAATAAAATTATTAGTGAATTTTCTTAGAACATCTCCCTCACAATTATGGGTTGAAGTTCCAAGCAGTGGTCTGAGCCTCTCAATATTGGGGTTTCCAAACTGTGTTTTAATCTATGGCGAGGAGATGGCATACACTGTAATAGGGATGAATTGCCACTGAGATTAAAGAACTAGGTTCCTGATCCTATTTCATGCAATTGGTCCAACTCCGATGCTGTAATATGGACAGAGGTAGAAACCTGCATGGGTGTAGCTCAGTTAGCTTGAGCTTCTAGGAATAGACTAGATATTTCGGATTTGACTCTCCCTGGAGTTACCCGATACATATGGCTTGCAAGTGGTTTTATGTATCCATGGAATTAGTCTCACTTCAATGTGGGGTGAGGATGCATGATCTTAAAAAAAGGTCATAGGTAGAAATATAAGGGAATAGTAGAATTCAAGGCGGTAGATAACTTTACTAGGTTGTGATAGCAGTTTTTACTTCTCACATTATTGATGTTACAAAATGGAACAAATACATTGAGGTAACCTCTCAAAAAAAGGGAAAAAAAGAAGAGAAGAAAGATGTTTTTTTGGTCAATTAGTTATGGGTAAATTATCAATGGAATCTGAAAATGGTTGAATGTACTTATATTTTTTTTTCATGGTAAAATAATAGAATAAAGAAATTGATTTAGTTTTGTATAAAAAGAATGAAGTGAATGGCTTGGCCTTATCATGTGCAGTGTGTTTTAACTGAGAATATGGAGAGAACATGAAATACTACTCAAAGCTAAAATTTGTATACACATGTCATCTCCTATTATTTGGGGTTGTATTCCGAGTTCTTTTCAAACCTGTCCAGAGCCATGTTCTTTGCTAGTCTACAATCCATTCTATTTATTCTTACCATTTGTTCCAAGGCTTTCTTGGTCTCCCTTTCTTCTAGTTCATGACACTTACAAGTTACAATGAGGTTCTAGTATCTATAGTTTTTTTTTTTTTTTTCAATTATAACGTTCCTATATCATCTTCTCACTAATCTTCCTGGTGTTACATTTCAGACTGTTATTGTTTTTATTTCATTTACTTCTTATCTTGACACTAGATTTCAACCACAACTCAATGAAGAGACACAGTTTGCTAAAACTGCATGATTGCCTTTTTTTTTTTTGTCTTTGTTAATTTCATGAAGGCATTGTATGATTCTTGAATGGTAGAAGACAGCTCTGTTTGTTCAGGAAGTAAAAGGTACAGGGTGGACGAGGGACCCACCTTTTGTAAAGAAATCCATTCATTTGGTCAACCCCCTCATTGGATAGGCCACGCCCTAATATTGTACCTGTCTGATCATCTGATCCATTTGATTGGTGCCTGCTGTACCAATACCTGATGGACAATTACACCCATTATCTTCTTTTTCCAAGTGTGCAATTGATGCATTTGTTGGGAAAAAAATTGACTTATTTTGCATTTATTAGATCGATTTTATGAACTGATCACTGGTAGGTAGTCGTACTTGTCAAGTTAAAGAAAATGCATGTTAACCAATGTGTGTTCCATTTTTTTAGTCATTTATTCCATTTTGATATCATTACCAACTACATAATGCTATTATGTTGGAAAGAGGTCATCACTCTGATGACTACCCAGTTCTTTGGCAGGAGAATAGGTTACGCCTTGTAAGCCTTGTCTTGGAATCTTGGATGGGCTACAGGGTATCCTTGTCCCTGAAAATGATATCAACCATAAAGTTGATATAAATGTGATGGTTTTTATTTTGTTAAAAATCTACACTGGTTCATTATTGGGGCCTTGTTAAGAGCATACTGAAGACTGGTAAATGATCTATTGTAAACTGGTTCACAAAAATTGATGCCAATGTCAAGCACTGACTATTGCATTGAAGTTTTGGATGCATTTAAGAAAGAAACCTGACAACTTTTTGCTCATCCAAAGGTTGTAATTGAAAATTCACACCAATTCATTGTGAGTCGGTTCACAAAGATTATTTCTCCTGAAGACAAGATCCCCATCTTGGGAGATAAAAAGGGGAAAAAATGTCTTGTTGAATTCACAGCTGCTGGATCAAAAGGAAAAGAATACTAAACAACTGTTTGATGTGGATGTGGAATATGATTGGGATGTTTCTACTTATCCTGTCACAGGTATATTGAGAACAAGAAGGAGCACTGGTACCCTGACCCAATGATTGTGGTCAAGGATGTCGAGAACATGAACAAGCTGACAATAGCGGTGTGGCTGCAGCACCGCATGAATCATCAGGACATGGGTGAGAGGTGGATGAGGAGAGCCGGCTTGGTTGAGGAGATGGTCAAAGTTTTCAGGGAGCTTGACATTGAGTATCGCTTGCTGCCTCTCGATGTTAACGTCCGTGACATGCCCTCCTTGTCATCATCCAGGCTACCATCAACTTGGGCTACTTTTGCATGATTGTACAAACTGAACAGTTCTAGTTTATATTAAGATAGAATGCATGTTGCGGCCCAGAGTATAGGATTAGGATCTTCTGTATATGTATAACTTCTGTCATCTTATTCAATAGAAACTGGTAGATTCTTTAGGATCTTATAGTTTTAAGGGTAATAGTATCTGAGGCAAGAATGTTATTCTCACATGTAGTATGCTCTTCGAAGTTGGTTTTTTTCATTTTGTAACTACTGCATCTATGACTGTCATGTGGTCTTTGTTATTCAGGCAAAGGTCATCCAACATGCCGGCAATGGTCCTCATTCAGATGGACTTTGTGGTGGTGAAACCATTAGGGTAATTCAATGGATGTGAATGCCCTGGACTGGTTGGAAAACCTTGGGCTGTTTCGTGGTTTGATTCATTGGTGGAATAAGAATGCTTTTTCATTCTTGTGCTTGCAGAATATTAGAAGTGTAAAAGCAGGAACCAGTCAGTCATGAATGGCCATGTCAGAAACACTGATTTTTGAGAAGCATTCCCGTTGTGTAACAATTCTGTGATTCTGGATGCTGAACAGGTCTCCTGGTTACTCTTAGCCATTTTAGGGGCTTTTAGTTTATGCGGACTCTGCAGGTTGGGGAGCATTTTTAGCTGCAAACTGATAGTTGTCTTCTGGAGGGAGACTCGCCCGATGACGGCATTCTCGCTCGAGAGTGGAAAGATGGTGAGCTGGAGCAGCCTTCAGCTGCTTGTCATGGAAGCACGGCAAATCCTTCCTTGATTCAGCCCATGCAACACTTGAACAATACGTAGTTGAGCGAGTCAGTCTTACCACTAATATGGATTACTCCTTGGACCAATGTGATTAAACCAAACCATACACAAGCTTAAACACAAGAATGAGATGGAAATACCAAAACTTAGCAAAACACAAACTCAACTTGTATTGATGCCTTGAGAGAAGTACAAGACAAACACACACTAGTCTCAAAACTTAAAATGAATACAAGGCCTGGAGATTTCTTAAGCTCACTCTCTCACACTAAGCTAGAACTCTTGGTTAGCTTGGGAGCAAATGAGCTCTCCACCCTTATTTATATTTGAGGCCTTGGACCAAATGTGGGTAGCATTGTGCCAACTGCCAAGTGGTAAAAATCTAATGGTTCCTCGAAAATATCTTAGATATTTTTTACAACTCTATACTACTTTAGAATCTTCCACACAATTCTACAAAACTCCTACTCTACAAAACTCCAAACATTTCTACAATTTTTCACATGAACCTAGAGTGTCCTAAACTCTCCGAGACACATACATGTACTCTACACGTATATCTACATTTATAAAAGTATTTCAACTATTTATTTTTATTTTTCTTCTTTAACTTTCTCTTAGCTGATTGTCTATAATCGAGCTGCTCCAATTCTAACCCTCCTCTTAGTTGACTCTTTAACACAGCCGAGTATATTTGAGGTTTCTCCAATTGAAAGTTTCATAAATTATTCAAACAAAGAAAAAGAGAAATCAATAAATAGATCCAAAACACTAACTACTGTAAATAACTTAAAGAAATTTTTGAGTTCTAAGTGTTGATTTTTTGAAACGAGTTCTAAGCTTTGATTAAAAACTTGAAATGACTTTGGTTCCGAGTTGAAAAGGTAATTAATATTTTATTTTATAGATGCAATTTCATATTATTTGAACATCTTATTACAAATAAATATAGTCATCTAACTCAGTATACCTGAATAATTTGAAAACTAATATGTATAGTTGTATACATCATTGAGCTGCATCAATGTTGATAATGGATGTGGAGGGTTATCAGGCTTGTAGTAGACGTGCAAGGTCTAGTCAGATGTGAATTACCGTGGACATGGCTAGGCCAAGGAATGACAATTTCTGATATGAAAATTTTGGATTTTGGTCATACATCTTCAAAAAAAGTTAAATTGAGCTAACTCAATTTGATTTGGAATAAATCTAAGCTTCCAATCTTCTTGTAATCGGAAAGAGGTGGGGTCTTAAAGTTCTAAAAAATATCCAAGTTGGGTTGAGGGGTTCTAGACCCAAACTTGACCCAACTTGACTAGAATTGAAAACACCATTTAAAAGCTACTTTTTGCCCATTGGTTCTAGTTCATGTACTCCATCCAAGATCCAAGTTCAAAAATCTTGGCCATGTGGTTTCCATTTTCTATAGCTCAACGAGCTCAAGGGAAGTTTTAGTATCTTTCATTTTCTAATAAGATAACTTTTTATCTCATTTTTTTTCATTTTTTTAAACTTAGGTCAGTTTTAGTTGGGTCTAGTTAAATAAAATAAAATTTGAAATTCTGAGTAAGATTAAACCAGACAATATATATATATATATATATATTATTACTTATAACCAATCCAACCTAATTTGACCCACTGCCACCCTAGCTAACCAAATGATGGTCCACAATCTTTAGCGGCTATTTTGGCTTTTTATTTTATCTTTTGTCACTTTTCGCCAGTCATATGAGCTGATTAGCCCAATTTTATTGACCAGTTTGGAGTATGCCTGATATTTCATTGATGAATCTTGATAAGTTAACCGAATCACCAACAGGCACAAAGTTAAGTCTGTTAAAATATATTATTTACATTCTGATGATATAATTTATCTTAAAAAAATTTCAACATTGAAGTAAAAAGTAAATAGATCTAGAACATACAAAATTTAGATAGTAAAAATGAACAAATCTAAATACAAGGAAACAAAAAAGAATTGAACCATTGTCATAATGATCAAATTCTTCGGACAAAGGACCCAAGCTAGGTTACTAACATATACACAGTAGCACTAGCAATAGCAACGGAACTACAGATAAGTTGAAGCATATTGAACGTCATGGCGAAGCCAATGACAAAGCTTCAGAGTCATATGATCCTAACTACCTAATTGAGAGATTGCATAATCACATCACAATCTTTGTATAATTTCATCATAATCGATCACAATCTAAATTATTTTATTAGAATCTAGATAATATATCTAATGTCACGCCCTGAACCCAGATGTGGGCCCGGAACGCGACTAATTTTTTTTTTTTTTTAAACAATAAACTCTAATCACCCATCGTCATAACTAGGCTGGATCTTCAAGTTTACCAAAATCCGATCCTAGAAAATGTCACACGTGCTTTTCACACATGGACTCAAACATATACCATATGTCCCATATACAACCCATATCACACAACGAATATTTTTATCCATCAGCGTTACGCACGAAAACATAGTGGATATAAGGTATACGACATTAAAACTTACAGACATAAGTTTCTTATGCCACATGAGGCATATTTATTACAAATACTCAAACATATTTAAGCAAGCAAATGGTTTCCACGTGCGGAAAACCTTAGGAACTTTTAAGTTCCGACTTTCAACGAGGCACCACTGGTCCCTCCAATCCTTCATCTAGTTCAGATCCTGCATTGTAAGGGACGTGAGCAACAGCCCAGTGGGGAGAACTCACCATAAAATTCAATGACTGTAATGCAACAATGCATAAGCAATGCATGTCATATAAAAGCATATTATATCCCATTTTCACCCTAGGATCATCTTCTAAGGTTTTTACTCACATTGTATTGTTAACACTGGGGTCAGTCCCCAGCCATGTTACAACACCGGGGTCAGCCCCCATTTAAAGTTCCAACCAGAACTAATATTAATTCCTCAACGGAAATAATATAGCAACTTGCAAGTGCATAAGGTCTTCACGACCCGGTCTACTAGCCCATCCAACACCAACGGTTGATGGCGGTCGACCACAGCCTACTAACACGTCCAACCCAACGGTTCACAAACGGTGTTCGGCTAATCTCAGCAATTATAGCCCAACGGCAAATATCAAACTTTACAAAGTTATTATCTTCCACAGATTTAACTTATGAACATAATTATCATATGTAAATGTCAAATGCATGATAATGCATGATTTCCAGTGCCCTCCTTACACAGGGACTTATTTTGAGAGAACCACTATATTTCAGCCTTACCATTCGGTGTATCAAATACCAGTACAAGAAATCAATAAAATAATCAATATCACACAACATATAAAACTGGATTTAATAACACGAATGTCTTCACCCAGTTTTTACCCGACAATTCCCAGACACTCCATGGGTCCATACTGCTTTAGAGACTACAAGTCCTCGACTCCCCGACACCATTTTAACGCCTACGTTCTAAACAGTTAGAACATTTACATCCCTTACATGTAGGCAGTGTCAGGTCTCGTATTTTGGACCTATATAGTCTTTTCCATCTTTAATTGACCATGGGTCCCATTTCAGTCTGGTGTTAGTGGGTTTAATATATAACACAATACAAGTGTTGGTTCGAGTCTCCTCACCTTCTCCGGTTGAGTTTTTCACAGAAAATCTGTAAGATAGAGTAAAATGTATAAATTTTCTATTTGTCAGTATATACGCATAATAATTTCCCAAACTCCGTGCTATTTTTCCAGAAAACATGATATGTGTAATGAGTCGCCTAGGCTCTTTCTACTCCTTTAAATTATGTCAGAAAGTTAGTTGTCAGCCATTCAAAACATTACAATAAAATGAAAAATGTAAAGTACTCAGTGCCTTCTCTCGCATTGTCTTCTGGAGAAAGGACCATGGAGACGTATTGTGAGAGGCCCAGAGGGTACAGAGACAGTAAAGTAAATAAAAGTACTCAGTGCCCTATCCTCGTATTGTCTTCTGGAAGAAGGACCATGGAGACGTATTGAGAATGTGGCCCAGAGGGTACAGAGACAGTAAAGTAAATAAAAGTACTCAGTGCCCTATCCTCGTATTGTTTTCTGGAAGAAGGACCATGGAGACGTATTGAGAATGTGGCCCAGAGGGTACAGTACATGAATTTAAACACACAAGGCGGAAAAATAAACACACAATAGTCAGCTGGGGTTAATCTTTTCTCCGATTTTACTTAGGGTCAAAATTATATTTTGAACGTAAAATAATACGAATCTTGAGGGTAAAATTTAAATTTTAAGAGGAAATCTATTTTTCCTCCATTTTAAAAAAATATCATTTCTTTGAACCTCAATACTAAGCTATTTTACTCCTAATTTGCTATGGAGTTAATAAAAATAAAAGATAAAATTATTTCGATACCTTGGGTGTAAAATTCTGTGTAAGATTGACTAAATTTGAAAACCTTTAAAAGAATGCGGGAAATTCTAACGTTCGGCTGCTGCTGGTATGGCCAAGCAAGAGAAAGAAGAGGAAAATATGAGAGAGGGTGCTTGCTGTTTTTGAAAGAGGGAGAGGGAGCAAAACGGCAGAAGAGTTTTTTTTTTTTTTTCTTTACTTTCTGGTTTCCTCGCCGATTACACCTATTTATAGGCAACCGTATGCATTTTTTTAATCATACAGGTTGCCTAAGCTATTTGTAGGTTTATAAGTTTTTTAATAACTATGCATTTAATGTTATATATATTAATATTATTATTACAACTACCGCACAGTGACATAGGCAATTGACGGTGTTGTATTCTTCCATTACAACTAAAAGCTACATCCGTAGCTTTGAAACCTATATTTCGTTTGGTTTCTGATATTATTTTATAATATAATAATAGTTTATTCTTTTTACTATTTATATCTATGTCCTTTCTTTTATCGGGGTATTTCAGGGTCTCACTAAATTGATACAATTGGTTCAGTAGGTCAGGTATTAAAAACTCAGAATGGTATTAAAATTTGGAGTGAAATCTATCTCAAAAACCCAGTGTTTTCGTTAAAAATCACCGTTTTAACAAAATCTCCTAATCTTCAAGATTCTTTTTGAAAGTATTCAACCTTATAGTTTGATAGAGTAAATTTGTCTGATAAAAACATTCTAAAGTTTCAAAGTGTTTTGAAGTCGAAAACCACATTTTCTAAATGAAAGAATATTCAACGGCCCATATTTCATGGCTTAAAATAAATATCAAAAACTAACTATTTTGGAGTGTGAAGAAATAAACAGCTTAGTTATAATACAGATTGAGTACTAACTCTCTCTATATATTTTTAGGACTTCCTCTACCCTGTCGAATTGGGGTTTTACCACTTTAAAACTTAGGGGTAAAATAAATTAGCGAAATTATAACGAGATTGGCATGTCATTAGGTCCGGAATTTAAAAATAATGCATAATCTAAAATTTGAAGTTCAAATTAAGTCAAATGACTGAGTTTATACAACAGCTAAGGTTTAAGCCTAAAATAATATTATTATTATATTCATAACTCACCTATATATCTTTGAAACTTAATTAAAAGAGTTACCGGATTCAGATCAAGTCAAACTTAGATCCGTTGAAAAACTTATTTGATACACTTTACGATTAGAGGAAAATATTTCATAATTAACGGATAAAAATTATTTAATTAATCATGATTAATCATAATTAATTCCTAAATTGGGCTGGGGTATTACATCTAAGTCCACGAAGACCAAGATCACTGATTGGAATAAAAGCTCTTTGTTAAGAATACAAAAAATGAGACATTTTCTTCTTTAAAAAAATTCATTTCTCATACAGAGATTAAAAAATTTAGTGAAAAAAAGAAGGTTTTCCTTATTTTAAAAAAAAAAAACATTTTTAATGAAAATAAAGATTCAAATGCGATCAGCAAAAATATCAAATTTTCATAGCATAACATGAGGTCAGATTCCCTAGTGTTTGTTGGATGACTTTTTGGTCAAATTCGATTTCTAGACGTTAAGTTTTGTTTTTAACTCTGCATTCAAATTTACTTGGATTATTTTATCACACACTAAGGTGGGATCCACATCATGGATGGTCCAAAGTTTCATCCATGGTGGGCCATCGAATTGATCACTTATTCACAATAAAATGACCAAAACTCCGGAGGGGATTGAATACCTGATAGGGTTTTGATCTGTGCACCAGTATAATTTTTAAACTAGTACACCAAATGATACCAATTTTAAAAACTTTTTTATTTTACCTTTTCCCTCATACATCAAAGATAAAATCAGCCACAAAATAGCCCACCATGGATTATTAAGTACTTTTTAAAATAACCTTATTGAGTACTTTTTGAAGACCTACATTTTGCTGTTTTTCCTCTGGCACCCTACCCGACTCCACCCTACCCCATCTTTAGGGTTGTACTGGATCTCTATCCAATTTGCTCGATTAAATAAAACGAAACGCTTAAAGACATTATTAAATCTTTGTGACTTTGAAGACCATACCATGGAGCTGATTTGTGATGAAATCCTTTCCGGGTAAGCCTTTGAAATCAAAACATCTAAATAGTCCAAATATTCTCAAAAGGGGTAATGATCCTTCCACGGGCATTTTGTGTAACTCGACACGGATTTTTGCAATACCCTGCCTCAAAAAGTCACACATTGCTAGTTGCATTAAAAATTCCCTGGTATATAAGTGGTAGCCTTCCTCCTTCTAGCACAAGGCCTTTTGAGAACAACAGTGAGTTGGCTCGCCAAAGCAAAGCCGTGCAGGTCCGTGTGTAGGCCCAAAGCGGACAATATTGTGATAGCAGGACGGGTCGTTACAAATGGTATCAGAGCATGGTTCAACTCTCTGCATGAGAGTGTGGGCTTGGTTCTTGTGTGTGTAGAGCCGGGGACGGCTCTGGCTTAAAGGGGGGTAGATTGTAATAATCTGCCCCAAAAAGTCTCACATTGCTAGTTGTGTAATACCCTGCCCCAAATTAGGTGAGTTTTAGCTCGTTAATATTGTTTAACCGGTTAATCTTGAGGATTTTGGTTAGGGCTTTGAGGAAAGCCCAAGTTTGGCCCGATCTGAGCCCGAAAACTCAGTGATTCAGCTCGTCGAGCTGGAGGGGCATTTTGGTAATTTACCACTTGTTGTGTATATTTTTATAAATATTGTTGATATGTGAATATTATTGGTGAATAATGTTCTCCTTAATGAAGGATTTACATTTCTGATTTTAAAATAAAATTATTTTCAGAAAATAATATTTAAATATCGCCCGTCTAAACCCTGAAAAGGAGTTTTAATTATTTTAAATAATTTCGGGAACAAGATAAATTCAGAAAAAGGTAACTGGTGGTAGACCATTTTAAAGTTATTTCATTTCATCTCAAAATGATGTTTCTAAATTGTTTATTTTAACAATTCTTTATTTAAGTAAATAGTGTAAATTTATAGTTTTTATTTAAATAAATGGTTTTTAATAAGAGTTAAATTCTAAAAATTTTATGGTGATTAAGATTTTTAAAACCCAACCTATCTGTAAGGTTGGATTAAATTTTTGAGCTTTTGAAATTATTGTTTTAGTTAAAAATCAGGTTTTTATCAAAACTGGGGCCCTTTCTGCAATTCAGAAAACTTGAAGGGCTGATTTACAAAAAAACAAAAACCTGCGGTTATTGTAGCACCATCAGCCGCGTGCGGCGTGACCTGCTGCCCGATTTTTCAGCGATTCGCCGTTGTCCCATCCCATCGCGCGTGCGCCGGATTTCCCGGCCAAAAAACCTATAAAAACCGACCTTCTCCATTGGTTTTAACTCCCACAAACCTTCTTCTCTTCTCCCTTCTCTCCCTTGCAGAAACCAGAAACCCAGCCGACCATTTTCTTTTTGTAACAGTAATTTAGAGGAAAAAAATTTCAAAAATCCGGATTTCAGCCCAGAAACTCAATCCAAGGTAACTACTGCATTCCCCTTTCAATTTCGATCGGTTTTGAATTAAAAATTTTTGAATTTGGCTCTGTTTTCAGTGAGAAAAACGATTTTAAAATTTAGGAAAAATTTTAGGGTTCCTCGTATCAGTGAGCTTTCGGTGTTAAGATCGGATGGCTTACTGAGTTTCAAAGCTCCAAACCTCTTCCTATGGAAAGAGGACTCCTGGAGGAATCCATCGGACCGGTCAGATATAAAAACCGAATCCAGAAAATAGCCCTTTTGCCATTTTCGAGTTTACTGTTCACGGCTGCCGTTCACTGTCTGTTGCAGACAGTGAATGGGGAAGAGGAAGAAGAAGAAGAAAAAAATATATATATTATTTTTTTATTAAAAAAAATTATTTTTATTTGATATTATGGTTGCTCATATTTTTAAATGTTGGTTCCCATCGAAGGAAAAAAAAATGAATAAATAATTAAATAATTAAATATTATTATTTTATTCAAAAAAAATATTTTTATTTGTGATTATAGTTGCTTATGATTTTAAATGTTGGTTCCCATCGAAGGAAAAAAAAATGAATAAATGATTAAAAAATTAAATATTATTATTTTATTTAAAAAAAATTATTATTTTGTTAGATTATGTAATGTGATGTTTAGTACCCCTTTTTGTTAATTAAAATTGTACTAACCCTCTTCTGTTATTATTTATAGTGTAAATACTATTGTATCCGCTTTCAGTCCGATATTATAGTCGGGAACTGAGTGATCACTTTCAGGCCGGCACTATAGTCGGGCACTGGGTGACCTAGAGGCCTACTAAAAATGTCAGCTCTGGTCCTATCCAGAAGACAACCGAGAAGTGACCCGAGGATTTAGACCTCACTCAATAAGTCAATCTGGTCAATGCCCAGAAGACAATATGAGTTTGGACTGAGCCCCTTTTTACTATATTATTATCTTGTGGACGATTTAAAAAGGATAGAAACCAAGTAGGAGACTCAATTCCATATACCTCAGATATTTTGTGGGAAAACGTGAGATTTCAAAATACTACTCGTGTGTATGTATTTGATCTGTATATTGATTGTGGACTTGTGTGTTGTTTGAACAGAGACCGCGTAAACCATACATAACGGTGAGGGAACTTAACTCTACAGATTTTGTAAACAGGTGTTATATTGAGCAATGAGTGGTTTCGGTTTTGATGAACCCACTCATGTGCTTATCCATGATGCACTATGGTAAGAGTGCTGTGATGATTTGATATTATGGTGTTGACCGTATGTGTATGTAAGACTGCTTCCACGTACCTGGACTATTGAACCAATATCGGCCATATGAGAGATGATTTATGTCTACTGGACCATGGGCGGCCATGCTGTCGTCAGCTGCTGACTTGAGGGTGTCAGTATCGGCTACGTTTAAGAGCCGGAGATGTACTTGCAAGGATGTATTTTGACCGTGTCGGGACTTAATACTGGTCTCAGTGTAGTCGGCAGGCGTTACGGTGGATAATGGCAGTGGTTTAATGATGTTGACATATTATTTTGAGATTATGCTTATTGTTATCAAGCATGTGATATTGAACTGTTGCTAACCTGTTTTGTATTTACTTAATTTGCATTGTTAATTATCCTTCACTGGGCTAGTTAGCTCACACCACTCACCTTTCAGGCGATGAATCCGAGGAGGAGGACCCTCTCTTCCAGGCTTAGGGCGATTAAGCTAAAGCAGTGTTTTGGGATTCCCCCGGATAGGAATGCCCTGATCTTTCCCTGTTGGTTCTTGGAACCATTGTCTTTTTTTTGTACCGGATGTGGTACTTAATTTATGTCCATTTGATATAATAGGCTATGTTGCCTTTGGAGACAATGCTTTTGAATGATGAATCAATGAGTGATTTTATTTTGCGTTGTATTAATCAATATTGGTTTTGATTTGAGCATGTTATGCATTGATGTTGTTGTATCTTGGTTTTTGGGAAACATATGGTACATGTTTGAGTCCACTTGACCGGCTAATGTGTAACCGCTGGGCCTAACTGTTGATCCGGCCCAGTAAGAATGCTTGTGGTTCTGTTTATCTTCAAAAAAAAAAAAAAAAAATCAGTCGCTTTCCGGGCCCACCGGTCGGATCGGGGCATGACAAGTTGCATTAGAAATTCCCCGATATATAAGTGGTAGCCTTCCTTCTTCTAGCACTTCTTCTAGCACAAGGCCTTTTGAGAACAACAATGGGTTAGCTCGCAAAAGCAAAGTCGTGCGGTCCGTGTGTACGCCCAAAGCGGATAATATTGTTTTAACGAGACGGATCGTTACAATTTTACTGTATTGCCCATATTTCTCTTCGAACTAGCTTGTAGAACCCTTCAAATTGGCTCGTTGGATCACTAACTCTTCCACTGCGGTATAAATCGGCTCACTGAAATTTATCTAAGTGAGACTGTTTTTTTCATATAAAACAACAGATCGGACCATTGATCGGATCACTGATTTTTTTTTAAATGCTTTCGTACGACAGTGGAAGGGTAAAATGAACAATACCCTAAATCTCATATCTCGTTACATAAAATGCCCATAGGAGAATCGCTATCCAAAAAATGTTCAACAAAATCTCACTATGAAGATTTTTTTTCCCCCCTCAAACCATTGGTCTTTCCACATGATCTTTTTAAGTCATATTTCAATGATTTGACTATGACATTTAACTCAATCCATGATCTAATTGATCCATCAATACAAATCCGACTCAATCGATCTAACCCATAATCCATGATCAACCTAAACCAACCTATGAGACTCTGACTTATTGCCTATGATCCAACCCAACCAAACACAATATCCATTATCTATTACTTACTCATGACTTAATCCAATCTTTATCCAATGCCTAAACATTCCCAGACAAATGAACCAACCCAACCTAGCTTATGGATTTCTACATTAGATCAAGGCAACTTAGAGCCAAAATCTAATCTAATTACGTTCCTTATTATGTTATACTACCATTTTTAGTACTGTTATTATCACCAATAATTAGGTGTGATCACAGATTAAGTTATAACCTATGCCTACCTCACCTAACAATATTTTTTTTTTTTTTTATAGATGAATCATTGTAGAAACCATTTTGTCGCACCAAATAATAGAAATTGATTACTGTGGAAAACCAAATCTATACATTTAATTTTCTGTAGAAAAAGAATTCTCAAAGAAATTAATTTTTATAACAAAATAGTTGAAAAAAACGTGCCCAAATTTCAAAAAAGAGTTCTATCCTAAAGTGATTATTAGAGTCTACGCAGCCTCATATGGTGTATGCTTAGGAATTACTAACATCAACAGGTTTTCAAATCACCTCAGAAACATAGCTAGCAAAGCAAGTATGACAATGATAAAGCTAAAAAGTAAATGGAGCAATTTTTTTTTTCGTGATGGCTCTGATACTTTCTGATGTATATTCTTCCAGTTTCATACAGAATTTCTAATATATCATCTCTCTGACCTACTGTTTATCATCATTAAGTCTGGCTTTAACATACACTCTACTCTGTAGGAAGTTCATTCTGCATCCATGAAGAATACCCACCTGCTATGTCTGTGATGCCAGTAAAACCCTAAAAGGAGACATAAAACAGTTATTCTACAATCAGAGTTCATCAATTAAGTTTCACAAGTATCAAGTTATCAAGAAAGTTACTTGGACCTGGAAGAAAAAAAACAATCAAGTTTGAAATGCAATATATCAATAAAACAGTATAAAGATTATATAAGGGTATTTAACCCAAAGAGGTTGGAGTGATGGCCATGAACCCATCTCAAGAAGTCTTGAATTAGATTCTCACTCCACCTCAAAGGGCCACTCCCCGTAGAGTTACTCAATGTGTTTGGGTAGGCTTGCACATGTCCTGAGAATTAATCGGGTGCTCTAAGAGGCCTCGAGACATTGGTATTAAAAAAAAAAATTATATAATGGTATTTATAGTTTTATACTTTCTCGTGTGAATTGTTGGTTATTAACTAAAGTAGGGCATTTTTAAAAAAGCAGAAAAAAGGTTAAGGCTACTTCAATATTTTCTGAATGTCTAAATAGTAAGACGAGATTAAACTAAATCATCATTTAGAATTGTAAAGAAAGCTTTGGACGCAAATAGTCGGAAAAATAGTTGAAGGTGTATCTTCGTGGATGTTAGAGTAAATAGCATAAGACAATTAAAATAGAAAATGATAATCCAAAAGGGTTGGAGTGATGGCCAAGAACCTATTTCAAGAAGTGGGAGTTTTGAGTACGCTTCCCATTCCATCCCAAAGGGTCATTCCCTATAGAGTTATCCAGTGTGTGTAAGTAGAGAGGCTTACACATGCCTTGAGGATTAGTCGAGTGCTCTAAGAGGTCTGCAAATACATGTTGATTCTAATGATCTCCCCCCTAAAAAAAGAAGGGGGAGGGAGGATTGCAGCCTTCAGAATTTCTCCTTGTTGCTGTCTTCCATTTCCAAGAAGGTAATAAGATTCAGGTCATGTTGTGAAGGAATGAGCTTGCAACCAAGGATCATAAGAATTGGATTGATAGCTAGCACTGTTTTCCTTGACTGTGATGGGAGTTGGATGAAATTGTGAAACTGGTGAAGTAAAAAATTCATACATATTAGATGATCTCACAATTTCAATTTACCTCACATGGTCATCATTACCATCATTAAGCTTATCTCATCTCTCAACCACATGTAATATGATTCCATCTCCCCACTAAACAATCCTCAGTTTTGCGACCCTTGTCTAGAAAAAACAAGGAACTGGTGGTTTTACAAGATCTAGTAAGATGCTTGTTTGCAGAAAATAGGTTAATATCCAGTTAACAGGTTGAAAGATTGAAACACAATAACCGATACTTACAGCAGATGAGAGTTCAGTTGCTGCCATGAGTGACCTTTTCCCACTCTGGCATCCCTGTAATGGTAAGGCGTTAATCTATAATAAGAAAAGCCATGAAAACCAGTTGTCCAATACTCAAAATAAGGATCAAAGAAGAGCAAAGGCGTGTGGGCATACAACTATTATCTCATCGTCTTTTCCAAAATGTGACAATACTTCCTCAAAAAAGTTCGGGTTCTTCGTCATCCCTGTATTTTTACAATCAATAAATCACAAGAAAACATGTAAATCATAAAACATCGTTTGGAATTCCAAAAAGAATTTAGTTACAATTCATGATTGACCTATGAAGTTTATCAACAGTTACAAGTTGATGTCCATACACAATATATTCAGCAAAGGATTACTGACATTTCAATTAATAGATGGAGAACTGTAGTACTGATAGCAACCCAACCTTAACAAACTCTATTTAAGTAACCAGAAAACAAGTTAAATTCACCGAGCAAAAGACTTCCCTCTTTCTCCTTACTGGACGGCAGCCAATGAAAAATTTCTCAGACCAAAGGTGGTCCTTGATGAATTGATGGTTTCATTTGTAATACCCTGCCTCAAAAGTCCCACATTGCTAGTGGCATTGGAAATTTCCTGGTATATAAGTAGTAGCCTTCCTCCTTCTAGCACAAGGCCTTTTGGGAGCAATAGTGGGTTGGCTCGCCAAAGCAAAGCCGTGCGGTCCGTGTGTAGGCCCAAAGCGGACAATATTGTGCTAGCGGGACGGGTCGTTACAAATGGTATCAGAGCATGGTTCAACTCTCTGCCTGAGGGTGTGGGCTTGATTGTTGTGTGTGCAGAGCCGGGGACGGCTCTGACTTTAAGGGGGGTAGATTGTAATACCCTGCCTCAAAAGTCTCACATTGCTAGTGGTATTGGAAATTCTCTGGTATATAAGTAGTAGCCTTCCTCCTTCTAGCACAAGGCCTTTTGGGAGCAATAGTGGGTTGGCTCGCCAAAGCAAAGCCGTGCGGGTCCGTGTGTAGGCCCAAAGCGGACAATATTGTGCTAGCGGGATGGGTCGTTACAAATAGTATCAGAGCATGGTTCAATTCTCTGCCTGAGGGTGTGGGCTTGGTTGTTGTGTGTGCAGAGCCGGGGACGGCTCTGACTTTAAGGGGGGTAGATTGTAATACCCTACCCCAAAAGTCCTACATTGCTAGTGGCATTGGAAATTCCCTGGTATATAAGTAGTAGCCTTCCTCCTTCTAGCATAAGGCCTTTTGGGAGCAACAGTGGGTTGGCTCGCCAAAGCAAAGCCGTGCGGGTCCGTGTGTAGGCCCAAAGCGGACAATATTGTGCTAGCGGGACGGGTCGTTACAAATAGTATCAGAGCATGGTTCAATTCTCTGCCTGAGGGTGTGGGCTTGGTTGTTGTGTGTGCAGAGCCGGGGACGGCTCTGACTTTAAGGGGGGTAGATTGTAATACCCTACCCCAAAAGTTCCACATTGCTAGTGGCATTGGAAATTCCCTGGTATATAAGTAGTAGCCTTCCTCCTTCTAACACAAGGCCTTTTGGGAGCAATAGTGGGTTGGCTCGCCAAAGCAAAGCCGTGCGGGTCCGTGTGTAGGCCCAAAGCGGACAATATTGTGCTAGCGGGATGGGTCATTACAAATGGGTCGTTACAAATGGTATCAGAGCATGGTTCAACTCTCTGCCTGAGGGTGTGGGCTTGATTGTTGTGTGTGCAGAGCCGGGGACGGCTCTGGCTTTAAGGGGGGTAGATTGTAATACCCTGCCTCAAAAGTCCCACATTGCTAGTGGCATTGGAAATTTCCTGGTATATAAGTAGTAGCCTTCCTCCTTCTAGCACAAGGCCTTTTGGGAGCAATAGTGGGTTGGCTCGCCAAAGCAAAGCCGTGCGGTCCGTGTGTAGGCCCAAAGCGGACAATATTGTGCTAGCGGGACGGGTCGTTACAAATGGTATCAGAGCATGGTTCAATTCTCTGCCTGAGGGTGTGGGCTTGGTTGTTGTGTGTGCAGAGCCGGGGACGGCTCTGACTTTAAGGGGGGTAGATTGTAATACCCTACCCCAAAAGTTCGACATTGCTAGTGGCATTGGAAATTCCCTGGTATATAAGTAGTAGCCTTCCTCCTTCTAGCACAAGGCCTTTTGGGAGCAACAGTGGGTTGGCTCGCCAAAGCAAAGCCGTGCGGGTCCGTGTGTAGGCCCAAAGCGGACAATATTGTGCTAGCGGGATGGGTCGTTACAAATGGTATCAGAGCATGGTTCAATTCTCTGCCTGAGGGTGTGGGCTTGGTTGTTGTGTGTGCAGAGCCGGGGACGGCTCTGACTTTAAGGGGGGTAGATTGTAATACCCTACCCCAAAAGTTCCACATTGCTAGTGGCATTGGAAATTCCCTGGTATATAAGTAGTAGCCTTCCTCCTTCTAGCACAAGGCCTTTTGGGAGTAATAGTGGGTTGGCTCGCCAAAGCAAAGCCGTGCGGGTCCGTGTGTAGGCCCAAAGCGGACAATATTGTGCTAGCGGGACGGGTCGTTACAAATGGTATCAGAGCATGGTTCAACTCTCTGCCTGAGGGTGTGGGCTTGGTTGTTGTGTGTGCAGAGCCGGGGACGGCTCTGACTTTAAGGGGGGTAGATTGTAATACCCTGCCTCAAAAGTCTCACATTGCTAGTGGTATTGGAAATTCTCTGGTATATAAGTAGTAGCCTTCCTCCTTCTAGCACAAGGCCTTTTGGGAGCAATAGTGGGTTGGCTCGCCAAAGCAAAGCCGTGCGGGTCCGTGTGTAGGCCCAAAGCGGACAATATTGTGCTAGCGGGATGGGTCGTTACAAATAGTATCAGAGCATGGTTCAATTCTCTGCCTGAGGGTGTGGGCTTGGTTGTTGTGTGTGCAGAGCCGGGGACGGCTCTGACTTTAAGGGGGGTAGATTGTAATACCCTACCCCAAAAGTCCTACATTGCTAGTGGCATTGGAAATTCCCTGGTATATAAGTAGTAGCCTTCCTCCTTCTAGCACAAGGCCTTTTGGGAGCAATAGTGGGTTGGCTCGCCAAAGCAAAGCCGTGCGGGTCCGTGTGTAGGCCCAAAGCGGACAATATTGTGCTAGCGGGATGGGTCGTTACATCATTAGACTAGTGTCAAACACCAATGACAAGAAACCAAGGCTCAGCTAAAAGAATCAAAGTGTGCTTTCAATCTGAATCAAATGGTATCAGAGAATGGTTCAACTCTCTGTCTGAGGGTGTGGGCTTGATTGTTGTGTGTGCAGAGCCGGGGACGGCTCTGGCTTTAAGGGGGGTAGATTGTAATACCCTGCCTCAAAAGTCCCACATTGCTAGTGGCATTGGAAATTTCCTGGTATATAAGTAGTAGCCTTCCTCCTTCTAGCACAAGGCCTTTTGGGAGCAATAGTGGATTGGCTCGCCAAAGCAAAGCCGTGCGGTCCGTGTGTAGGCCCAAAGCGGACAATATTGTGCTAGCGGGACGGGTCGTTACATCATTAGACTAGTGTCAAACACCAATGACAAGAAACCAAGGCTCAGCTAAAAGAATCAAAGTGTCCAACAGTCTTTCAATTATAAGCTTCCTCAGTAACATTATTTGATATTCCAAATGTCCAACCAGACTTGATTCGCAAAGCCAGTAAAAAGGAAATCACCCTTTTACGCAAGTATAACATCAATATGCAAACACAGCGTTGGTGGTGATATCAAAATTTTTAGATAGAGCAACATTATGGCATGCTTGTGTTTCCACACATAATCAAGTGAGACAAAAAACCAACTTTCCTATCCCGAAGGTAAGTGGTTTCATTGAAAATGACCTTTTAGCGAGGAAAATCTACCTTTTGCAGATGTAGAATGCACATTTCATTGAAGATCATATCTTCTAACAAACATGGGACAATAAAAATTGGTTAGAAAACAACTTATCATTTAGTAAAAATTATCTTGAGTTTTGTGCAAAAGTTCATTTTCATTGAAAATCCTGCTTTCAATAAAAAATACAAACAGACCCTTAAACTATAGAATCCCGTAGAAAAATATGGGATACATATCCTAAAACAGTTCAATTTTTATGCTTATGCCTACCCCATTCACCACTTCAATCATTCATTGACTGAGGAACAAATACTAAGAGCATGAAGGATCTGTAAACACCTTTTCCTCTTCGATCACACAATGGCAAAGAAACAGAACAAACATAACCCAATTTGGAAGCTCAACTTGTTAAACAATTCAACATGCAAGAAAAATTACTCAGAGATCAAGATTCAATATCAGTCAACAGATAAAAGATTCTAATCAAGGTGCATGAAAAACAACAGTAAAAAATGTGTATACATAAACTAATGGTTATTCCTGTTGCCCTAAGAACTTAAATGGAACAGTAATTACTTGCCAATTACAATTTCAACATTATTCAACAGGGGAAAAGGCTAACCAATGTACAAGAAAAACGTAAGTTAAACATGAGTTATTACCAGATCCAACTCTGAGCATGTAGGGAACATTAATAGCCCCCACAGCATGTCCGGCACTAAACTCTTCCTCTGTCCTACAAAAATCAAATCCAACACAGAATTCCAAAAGCAAACAACATTAGAATATTTCCTTTCAAAAATTCTGTAGATACAAGCAACGTCAAAGTATTAAAGGAAAATCTTCCCCTGATTGACTTACCATAAGTGTATATTCTATTAGTGTTAGCTTCCGTAATCACGGGATTGTAAATTGATTATTAATTCATTTTTTCCTCGCAATAAGCCATTTTACTCAATTCTATATGGTATCATAGCCAGAAGGTCCGACCATGAGTAAAGCCTCTCTCTCTTTCCTCCCACCCCACTCAGATTATTCCAATAGAACTTCCATTCCAATCAACATCAACTCAAAATAGATTATTCATTTATTCGACTATTTTAATGTACCTGACATCAAGATATCGGTGACCGGCCTGAAGGAGCTCATGTGCTACCCGAACAGGGACTGATTTTGGGACACTTACAGCATCTGGGTTTGCCCCAGCTGCGGTCGCCAGACTGTCGTATACACCAAATGATCAACACAAACACAAGAAAGTAGAATCCCAATTCTGAAATCAAGCTCTGCTTACTTTTAAGTCTAATTGAAATCTTTAGTACCTGACATCTCGACGTAGGCCGGCTGTGACTGCTGACTGAAAATGCAGCCTCGCTGAAACTAGTGTGGACGAAGGAGGTAAGCATCTGCAAATAACTGGGATTAATTTAGATGGATATATGTTTATGTGTATAATAATATTTATATATCACACACCCAGAAACAGAGAGAGAGAGAGAGAGAGAGAGAGAGAGAGAGACCCGTTGCCGTGAGGAGAGGGAAGAGATACAGAAATAGGAATAAGAGGGGAAGGAAAGAAGGAAGCAGCCATTTTTAGGGATATTACTGAAAGAAGAGGTATGGGTGATATCAAGTATGTTGTGGTGTTTTAGTGTGGAACTTGATTCCTGTTTATGAAATGAGAGGTTGGTCCCTGTCTGTTGCAGCAGTGTACTAAAGTTTAAGTGACAAGTTTGAATGTTTACGAAAGTTGCAGACAACGTTGCGTTCGAGGTAAGAAGTTATCTTCTGCCGGGCTCAACGCTGTTCTTATCCCTTCCTGGCCACGTCTGATAGAGGCCATGGGTGATCTGACCTCCAGAGGGGTGGAATATCAATATAGTTATCTAATTAGAATAAAAATATTTTAAAAGAAAATAAACTATTGAGTTTTTTACTACCTTTATCAGTGCAACTATGATAATATATCAATTAAAATAACAAATAATTAGATCTAATTTTAAAAGTTATAATAATTTAAAAGTTTAGCTTCGTCAAAAACTTTCTATTATTTATAGACAACATTATATAATTGTATTTTTTTATTTATAGATAATAATGGAAGTGAACTTGTATAAAACACCTAAAATCACCTTTGTAAAGACCAGATGCAATGAAAAGCTTACATAGTTACATCTGACCCCTTGACGTGTCGCTATTGATTTTGGATGCTCTTATTCTCTATAGATATTATTCTATAATTTTTTTTATTAATTTGTGGATAATTTAGATACAATCTTACTAAAATTCATACAGATAAGTCCACTACTCTTAAGACACTACTAAGAATTAGACTATGAAGGCTTGAATCTGCAATCTCCTCTTCTGAAGTAAAAGACAACCAATTAAATTACACTCATATAAATACATTATTCTATAATTGTACTTCTTTTATTATCTATCGGAAAATCTAGTATTTGGACTAATTATAAGATAAGGGGTTTTGACAGTACACCATCATTATCATTTAGAAGGGACATTTCTCTTTTTAAGATGACAAATTAATAAGATATAAATATAATAAAAATGAAAATTTCCCTTCAAAATCAGTGTTTCTGTCAAAACCCGTAAGAATCTACTTAAGTTTTCAACTCCTATGAAAGAATTTTAGTCAAGTGATCAAAGTAAAGAGCCATGTGAAGTGAAGAAAGAGGAGGTGACACCAGTATGGAAAAAATAACTAACCACAAAAGAGAGTATAGAATAATTTGAAATAGAAAAGAAATTCAAAAAGACAACTTAAGTAGATAATGATAATTTTAAACTATGAACCAACGAAAGATTATGATCTATTTTAGCTGAGAAAAGAATTAGATTAGTGTCACAAAAGTTAATTTTGGATAAACTTTTGAAAAATTGAAAATAGATCAATATTACAGAAGAACGATCACTAGTACTATGACTATTACAGAGACCATGTTGAGAAAGAAGTAGATTGAAGTCATAATTTGCAATATAATAATTTTTTTAATATGGAGTTGAGTGAAAATATAGAGTTAAAAAATTAATTTAAAATCAACAAGACAAAAAGATTCAATAACTATGATAACGATCATAATCAAGGCACTCGGTTTTTTTATTTTAAAAAATACCCACTTACTTTTATACTATTTTGGATAAATTGATAATAAAAGAAGGGTGAGAGATGAAATGTCTGCCTGTCTTCAAAGGGTAAATCTGTGTAAAATTATTCGGTGTATGTGGGTAGGAAGATTTGCACATGTCTTAAATATTAATTGAATGCTTTAAGAGGTCTGAACAATTGATCATCGGAAAAAGATCACTACCCATCCTTTGCTCCATTGGTACTCTGGTGGCACTAGTGTAAATTACATATAGAGAGATTCATTAAACTAATACAAATTCGTATTCGTATAATTTATAACAAAGGTCATTGTGCTCCAACTCATAGTGATGACAAAATGGTTCAAATTCGGTCGGGTTTGAATCAAAATTATTATAGATCAATTTGATTTGAATTTTTTTAATTCAAACCAATTTCATGAACTGACTCAAATTCATGAAAAAATAAAAATTAGAAAAATGAAAGGAATTAATTTTTAATAGAAAATAAAAATAAGAGGCTTCTCTTTTGTGTGTGAATCCATTGGATTTTAGAAAATTGGGACAACAGACTAATTTTTTTTAATTTATTTTAGGCATATGAACTAAAATTAATAAATAAAAATAAATAAATTTGTTAAATATTAATTTAATTTAATTCAGATCAGACACTGATGTGGTTCAGATCTGGAACTCATCTACACAATCCTACCCAAAATTTCGGATCGGATTAGATTGGATCGTTTTTTTTTTTTTTTTTTAAATAATGTCTCTAATCCTTCTTTTTCAGGTGACGTCTGATTTGAAGATAAGATAAAAAAAAATTGCCACAATGTAGAGAGAGAGACCTTGCCGTTGCAGTGTCGAATCTTATTCCACGAGTAGCAGCGCCGTTGAAGACGACGACGAAGACAGGAGAGAATTGATAGGGAAGAAGATGAGGAGAAGTTGGTTCAGCAGTAATAATCTTTTGACGAAAGGCTTTCTTAACCATCTGCCCCCATTACCCTTTTAACCATGCCTCCCTTCCCATATCAAACTGATGTCCAACAACACTGAGCTCTGGTGAGAGAAGGCCCTACAGAGTTCAGTCTTCTAATTTAAGCCAGGTGTTAGAGATACATCGGCGGAAAAAATTTCTGTCTTCTATTTTCTTTTTAAAAAATTACTATATCAGTGATATATATCGAATATCAGTCGAGATTTGTTTCCTCATTAAAACCGTCCTCTACCGATACACATTAAAAAATTATCAGGGATCATATCCACCCACACAACTCATCTTAATCAACACATTGAAATTTCCAAAGGTGAATGAATCGTGCCTAATTAGGAGATAATGCCTATGATCTGACCGATTCAACGGCCTTCTTAAATCCTTCTTTAAAATTCTAACCTTGAAGTTTTAATTTGAAGTACACTCAAATGTTAAAATTATGGCAGAAATGGGTGAAAATTTTCTATCCATTTCAGCCAAACTTGTCGCCTTTCAGTTATTTTTAATTTTTAATTTTATAGTAATAGAAAAAAAAAATGATCACAGTACCAGTGAATATTTTATGATTTTAAAGGATCAAACAACGAATGACTGAAATAAAATTCTAATCTATTCAAAGTTACTAAACACAACCTATTGGGCCATTGAAATGTATTAGAGTATAAACAAATATGATGGTCACCCACCCAGTTCTTATTCGTAAGATTTGAGCCGCTGATTTTGAATAAATTATAATTGGTTGTCTAAATTAGCATTTTAAAAATACCTTCTGCAAACTTAATTAGGCTAATAATTTGAAATTAGAGTTGCAGAGCTTTACCCTGGGTTAGAGGGAGCTCTTCCAGAAATTCTCTAAGGCACAGGGCTGAACCCTGGCCCAAGAGGGGGTTTGGAAATAGTTTTCAACCAGCAATTGACGCGCCTCGGTTATAACCTCACTAGCTGCGTCATTGCCCCAAGCGCAAAGATGCCTTCGACTCTCCCCTTTCCTCTCATTTTATAGCTACATCCCGCCCTTTCCTCCATCCCCACTTTCGATGTGGGACTGACAACACGCTCTTTCTCACTGCTTCTGCCATTGAAATGGCCATTCACCTACTTCTTATTCATATCATCCCAACCACTCATTTTGAATGATAACTATTATATTTGATTGATGAGAGACCCAGATTGATTCATCAAGAATTTAAAATAATTTGAATGCTAAATGTCATAAAATTTTAATTTAAATTGTATACTTTAGACCTCTATAATCTATAGTTTCATGATTCATAAAAAAAGGCGACTTTATTCTTTTTCATTTCCATAAAAATGTATTAATGTTCAAAATATTTTTCATAACTTTTATATAAATAACTATTATTACTGTTAGCAATAGTCTTCATAATAATTTGTGCATAGTGCATATACTTTTTTTTTACTATTTAATTTAATGGTTGAAATTGATGCTTAAAATTTATAAAAAACTCTATCAGAAAAACTCAATGCTTAATTACAATCACTTATTTTTATAATCTTTAGCCTTTAGTTTTCTAAGACCATATATTTTCGATTCTTGTGTAGTTGAATCCCATTTATCAAAATTTAATTTTACATAATTATTTGTTTACTATTATAAAATACTCTCACTCCATATTAAAAGTATGAATAATTTTTATAAATACACATAACTACTCACAAGTATATTTATATAAATTCAATTTTAATTGTATGTAATTTAAAAAAAATGACAAGCCTTTGTGGTTTTATTTCTTTATTATTCTCATTGGGTTGTTAAACCCTACATGTAACATGCTACAACTGGTTTACTGCAGCAGACTCAGGGAACAGGTTTTAGCAATTTTTAGCGTTCTTCTCTTCTCTTCTCTGGTCCTCATGGTTCTTCTGCTTCAACTGATGATTTCGCGCTTCATTTCCCGATCTTCTTCTCATTTCCGTATCCTAACCAGAGTTTACTTCTCTTCAACCCCATCTCTATCTCGTCTCCCTCCATCTTCGAAGTTTCGATTCTATGACCGTAATCCCAAATTGCTCATCGACTTGTCCAGAAGCTTTTCGAGCAGCGGAAACAATGAAAACGGAGACGGAAAAGACCCGTTGATCTCTCAGTCATGGAAATTCACTCCAGAAAATGAAGATGATGATGACCCGGATTCAGTTTTCAAGGCGGAAGAAGGGGATCTCTCTGGAATCGCAGACGAGGAGGCCGTGAGAAAGGGGGTAATCTCCTCTATTGGGTCTGATGATGATTCATGGGATTCAAAGGAGAAAGATAAGGACATTTTTGAAGACATTGATAAAGAATTTGGATTGAAGAAGGATGGTGGTGGGGAAGAGGAATGGGAGACGGCAGAGGGGTATAAACCGTGGACTTTTGAAGAGGAAGGGAAGGAGGAGGTGGAGGACGTGTTTGGCATTGATGGAGAGGCGGAAGAGATCTCGAGCATTGGAGGAGATGAGGGCTTGGATCCAGAGGCCAGCGAGGCAAATGAGCTGCTTCGAAAGGAAGAAGTGGAGCTTTCAGCTACGATAAAAGGTATTGAAGATTATACTTATCTTTTCATTAATGTTGAAGATTGCAAATAATGAGTGCACCACAGAAGAAAATTTGGTTTGTGTTTGTGTTCGTGTTCGACCCCAGTCAAACACTGACACTAATGCTGAGGCCTTGTTTTTATTTTGATTCCTATACTATAGTGATTTTGTTGTTTCAGATAATAAAACTGTATTTTCTTAATATGTCATGAATACTGAATACAGAATATTCGTACGTGTTATAGAACATCTAAAAAAAATATGAGGCTTGTGCCTCGGAAGGTACCTTGCACCTTTAGGCTCTAAGACCCTTTTGAAGCTTGAGCGTGTCTTATTCTTTTTATACTATGAATTTTGGTAAGGTATTTTTCTCTTTCATGAAAATCATTACATGTGGAGCTTTTTGTTTTAGAGTTCATTCAATACATTATTTGTCTTTTTATTTTGGGTGCTTTTATCATTTTTTTTTCAGTATGTTTGTTTAAGAGGATGTTCTTGTTTCTTCATTTATGACTGCATTGAGTAGATATGATTTCTATATGACTTTAAAGTAGTTGTTGTTATCGCTCAAAGAGAGAGACTTTAAAACAGTAATGTGAGAAGATGCATAAATTGTTCAATCACATAAGAGTTGATGCAATGTTATTTATAGTGGAAGAGGAATATGTTATCACTTCTAATCCATGATCTATTGAAGATGGAGGGGCTGATTTTTTCAAAGGGGGAAACAATCAGTTCCCTCATAGATCTGAAGTCGTTTTGTATTTGGGGGATGCATCACAAGCAGGGCTGGCTGAAGGGTAAGGCGAGTGAGGCCACCGCCTTAGGCCCCCAGTCCCCTCTCGTTCTTTCCTTCTTGTTTTAGGCCCCTTCTTGTTTTTACCCTCTCTCTCTTTAGGCCCCCTCAAACAATCCCTCTCTCATCCCGTTGCCTTGGACATTATCCCAAGCTATCCTTGTCGCCTCTTCCACAGGAACTGTTTCCACCCCTGCATCTCGAAGCTTCCTTCGCTGAGACTCAGATCTCCTTCGTTTCGCCTTGCCTTCATCTTCAAGTACAGGTACAAGCCACCTTCTTTCCACCCTTCTTCCTTCCATCTCTCGCATGCGAAGCCCCCTTCTCACTTTCTCCTCTCCTCCCTGCTTCCGACACCACCTCTCTATTATCCTCTTCTTCTTCTTTTCTCTCTTACTTTCTTTCCCATTCGTATTTCTCTTTTGCCTTTTTCTATTAAACCCTAACTTAAGCCACACGTGTGGTACACCCTTTAAGTTCTAAACCCCCCACATGTGTGAAGAGATTTAAGCGTGTGACCCGATATTTGTCGAGCTTGACTAATTCTCTATTTCCCGCACCGCATCAAGTGGTATCAATTCTCATTAGATCAGCAATGTCATAAGAAAAATTAAGTGAATTAACCATATTATCAATTGAAAATGATATTTAACAAAATGTGAATATAAAAATTTAATTAGTAGTTTTGCATCTCAAAAAGGAAGAATAATAGATTTTAGATAAATTCTTTTTATTATATATAATTAAAATTTTAATTAAATATTATTTATAATAATATGTTAAATACCAGAAGGCCCCATTTACAATTTTTGCCTTAGGCCTCAATTTGTGTCAAGACGGCCCTTGATCACAAGGTCTTAAATCCTTCAATGTAAGAAAGATGGATCACTATGAATTGATGATTTAGGGCTATAAACAGGAAAGGTATACCCTGTCCATTTGATTGGTGATTACCCTCAATTGAAGGTAACACCCCTCTCATCTATAGATTTGTTTCTTTCAACTCAATGAAGTAGGGACCTTCCCCTTCTGAACTGCCTATATCTTCCACAAATTGGCAGTCCAGTTGAAAGATCAGTTGTCTCCTGAGTCCGTACATTCTTGCCTTTGATGTTGTTCTCATTTTCTTCATAAATTATCCAATAATGTACAAAGAACTAGCAATATACACTCATTTTAGTATATTATACTGCATGATTCTAGGAGTTCCAAATAAGTTAGAGGGAACTCATGTTATATCCTAAACTAGGCCAATAGATTTCCTTCAACATCTATCAATGTTTGGAACAGCTATTTCTTCAAAACCCTTAAGATTTTCAGCCCATGAAACAAATCTATGTCTTGCAAGATACACTACTTGACCCTCTGACTTACTAATATTATGGAAAAATCTATTGTTTCTTTTTCCCCAATGTGACCACAAAACTGGAGGAACGAGCTGCTACATCTTGAAAGATTTCTTATTGTGCCTTCTGTGGAACCATAGAAATAGTAGCTCAGTTATAGACCATGACATAGGTTATCAAATTCCAAAGAGCTTGAGAGATGCAGACCTGATTAAAAAATGAAAATGGATGAATAAATGACTCTTTTTTCCTTCACTAAGAAATAATGGGTAGATGTTGGCTACAATATGCCTCCTACTACTTAATCAAATTGTAAGAATTTAATCTAGCACTAAAATCCACCAAAAAGCAACTACACTCAGAAGAGTATAGATCTCCACAAAGATAGATGTATTGGGTTGTCCTAAACATGAGTGATCATTCTTTTGTAAGCAGACTTTAAATGAACCAGTGGGAGAAGGCTTCCAAATTTGATAATCATTTGTTGTGTGATAAAAGCAACTCCTTGAAGATATGGAAGTGATTTTACCAAGTCTTCAGTCCCAGCATCACTTGAATTCCTTCTAAATATTGCAGTCTAGATTTGATTGCCACCCACCTCACCAACAAAATGAATTGCTCTGCATGTTAACCTTATTTTAGTTAGCCCCTGTATCTGCCCATTGTGGCCCAAACTTCTATGGGAATGCTAGTCCAACACTGTATATTTCTTCATCTTAGTTAAAGCCCACATTATTTTTATTGCAGATATTTTGTTAACCATGTTTTATTTGCTTATGTTTACACACACTTCACTCTCATTTTCATCGTTATGAAATGTCAAAATCCCATCTATTTGGGGTCGACTTTATGAGTTCAACTTCTCTAGTTTGACCATATCGCAAACCATGAAGTCAGTGACTCCTACTATCCAACATGTCTTTCTTTTACCACTTTCCTCCACATTTTCAGTGGTCTACATCTCCTCCTTGTGCTTGCGATTTGTAACCTTTTAACTTTATGTATTGGGGCCATCTCTAGGTCTTCTACTTACATGACCAACCACCTTAGATGTGTTCCTGTCATTTTGGCATCTATTGGGGCCAACTCCGATTTGTCTCTCATTTCTCGTATTTAAAATATCCCTAGAATATATTCCCACCTATCTGATTCATTTTTAATACAACTTACATTATCAATTTAAAATATCCTTAGAAAAAGATGATAGGATTTTTATACGTACTCCACTCTCATTTTCATAATGTGCTATTTACATTATCAATGCTTGGAAATAGCTGGATTGGATGTTCTTCTTCTTCCTCCTCCTCCTTCTCCTCCTCCTCTTATTCATACTCAGTGTATTGAATGACTAAGCAATTTTTTTTGCATGATCACAGAATTTTTCCTTTTCTCATCTTCTACAATTGGCTGATGAACTACGGAATACAAATAGCCTCAAAAAGGAAGATGTCAAGGTGTTTTGAAGTTCACAATAGTGGGCATCCTTCTATTCTTGATGGAATATCATCTTTTTCTCCAAAAATAAAAAAAATTATGATCTATAAAAAATCCTAAATAATTGATATTATGTCATTTCATTTTAGAGTTATGAATCTTCTAGCCTTTAATCATTCATTTTCCTTACAAACCTTCTTGCCATTCCACATTTTCAATTGCAGGTCCAAATCGTGCTTTTGGAGACTTAATTGCAGCATCAGGAATTACAGAAGCAATGCTTGACAGTTTAATCGCCCTAAAGGACCTGGAAGGCATTGAGGGATTGCCCCCTTTAAGAGAAATAGAAGACCTGCGCTTGGAGAAGAATGAGAGGAAATCAACTAGAGCTGAGATGGAGCGTAAGAAACAGGAGGAAATTGCCAATGCACGGGTGAGGCAAGTTGATGAAAAGGGAAGGGCCTATGGAACAGGAAGAAGGAAATGTAGTGTAGCTCGTGTCTGGATTGAACCTGGTAATGGAAAGTTTATTGTCAATGACAAGGAGTTTGATGTCTATTTTCCAATCATTGATCACCGTGCTGATCTTCTTCGTCCATTTGTTGAGACAAAGACACTAGGTCTTTGGGATGTCAAATGCACTGTAAAAGGAGGTGGTGTCTCAGGTAATGGGCCTTTGCAATACTTTCTTAGAATACTTCTATGTTATGTAAGCATTCCTCATTCCATATTAGATTTGACATTTTGAATTTTTGATTCGTTTAATTTCACCTGTGGAAATTAAAAAAGAAGAAGATGAATCCATGGTATTTCACTATTTCAGGTCAAGCTGGAGCAATTCGTTTAGGAATAAGCAGGGCATTGCAAAACTGGGAACCTGGGCTACGTCCACCACTCAGATCAGGTAAAAATAAAGAAATCATGCTCATTTTGTTCTATGACTACCTTAGTTGTCAATTTGTTTTGTTTCGGCCAGAATGGACGAAATGTTCTGGATCAGACCAAAAAATGGAATGGAACGTGTTTAGTTCTGGGAACGGGCTTCGTTTCGGTTGGAACGTGCTGGATTGGCCTGTTTTGGGCCTACGCATTCTGTTGTACGAATTTCATGTATTTTTATAATTTTTTAGTTATAAATATAAAATACAACCATTCAATTAAAAAATAGAGTTTATCAACTACAATTGGATAAAATTTGAGCAAAAAAATTAATTTTTAGCCACTTAATCTTAGTGGTTAAAGTCATCAAGCGTTACGTAATTCAAGGAGACCTGGTGAATTTGACCAATAAGATGAAGTGGCTAGAAATTGAATTTGGTTTGAATTTTGGTCCAATTGTAGTTCATGAAGTATATTTTCAATTCATGTGATTTATTTTTAATGTATGTGACGAAAGTTGGAGAAAAAAATAAAATGGACCCTAGTGTGCCTATGTTTTTTGAGTTTTTGACCTTTGATTTTATATAAAATGAGAATTCAATTTTATTTCTTCGATATTTCTTATATACTTTTTTATCTAATTCAATTTGTATTTGATTCTT
Organism: Chimonanthus salicifolius; assembly: GCA_013350335.1. Taxonomy (NCBI): domain Eukaryota; kingdom Viridiplantae; phylum Streptophyta; class Magnoliopsida; order Laurales; family Calycanthaceae; genus Chimonanthus; species Chimonanthus salicifolius. The sequence goes on along the minus strand of CM023532.1, from coordinate 20,473,846 downwards.
GTTAGAGTAAAACTCAATCATTCATGATTAGTATTTGATAATTACACTATTATAGAAATTACAAACATGAGTAGTTATTTAATGATAATTTATGTAGATTATTGTAAAATAATGGAAACACTTAATTTCAATATATTTAGAAGTTAATACTATTGTCTTCATAATTTTATTATATTGCCATCTTTTCTGAAACGGAACACTGAAACAGCCAGAACACTGGAACGTTTCACTATGGAGACAAAACTAGAACAGGGTTCCAAAACGGATCTGACAACTATGTTGACTATTGATCTCAATAAAGGTGCTATGATTCATAGCCCATAGTGCGAGGATATGCAGGCTTTGTTCAATCTGTTGCTGGAAAATTCGAGGCATCATTTGCATGTTCGTGTTGAAATTTTTTCCAAGTGTTTTCCTAGCCACTGGCTTCCTTTTTTTCCTGGTATTGAATTGGAACTGTCACATTGCAGATCTTGGAACAACCTCCTTTTTTGTTTGTTTTTTGAATGGTGATCTTTTGGGACAACCTTGTGGTGAAGTTAGGGTGTGTGAACTCCTTGGAACATGTTTCTGTTTTCAGCTAATCTGCGTGTCAACTGGAAACAGCTCATCACATCAGCTGGTAGAGCCCCACAAATCAACCCCATTTGACATCTGTGTGCAGAAAATTACAGCCCTTTTTTGATGAACGATTTCCTACACCTCCTCATTGGGAATTGATTCCGTGGAAAATGCAGTGGCCCTCATTTTCTTGGGTGGATGGATTCCATTACCTTGGAAAAAGGGCAACAACCTCCTGCTATAGGGAAAGTCTACCTTTCCTTTGTACCTGTGGAGGTTGAAGGTGTTTTGAGTTGGAGTCTTGCAGCCTATAGCGAAGGCTTGCTAGTGACTGGGAAGTTTCTGTGAGTTTGTCAATATGCAGACTCCTCTAGTTTTATAGTGTCCTTTCAACTAAGCCACCGTGAGAAATATAAATCATCTTTTAACTAAGCTACCACTATTAATAACATCTTTGTTGTGATATTTTAGAAAGAATAGAACCAGGGCTACACAATCATAACTAATCATCAATCATAACTAAGCTACCACTCTAGTTACTGATTACATCCTCTCAAAGATGTTTTATAAAAATACAACCGTGGCCAAATTAGATAAAAATCACTAATCATCATTTATTGTAATTAATCACAAATTTATAAGATGTTTTGTAGGAAACCTAAAACAATAAACCTCCATATATCCATGCCCATGCGTATCTTTAAACGTAAGATGGCATATGATGACACATAAATATCACATGTACCTAGCTTGGGCATTATTACATGAAGATCCTTATCATGTTTGTGGAAAATATTTGCAACCTCATTGTATGTAGAATTGGATTGGTGGTGCAAAGAAGAAGAGAGGAGGAGTGGGGGGATGCCTGAATAAATCTTTATTTTAACAGTAATCTGACTCAATCCCACAATCTCTAAAGTTGCACAGTAAGTACCTGAATTTTGGTCATGTTGAAAAGCAGACAATCCAGCCTTTCTGGTTCTGATTAAAGAAGATGCTGGGAATGGTGATACACTGGCAACTGGATTTCTTTTCAGTAACGAATACCTGGAAGCTAACGTGAGTCTGTCAGAAACAACAGATGCAAAAGAAAACTCTGGCAATGGTGGCCAACTTTAGAGAGTTGGTTGCTTTTGACTTGTCACAGGAGGAATCTAGAAGATCTTTTGTTGATGGTGAGATAGCATTGCCAGATGTACAACTACAAATATAAATGGAATGGCGAAGTTGGGAGATGTAGGTGCTCAATAACTTCTTGTATGATTATGAAAGAGGATTGGTGATGTGGTATTTAGTGGAGCATTTGAGGACACTGTTGGAGCCAAACTCCAATGGGGCAAGATATAGATACATGTACCATCCACCTCCGAGTTTATCATTTGTTAGAGAAAATAGGTATCTTTTATACACCCTTTTTCTAAGAGATGAAAGATTATGTGCAAATTTGGAGACGGATAGTTTGGATTGTTGGTAAGTGCTCATTGTTACCACCAAAAGGTTGTTGATTCGAGTCATGCCACCATCTCAAAATAGAAAAATATTGGGGAAATCCTTCCACAATTGGTGAAATCTTCAATAATGTTTGTCTTAGGCCTCAGTGGCCTATGTTGTTCATCCAGTTTAGATGTTTGAAATTTTGTTCTGGCAAGGGAGGCAAATTAGAGATGCAAAAATAATTCCTATTACTACATGGATTAAATGATGGGCATGGCAGAACAGAATCCTGAGGTGTTAAGTGAAATTTGAAAAGAAGATCCATATGGTAGGACTTGTAATGCATTTTGAAGCTCTCCTGGCTGACCAGATCATCTGAATGAATGGGAGCTGGATGAACAGTAGTTGAAGCAGAGAATTTTATCTTCTTTTCTAAAGTTGGAGTAGTTTCACATCGGAATCTTGTGCACATGTTTCTTCAGATACACAAGAAAGGGATGAGTTGGTTGAGTTAAACCACAAGTAAGGTTTCATGCACTGATACTCTTGGGTCAGCAGGTTGGAGTATCTTTATCAGCAACAAAACAGGAACGAGGAGGCTGTTTGAACATTTGGAATCATGAGATGATGCCAAGTTTCGAGCCAAACAGATCCTTACAGAAAGCACTTGACCAAGCAATTGGGTTCTTCTATGCATTTGCTACAAGGATGTTATCTGGTCTTTAGATGGCAAGGTGGAAATTCTAGAATGCTTTTCAACAACCACCTTCTATGTCCTTGTTAACCGGCTCTCAGAAAGGCCTTTTTGCCCTCTCAAGTTGCAGAGTATAAGATCAGTATCTCTTGTCACCCTTGCATCTTGGGGGCTTTACCTCATTTTCTCTAAAAGTGCACTAGCTAGCATTTAGTTGCAAGATAACATATTGCTTTCTTTGTTTTATATATCATCTGTGAAGAGGCAAGTATTTCTATGAACCATCAAGACTCCCAATTGGTGATAACCCATGCTAACTGTTCTAACTGGAATCTAATCACTGACAGATTTAATCATTAGTAATCAGATAACACTTGTGAAGATGACTTTGTGGACTTGCTTCTCTCCCTCTGTGTGTGTGTGAACAAATCTTTTAAGTAGAGACCTCTATGCGTGGCCCTGCAGTGATCAATGCAAACTGTTAACACTCTTACCCCACGTAAGTTGGTATATAACTGGCACCTATTCACCTTTTATACACAGTTGAATCTTCAAGCTGAAAGTTGCTTTTATCTAAGCCCTTTAGAACCGTTAAATTTGGAATCCGATATATACGTAGACATGTATATTGTGTGTATGTATATATTTATGTATTCTCACGATGCTCTCCATTCTTATTTTCCTAATGACCCTCCCATTTATCCGCTCTCTTTTGATTAACATACACCTAGTTAGAGGAAAACAAAGGTGAGGACTCTATTTCACAAAGTAGAGACCAATTTCTTTTTATGCCTAAAATAATAATATGATGGATAAAACAGGCATGATGTGCTGTCCTAGATTCAGTCTATGCTATCCATTGCTGATATCTTGTATGTGGTGTTCTAGCTGGCTTCTTGACAAGGGACCCACGTGTTGTCGAAAGGAAAAAACCTGGAAAGGCGAAAGCAAGGAAGAGCTTCCAATGGGTCAAGCGATAAGTGCTGGGTGCCAAGTGGTCCTGAACCCAATCAGCAGACTTTTGATACACATCCAGTTTTGCATGGAACATTCAAATGCTAAAGCATTGAATAACTTATTTGTCTTTTCTGTTCAATTCATTTGGTCGGTTAATGAGCCCCTGTTGTAAACTGTAGCCTCTAAAAGTTTTTAGCCATGGTGGGCTTGGTGATAGTTTGACATCATTTAGCATTTCTTTGTTTCCAAGCTTGGGTCTGATTATTTGCACCAAGTTTCCCAGGAAAATACAAATTTCAACACTTGTTCGCAATTCTTTCCGATGAAAATTCCATTTGCATCCATGCATTTTCAGAGATTGCACAGTGTGGACAAGGCAGTCTTTGATTCATGATCTGTAACAATTGTAAAGTTGTCTAGTGGTATTTGATGTGAGACAAAGATGAAGCCTCCACTTTGCACTAGACTGAAATTGAAATGCACTATTTAATGGCCATCTGAGGCGAGGGCCCCTTATTGCTCTATGGATTGTGTAAATGAGCTTTTAGTTTTTGATCCCAAGACCCTTGCATTTCATACTCTGAATCTCATTGGGATATTGTTCTGGATTACATTTTCATAATCTTAGAAAAGCTGAATATTTTCTTTCCCATGGGATTGTTGATAGACCTGCACTTGGCTTGATTAGTCAACTTAAGTATAGGTGTAAGCCCATAAGGCAGGGCTTATTTCTCTCTATTATTTTCTACGGAAAATAACTTGCCAAACAACTTTTCCTCTCTGATTATTGATTTTATGTCGGCAAAGTTTAAAAACATAGATCCTTTTACTTCACCAAGAATGGCGTGGAGGGAATCGTGGTTGGCGTCTTTCACATCTGAAGATGGGAAATCATTTGCTTGCACAGATTGAGCCTATTGTTTCATTTGGAGCTTTCCTTCTTGTAGCTTTTCTTTTGTTGTTTGTTGTTTTTATTTTTAGCTTGTTTTTTTCCTTTCGTGGTTGAGTTTATATCTTTTAGACCTCCCGTTTTCTTCCTTGTACAAAAAGTCTTCTTGTTATTAATATTATCTTCTTTGTTACCGCTCTAAAAAAAAAGGTTTAAAAAGATATAACATTTTGAAAAAAGTCTATTTTCTTCTCTCTATTGAGACCATCTTTGTTTGACGATATAAAAATGCAATGTAAAAAATACCTCTTATTTTTACCACAGTGGAATCACAATGACAAGGCCCATTTCTTAGCCTAAAATGAAACTCTCCTTAATGGAGCAGATTTTGGCAAATATGAACAATCAACAGTATCACAGTGGATGTGCTAATTACTAAGAAAGGCACATCAAAAACTTCCAATTCTTTTTTTTAAGAAAATAGAGTTTGGTAGTAGGGCGTGTAGTCATCATATATTAGAAATCAAGGAAAAGCCTCGACGATGGATTGAATGGCGCTGGTCGGAGTTATCGTATATCGGCTGAATCCTGCGGCAGTAAGGAGACTTCCATTCTGCTTCAGTCCTTTCCTTGCCATCATTTGTGTAGTCCTTTCCTTGCCATCATTTGTGTGTGCCATCATCATCATGTCTAGCAACAATCCAACATCTTCGACGCCACGGTTACTGTCGCCACGGTTACTGTCTTCTTCGACGATAACAGACTCTACAATAATCACCTTCCCTCCATCTTCAGGAATGGCCTCTCTGCAATTTTTCAAGATCCTAATGCAATCGTCATCTCCCCAGTCATGCAGTACCCACTGCAAAGTGCACCACATGTATAATCAATAATCACTAAAAGGATTGGCAATGGTTATTAATGAGTACTGATCAAGTCTATCCATTTGTTTTTAGTGTAGGGATCGTCAATTCTACTTCGCTGATTGAGATTCATGGAAATGCTAACTGTCCTGATTCATCAGGACGATTAAAAGTTTAAAACATTAAATAAGAAATAAACATTTAGAGGCAATAGGTTTCAAGAACCCGTCTTAGAGAGTAGGAGCGGGAGTCATAAGTTGGATTTCCGCTCCATTTCAAAGGGCCACTACTCGTAGACTTTACTTGATGTTTGTGGGTAGGAATACTTGCACATACTATGAGGATTAATCGGGTGCTCTCATTTTAAAAAAAATAAAAATCACCTTAATAAAAACCACGTCTGCCTTGGATACCATCTCGAACATGTCTCCACCAACATGCTCAACACCTTTGCACTCGGGTGCTGCATCCACAACATGGGGGAGGTCAAAATTGATGCCCTTCATCCAAGGGCAGGCCTCTAGCAACAAGCTCAGAGCAGTTCCATACCCTCCTCCTACATCCACTATTGTCCCCACGCCATCAAACACCCCGATATGCCTATTGATGATCGCCTGCATTATGATCCGGGCATAACAAGCCATTGCATTGTTGATGAGCTCGCTGTGCTCAAGGTGATCGGTGGCGTAGCCCCATATATTGTTGCCATGTGAAGCCACAAAAGCGGGCGGCGCACCCCCTCGGACGTAGGCACTCAAGGCATGCCATGAATTGAGCATAACTGGGCTACTCTCTAGCATCACAACTTGCGGCTATGGTTTGTGCCCCATGTCTCACCAAGAGGCGAGAGAGCGGCGTGAGGATGTAGCTCCTCGACTCCCCTCCCTCGTCATCAGAATGCGTTTCTCCGAAAACACGCCGACTGACTAGGAAACGCATTATCCGGTAGAGGGGAACCGGTGCACACCCAAGTGCCGTCGACAGCTCATTAAGTGTCATGGGTCGACCGGTTGAGTCGATGATATCGGCAATGCCGAGCTCAATGGCACATTTCACTACTAATGTGTCAATGAACCCAAGTGCGTAGTTCCATATCTCAATTACAGCTTTCCCTTCCTCACTCATCTCTCCCCCCTACTTCTGTTGAATTGCAGTGGATGATGGTTATAAAATCACTCACAGACATACACATATATATACAAACATATGACGTAATATTTATGGCTAATTTGACACTCAAAATTAAAAGATACGAGGTCATGAATCATGCTTTGGTAATGTAAAGGGTCCTGTCGTCCTGCAGCCTCATTCGAGAAACCTGATAATGGTATGATGGTATCATCATCGTCTTTGAATGCAGAAATCCTATCTTATTTAGAGTCTATTAAGAAATAAGAAGACAGAATTCTAAAAAAAATCGGCAAATTGGTATAGATATAAAGATGGTATGTTGATAGAATGAGTTTTATATCATGAAAATATTTCTATATAAAGATGTAAATTAACCAAAGTGTAAGTGGTCAAGACTCAAATACGGATTTTTAAAGGGTGTTCAGCTTACTCAAAAGTACAAAAGATCACCCTTTGGGGGGCAAAAATGAAGAATGATTTGCTAGACTCTTAACTAGGTCTGAAACTCAGGTTGGGTCGGGTTAGCTTTCGATAAACCTAACTCAATTCACGTGAAAAAATTATTGAACTCAATTCTACTCGACCCAAATTACTGACCTGAGTTATTCAACCTGAATTTCTGACTCGACTAAACTCGAGTGTTGTTTTATAACTTAGTATATTCGACTTCAGTCGGGTTGCTTTTAAATTTCTCAATCCGACTAGACCTGAATTTCACACAGAATTATTTTTTCCCAACTCGACTCGACCCGAGATATACAAAAACATAATCCAAACACATTGATTTTTCAAATCAGATTAATACCCGACCCAAATTTCACCCCTACTATTCACAAAGACACAAACCAAACTGATGAATCCTATCTTGTGACTGCTTTTGAGTCTTAACTTGTTTCTTTCCATTTGTAAGGCTTAATCATCAAAGATGATGGATCAACGATGGATATTCAAACATAGGTACCTCTTGGATCTTGACCGTACCACTTCGATGTGGTCAAAGAGTTTGTTTAAAATGTTGACAGACGCCTGTCTTCTAATAAATTTTACAAATTATATTATTTGAATCATTTTCATCAAATTTAATTAAATGTAAATATTTTTTTAAAATTTTTTTTTATATTTATATAAAGTCATAAAAATAAATAGATAAGTATAGAAACATAATTTTCTAATTTAAAAGTGACTTTAAAATGTGTCCAGACTTAGGCTCAGCAATAAAATTGTATAGCGTTTATTAAAAATAAAATAAAATTTAAATTTGATAAAATATTCATATATTATAGAGAACAGATGAAAAAAATAGGAAAAAATAATCCTCTATTGAGGATCACGTGGAAGATATTCTGGCAGGCGTATCTCCAAGAAAGGAAAGAAAGATCCTACGTTCATAAGATAAGGTGGAAATGAATCATGCACCGACAAGCTTAGTTTATTTATCTATTTTACGCCGGGTCTTACGGACGCCCACTTCACTCACTTGTTAGAGAGGGGTGGCTATCTTATAATAAAAAAATTTGGACACCGATCTTTGCATAGGTATTTTGTATAATCTGATACGAGTTTTACTGTATTGCTCGACTTTCGAATCACTTACAGCAAATATTTCGACGAACTGATTCGAAAAGTAAAATAAACAATACAGTACATTAATTATGTTACAACATGACACTCGCGACTAAATCCTTTTTTTTTTTTCTTTTTCTTCCCCTCACTTCTAATTTCTTCATATTGACATTTTATTTCTAAATTTTTGAATATTTTTAAATTACCTAAATCACTTCTTTTGCATTGAAATTTCAGCTCTTAAAAATCTAATACTCTATGAAAAAATATATTTTATTAACCAAAATATATTAACACTAAATTTTCTATTTTTCCTATATTTTATTATTTAATCTGAAAAAAAGAGAGAATGTATCAGCCATTTACGCCAATACAATTTTTTAAACCACTAAGTCGCAACCCCATTTAATGAATGGGGCTGCCTTGAAATGACTTGGCTGTGAAGGAAACTCTGTTGCCTGGGCAAAACATTGCAATCATTTAAGGGAATGAAATATGGAATTATCAGACTCCAATAGGAAAAAATGAAGATGGAATTTAACAAAATCGATAGTAAGCAGCTGATCAGATTCATCATCAACGCAGAGTCCAGTCCAGTCCACTACTCCACCATGTCGTGTCAAAGTAATCATCTGAAACTTACAGATGTTTCTTACTAGCATCTTCAAGAATTGATAGGAACACCGATATTTTTCATAATAAGAGACACAGCCCATATCCTTTGCTCCCTCATAAAAAATGTGACAGAAAAGTATATCAGTGTCTCTTATTATTTAGAACGCCAGTGCTCCTATCACTTTTGTTTAGCTTCAGATATGCTGTAAAACCAACCACTTTCAGGAAGGAGCCTATTATAACCTTATCAAGTGGCCTCATGCTCACTAGTCACTACCCAAGCTTCCCTCAATCAGCACCTATGTTTTTTAAATTTGAGCCATAGGTCAAACCATTTATGAGAATGGGTGGGCCGAGAAAAATTCAACCATGGTTGATCATATCAGCATCACATCATGGATATCAATGGTAATAATTAATACATACAAGTATAAACATAAAACCATTAAAAAACATAAAACATAAAATGAAGGCTGTGTTTGAATTGAGAAAAAGGTTTTAAGAAAAAAATGAAGGGGATTGTACCATCAGTAGAGTAGTAAAAAGGTTTCGGCAATAGAAGTTGTTTCCACCAAGATAGTAGAAACCTTTTTGCTGTGGCATGATTTTATTTTTGTATAGTGTTTCATACTAAGAAATTACCAAGCAGAAACTCATACTTCACCAAGTCCAACAGACCGGAGAAAGTAAAGAAGAATAAGAAGAGAATGAATGATAGAGATGGACTGGAGGGTACTTCAATCATGAGATGCAAACAACTAAAAATTATTCCGGATGAAGACGTGGGAATGAGGGGGTAAAATTTGAGAAGAAGAAGATCTACCACAGGTGAATTTATGAATATGGTATTGGTGGATGAGTTTCAAAAGGGGAGATAAAGAAAGCAAGACGGAAGGAAAGGAAGTAAGAAGTGAAAATGGTTGTGTTGGTCTTGTTAAAAAAAGGAGAATGAAAGTGGAGGCATTGCTAAAATGAAAAAAAAGAAAGAAGAGAGTTGTTGCTTCTTAGTGCCGCTGCCTTGTTCATTGTCCAGTCACCGTTGTTCATGCTGGTAAAATCATTGGATTACAATATAAGAATGAGAGAGGGATACCGCAAGTGGAGACAGGGTAACCCCAGGAAGTATATTAATGCGGCTTTTCCCATCATAATACTTGTACAAATATATGAACAGAGAATCTAAGCTATCCAAATATTGGAAGAAACCGCTGCGCTCAACACAATTAAAATTAACTCTAGATCAAAATTCAACCTGCAAAAAATGACACACACAATCATTATTTTACTTTTAAACCATCTACCATTCAACTCCAATCATTCTAATCTAATGAACAAGACATGACCATGCAGATTGTCATACACTAAAATTGATTGAATCCATGTAAGCAAATAGGGCATCCATGTCCATGTTTATGTCTATGGCAGATGTATACAGACATCTTCATTAACATACCTAACTGCTAAAGTAGTGTATATAAAGAATAAATGCAGTAAATCCTAGAAACTATATAAGATGTGGGACACCATTAGACAACATGTATCGCATTTTGTATTTCAGAATTATACATGTAATTGGGAATCCAAGATTACTGTAATACACCTACAACTATGGAAGGATAGACAAGATTTTCTTTTTTCTAAATATTTCTGATTGTGGCTAAAGCTAAGAAGTTGAAAAGTAAGGAACTATGTAAATTGCAGCAATTTAGCAACCAAATACAGGATACTAACTTCATAAACTACAAAATTTTCATTACCAATCAAGGAAAAAAATGTAGAATAAAGATCCATTACATTCTCACAAAAAGTGTATATATAAAGATCCATTATCAAGGTATAAACTTCCAATAAATGTGATATTGAATTTCAAGTTGTTAAAGGAGAGAATAGAATCCAAACATACATCCCATGAAGGTAGTCGGCCATTTCCTATAAACTATTAAGGCACGGGCAATGAAAATCGCCATGAAATGTTGTATTGCAATCGCTTGGAATCAATTCCTTGACAAGAGTTAGTCTCCCAAGTTACTTTCTTGAGTGCATTCCATATCAGAGCGTGTTTGACTGGCCTCAACAAATTGGAAATCAGGATAATTACGATGGTTTAGAGAGTGCAGCCAAAGGGCCACAACTCCTTCCTTGTGTTCCATGTTTGCAATGTGAGAGTGTATGTGCTTCATCTTGAAGTCCTCAGCCTGCTCCGCATATGCTTCCATAGATAACTGTTCATGTGAATCTTTCCATTTCTGGTTATACGAAGTGAAGAGGCATTCATCCAAGTACAACCCAACCTCCGGCGCTGTTGGAACATTTATATTTACATCCCTGAAAATTTTAAGTTAATAACAAAACATGTTGCAAAGAAACCAAAGCACCACACATTGTACAGCACAGCAGAAATGACTTACTTTTTCAATCCAATTTCTATCAACGACTCAGGTGCACAGTTCCTCATGACAGCAACTGCAACCCCGATCATCTTCCGAATCTGATGAAGCATGAAACTCTGCCCAACAACCTCACACCGGATAAACTCCATTCCATCAACAGTGACCACATCATTTGCAGTGAAATGACACAATGTAGCGACGTGCAGAGGGATCTTCAGCCTTGATCCTAGTTGTAAATTATGGAAATTGTGGGTCCCCACATAGTGTTTGAGAATCCCATTGAACCTCTCCCTCTCCTTGTCTCCATAATGAAAATTCATGCTCTTAGAAGGCACTGTCTCATCTCTGTTACCACAAAGAGGCTCCATCCTTTCAGCTGGCTCATCCTCGATGGAATCTAATGCAATACCAGCAGTCTTTTCTGTAGACTCTTCAGCCTTTTGCACTTCTGTTTCCTCAGCTAAAGAGGAAGACTCTTTGACAGGACCTCCATTACCTTCAGTTTCTTCAGTTTTTCCTTCCTCGGATGGAACCATCGACTCCGGGGCAGAGCCATCATCATTTTGGGTCGGTCCCGTGATTGATTCAGTTTTCCCAACCTCGGAATGAACCTGAGACTCTAGGTCTAGACCAAGATTGTTTTCTGTCATTTCTTCGGTTCTCATAACAGAACCACTATTGTCAACTAAAGTATTTTCAGTTACAGAAGAAGGTATAGTAGCAGAACCATTTTCGCCAACTGTGGCATTTTCAATTTTCTCAGTTCCAGATACAGGTATGGTAACAGGACCATCACTGCAAGGTACAGCATTTTCAGTTTTTTCAATTCCAGAAGGAAGTAGAGTAGAGTCCAAAGAAGCGTCACTACCACCATTAATTTCTTCATTCATGAGCATACAATCCTCAGTGTGGTCGCGGCGACGGCCCATGAGACCAACGACCTTGCGGCCACGCTCAGAGCACTCAAAGCACTTGGTGAGCTCATTGCCAGAGCCAACACTCGCAAGGACACTCTCACGATCGGGGTGAGAATTGGGGTCAAGGGCAAAAACAGGAAGCAGATAAACATACCTGCGGCGGTCACAGAACTTCTTGGCATTGAAGGATCCAGTGACACGCTTGTAACCAAAGATCCTGATCTGAGGCGAGAGATGGGAATTGAGGCGCTCAACGATGCCTGGTGGGTCGATGTAGAATCGGCCAGAGACCACCTGGCCAACGGCAGATACGCCCTTATCAGTGCGAGCAGAATCGGGCCCAATCAAAACGCTTGGGGTTGCCGCGGTCAGGCTCAGGGACGGCGCCAGAGAGGAAGAGCGCTTCTTCGAGGTCGGATTCGATGGTTTTAGCACCGGGGTTTTTCTGCATTCCCTGGTAGCCGACACCACAGTAGGCGAGGAAAATGGCAATCTTTCGGCGCTTGAATCGCTGCTTCTTTGGTTGGGAATTGGGGGAATTGGGAGCTGGGTTATCGTCTTCGGAAGTGGTAGTGGACATCTTGAGTTTTTTGGGAGGTGGGGGAGAAGAAGAGGGAGAGAGAGAAGCGTCCATGAATTTTAGGGGTGAAAGTCTGAATGAGTGAGAAGATGTTAATTCAATCATTCACAATTTTATCTATATTTAATATTGTTATCCCTTAGCAATTTCAAATATATGGTAAAAATGGAAGTATCATAAGGTTTTATGATATTATTAAATGGTTTAAATATAGTTATTGACATATTTTTATTTTAAAAATTGTTTTGATGTCGTGACATTCTTCCAATAATATCTTAATAAAGGCTAATAATTAGTCTTATATTATTTCATTATGATAATATAGGGACAACAATATTTTGCAACTATAATGACAAATAAGATGATCACATGGATATGTATCTAAATTTACTTTTTTAAAACTATTCGATTTTAATTTTTATTAAATACATATCTTAAAGAATCTCTGGTGTTGCAAAAGGATGTTTAAATTGAGTGTATCATATCTTCAACATGGTAAAAAAAAGTTCTTTAAGAGGTTAACAATGGATATAAATAAATAGGTGAGGCAATTAGTTGTAGGTAATAAATAAGTTTTCTTATTTGACTTAGCCCATGCTAAATATTTCAATGTCACTTATTCTTTTATAAAAGGTTAAAAAATTAAAATGACATAATAATCATTTTAGTTGAAATAAAAGAAAAGAGACTTTTCCTTTTCTATAGAAACATTAGGTGATGAGACATGGAGGATAATGTTTAGAATTTTTAGACTTAGATAGTTTTACTGGCTAGAACCATTGAATCCAAGGAAATATGAGAACTCGATGGGTGGTTTTATTAAGTCGAATCCAATTTAGATCTACAACTCCTAAATTAAAATCAATGTTGATATGTTGTGACAAATCAAAATATATTGGAATTTTTCAACATATGCATAATCGCAAGTATAGATCTTTTATTGAGTAAATTAGATCCTTACGTCAAATAAAAAACTGACACCCTTCTTGACAAGTGACCACATTGATGAGCAAGATAAAAAGTTGTCACAAAAATAAACATAACTCTAAATTTCACCTCTATTTTATAACTTGCCTTACTAAAGGGATTATAAACAATCAACAATTTGTAATGCATAATAAGAACTATAAAGCTATATAATCAATCAAATCAATTAATTTGACTAAGTTAAACTAGTTGCACAAAAGAATAAAGGGATTTATAAGTGGTTAACTGACTTATATAAATATAAAGTCCAATGTGAGTTGATAAGTGATTAACCCTAAAATAATTTGCACAAAAGAACCATGTGACCAGTGGCCAAGAAAGATACACTGTTGGAACTTGGAACCTTGTCGTTGATTCTTAATCTTGTAAAGGAAAATACTAACAATCAAGTGTGCTTTAAAATGGATACTTCAAATTAGTAATATGCGACATGTCCCGACTTTCTAGCATAATATTGTCCGCTTTGGTTTTGCACTTGGCCTGCATGGCTTTGCATCTCAGGACTAGCCCTCAAAAGGCCTTGTGTTAGATGGAGAGGAGACAAATACTACAATGTATGCCTTTTTTCGACTCAAGAAATATGAGGAGCAAGAGATATGATAGTAATGTTATCAAGTCATGCATTTCTACTAACATTTTGAACAATTGGGCAATTATTGTCGTTCATAAAATTTAAGTCAATGAAATGTGCATTTTTGCCCTTGGAACTCTATAAGAATCTATTTTCATAAACTTTTCTTATTCGTGTTGCTAAATTCAAAAGTTGTCTTGTTAGATACTTGCATTTTATATCAAGAGAGAAGATTAATTGCTAACTTCATCTAAGCAAATGCTCATTTATGCAATTAAATAAATCGCTCATTCAAGCTCGAATATCGTAGACACTGCATTGTTGATTGAATCTTTGCTCAAGACAGAATACCAAACTTATAATAATGCAGAGACCATTTAGAAAATTTATATGTACATAGATATGCTTGTGAAAAAATTGAATTTATTGGATTTGCATCTTCCTTGGTGACCATCTCCAAAATGAAACAAACATAAAAATCTCTCTTGTAAGTTGTATCTAATTTCCTCTTCCTTTTTTTTTTTGAAACTCCTCAACATAATTGTGGCAATTTGTAGCAGCTTAACAAGCTGGAAGATCACTTGGAGGTGGTCGAAGTGACTCGTTAGGGCCTTTACCATTGTCCACAACAAAGGCCATCTTAAGCCCCCATGTGGTGTGAGCTTCCAAATGACAGTGCAAGAACCAAACACCTGAAAAATAAGAGAGAAAACCCCCAAGAGGCTTCATTAGGATCATACATTTGAAAAGTAAATATCTTTTTCATCTTATAATTGGTATTTGTTTGCTTGTACAGAACAAAAATCACAAAAAAAAAATGACTAAGGGAAGAAGGTTTACCTGGATTATCAGCTCTAAATCTAATGGCTGTCCATCCTCCTGAAGGAACTCCAATTGTATTTCTCTCAACAGGGTCAACAAGGTTGAAATTGGCCGGATCAGTCTTGTTATTGAAATTCCCCAATCCCCTTCCAACTGCAAAAAAATTGAAGCCATGGAGATGGACGGGGTGGTTTTCTGGGGCTATAAAACCAGTGTCTTGCAATACAACCTGCACCTGTGGAGTTGTATGCAAGCCTATAAAGCCTTGTTCCATTCGTGGTTTGCAAGTTTGTCGGAAGGTTGCCCGTGTAATTGAAGGTGATTAGAGGGTTTCCAGGGAAGTCGGCAGTGAAAACACCGGTTAAATTGAAATAATGTGCTTGGAGGAGCGCGGTAGTCGGCATAACAAAGGTTACATTGTTGACATCTGCCACCACTCTGCTCCCATTCAAGCAAGTTGAGCATGGATTAATACCAAGGCCTATGGTGAAAAGGAGTGAGTGATCGACCGTTAATGGGACCTTGGCGGGAAACTTTTTTGAATTCAGACTGCGCAAAGCTGTAATGAAATTTGTGGCTACTGGGGTGGCATTTTGGGGAGGTGGGGTGGTGAGAATGGTCGCTGATGCGGCGAGTGTGCCCTTATAGTGCACCGTGGCTGTGGCAGTCAAGTTGTCAACTGCAATAGGAGAGTCCATGAAAGGAGATGCTGTGACTAGGTATCGGCCTAACTTTCGATTTGCAGTAAGAAGAACAGTTGGTTGTCTGTCCAGGGGCGATAAGTACAGTGTTAGTCTTAAAGGGCTTGGTATAAGTGGCATCAACCTCGACGACAGTGAGCACATGACCGGCGATCCTTGAAGAAGAGCTCTTCATTGAGTGCAGCATTAACAAGACGTAGCATGTATGTTTTTCCCCTCTTCACTTTAAGTGTGAATGCCCCTGCTCATGATAGAACCAGAGTTTCAATTATGAGTAGGATCAAGGCTTTAAATAAATAATCCAACAACCATTACAAAATAAATATGTGACTGATTAAATATGCTTCTATATTTCTTTTGTAACTGAAAAAGATCATTTCTTTATATGTTGTAACACATCAATATATAGAGAAACTTTCAATTTGAATCGAACAAAGCCAACAAGCTCCTCTCCTATGTAATAAGTAAAAACTACATTGACTTAGGGATGACCCAATTTTTTGAAAAATGGAGTTCATTGTGCAAGTTAATGACGGGGTCAAGTTTAGTAGCAATCCACAGGTTTCTGCACATTCCTTGCAATTAGCTCACTCTTACTGGTATTACCTTCAGAAGAACAACTTGGGACAGGCCCAGGATGGCCATTGATTGTGTGTGCATCTGATACATTTGGTGCCCGTCCAGACTTCATCGCCGCATTGATCACACCTTCAACATCTGACTTCCACCATTCTCCTGTAATTTAAGAGCCGAAGAGAGCAGAGTAAGCCATTGTTTAAAAGAACTGATTAACTTGGATGACTCTATAATCATCTTTCTGATTGAGTAACTTGGACCAAGTCTACTCCAATCAAAGCAAGTTGTGGAACAATAGGTCATAGTTTACAAGTGACAATTGAATTTGATGTCCTTACTCCTTAAGTATAATAGTAACATAAACTTGATTTGTACTTGTAAACTTTCTTTCAAACTAAAGCTGAATATTTGAATAATGGCAAACAAGGGTTTGAAACTTTTGAATGTCACAAATGAGATAGACAATGGATGAGCCTTAAAAACTCATTGTAGTGTGATCTCTGTCACAATCACAACGCAATGAACATCAATTAACATGCAAGAATCTATCCAACCTACCCAATATCACGACGACTTCCTTATTAGGAGTGGGGAATGGATAAGGAACATATGGAACGCGAAGCTTAGGCAGGATGACAATGGCACCATGCACTGTGGCCCTTAGCCATAGGAATGTGAGCATGCCACAAGAGTGTGCCTCTTTGGCCTGTAATGGTGAACTTGTAGATGTAATGTTGCCCAGGCTGGATTGGGCACTGTGTGATGTATGCTGGCCCATCAGCCCAACCTGTCCGAAGTTGTCGAATCCCATGCCTGCGCAAACCAGAACACCCAAATTTCATCATTAACATTATATTTCTGGATCAGACTTACACTATCCTAATTTAGAAGGGTACAAGTTGACCTAAGCTCAGGCTGAAATGAGTAAATTTTCAAGTCTCTGCAATTCTCATTTTATCCTGAATATGTGTCAAGTTCGAGCTGTCCATTAACCCGTATGAACTAGACCAAATCCATCAAAGTTGTTTCATTCTAACTCAGTACTACTTGACTGACCTAACTTGCATACAAGTTGAGTTGGGTCGAGTCGAAATGTAGTTAATATTAGCTAGAAGTCAAAACTGAAACCTATATCAACTTGCCTGAGGCATACCCTGCTTAAATCAGTTTAGCCTGAAAATTTTGAAATACTCAAAAATACTGAGTTGCTTAACTTGTTTGAATTCATTTTTTAGAGCTTAAAAGTTTATTGTCATGAACCCGCTTTAAGAAGTGAGAGTTTTGTGCTGGGGCTGGCTGCGAACGAGTTTCACATTAAAAATACAGCGGGAGATGTAGAGATTTATAAAAGACTTAGGTCACTTTATCTAATATGCTAGTCTTTTGAACCGGATAACTATTAAATGAAAATGTTGACCTTCCATAAGTGTATATCTGTATTTAGCAATGTCCCTCAATTAAGGATTGTAATTGATTTGTCTAGGTCCTATGTGAGAGGCTTGCAATCCTATTTATATTGAGATAGTGGAAAGTGGAAACGGTACAATTTCACAATTTAATATTTTCTTCAATAACTATATCTTAATAAGCAGTATTAGAATCAGGTCTCAGATTATCTCATGTGAGCTTAAGAGAACCCTTAGCCGAACGAGTTGCTGGCCTCGTTTGAGGAGGGATTGAATTTTCATACTTTTAAACTCTGATTTAAATTTTAGAACCACTAGGGTATAGACTATAGAGCAGTATATACTGACCAGTGAATGGTAACGTTGTACTTGACGTGGTTCACTACCTTCACCTGCACGTTATCACCCTCCCTTGCATAGAGAGTGGGCCCCGGGTATAGCCCATTGACGGTCACGATAGACTTCGTTCGACACAGTCTAGTGGTGTTCTTCATCACCACCTGCACAAGTTAGTCAAAAACATTTTCAACTTCTTTGACAATTAAATAAATGAAATAAACCTAAGCCTAATCATAGATGAAAATATGGTACCTTGTTTATGTTTCATATTATCATATCATGATTGCAACAGATAAATTAAAAAAAAAAATTTGAGAAAATTCTTTTCTATTATTGTAAAAACAAAGGCAGAGAAATGGAATTCCACATATTTCCAATTCTTCAAATTTTCCTTCCTAATTATTTGGAAATCTGATTGTAATGTGCAGACTATTATATAAAAAATAATACATAAATTTTAACAAAGACAAATAAGTAATAAACATTTACTATTTTAATTAGATCTTAAAACAAAAAAATAATAATAATTTTGCCACCATGTAAGCAATGTTAATTGATGCTGCAAGAATTCATAAAGAATCGGTGAAGAATCAAACTTAGAGAGACATGTAATACAAGTACATTGTCTGAAATCCATATAATAAATAACATACATTGAAAATTAACTTTGACGCAGCAATTTGCATGTTGAGGACTCTGTTCTATTTAGCTAATAATAATATCGGGTATATTTTAAATTTTGAAGTTTTTACTCTAATATTATTAGAAAGTCTAAATAAATGTACAAATGAAAATGACTTTTGAAATTGAAATAATCATTAATAAATTTGAGAAATGAGGGATTTGAGTCCTATGAAAGGGTTTATAAGTCTAGCTAGGTAGGAAAAAAAAAAAGGAACTTTGATAATATTATAATATATCACATTATTTTTCTTTATATGATTCTGATAAAAAGAAAACTGCTGACAGAAATGGTAAAAATACTTATAAATAAATGGAATTACCAGTAAATAATGTTTTCACAATAAAATACAAGAAAAATATAAATACTAGAGGTATTTGTTATAATGGATCCATCCCATTTAGGAACAAGCATGAGTGATCTGGACCCTCCTTTTGGTATTTGCTTACATTGAACTTGTAGTGGCGGATCCTGCATTCAACAAGAGCAGGAAGAAACAGGCAAGCCATCAGCAACAGAGTTCTAACCCAAGACTCCATCTCTCTCTCTCTCTCCTCTGTCAGTCCTTTCACTCTCTTTTCTCTGTTTCTCCTTTTCTTTCAATCTCTCTCTCCCTATCTTTATCTCTGTGGTCGATAAATCGATATCCATACATGCAAGGAAAGGGTTCTTATAAATTGATCTTGGGTTTTGCTGCTGTGTCGTTTTAACAAGTTGGTCGAAGGGCATTATTCAGAGAGAAGATTTGGTTCGAAGAACCATGGATTTAACATGGCTTTCTTGCATATTACATAAAGCTGATGACCATCTACTGCTAAAAAAAATAAAAAAACTAAGTTCTGGATTATCTAAATTGGGGCCTAAATGCCATTATCAACCGATTCAAGCTCTAACGGAAATTGGGTGGAGCTGTAATTGCTGTCAAATGTCTCTCTCACGTAAAATCCTGGCAAAGAGATGTTTACTGAAGCAGATGTGTTTGTGTTAGTTGTTATGCATTTCTTTTTCAGATCTTTCAGATTTCAAATCTTATTGTCCATATGCGGTGGGGCATATTGTGGGTGAATTACCAACACAAAGTCACAATGATTGTAAAAATCTTGTAAAAATCTTTCATTCATAACCATCAATTTCTTCATTTTTATAGATCTTCGAATGGATGGCTTGGCCGACGTTCAAGAAACTCACTTTATAAGTGGAGTCCTGAGTTCGATTCACATTCAATCTTAATGGACCATTCTCTGTAGACTTTATCGGTGTGTGTGGATTGTGGGAGGTTTACACGTGCCCTTCAGATTAGTCTCACCTTCAAGGTGGGATGGACATATCCATATTATTTATAAAAAAAAAATAACGATGTATATTCAGTCAGCAATTTAGTGTCCATCCATGATACTAATAGCTTAGATGAACGGTTTGGATTTCTATGATCTGCAATATCTAAAGTGGCCACAGGGTTGGAAATCGAAAAAGTTGGATCTCAACATCTCTTTCCAGACATAAGAGTAGGGCTGCAAATCGGATCGGGATGACCTGACCCGATCCGAGAAATCATGTTGGTCGGGTCGAGAATTTTGGGTCAACGGGTCAGGTCGGGTTGAGAAGATAAAAACCCACATGAACTTCGAGTCAGATCGAGTTGAGGATTTTAAAAGTTAACCATACCCGACCCAACTCAATCCAACCCGGCTAAAATTATGTTAAAATGGGTTCAGAATGCGGGTCAGGTTGTGAAGTTTGGGTCGGGTTGAGTTATATATACATCAACTCGAGCCGAGTTGGATTTTAAGGAACCCGACCCGTTTGACCCAAGTTGCAGCCCTACATAAGAGTTACCAACTATAATATCAATTTACTTTGAAATAGATTTAGTGGGACACAAGTTAGTGTGCGAGAAATTGAAGTTTGAAGTTTATGTAGTTTTTAATTAAATTAAAAGTTTTATAGTTAAGATGCTCATCTCATAAAATGAGATGTTGAGTTTGATTTACGCTCTCCTTTAGATCATTTCCCATGAAATTACTCCTTATCAACTTATCCAGTGTGTTTTGGAAGGTTTATAAGTACTTGTCAAATTAATCTCATTTTTAATGCAGAGTAGAGATATTTTTAAGATTCCTTTTTCTAAGTAGGTTATAGGTCAATAAATGGTCCATTGGAAGACCCCATAAGGTGGATATATGAGTCAATTCCTTATTTTACATATTGGACTTGCAAAAGTCCATTAGAGAAGCTGCTACATACAAAATAAAAAGGGGTCGCGAGAACAATGTGTTTGTATTTTACTAGCTACTTAATCTCTCTTTACTAGTGTAGCAAGCACCAATGGGTTAACATCCACATAGGCGCCTATTTAGATTTTTTTCATATTTATCTTAGAATAATAATTGTTAATTTTTTTTTAGTTAGATTTGATGTTCAAATGTTATTAAAATTGTATAAAATAGATTCTTTGAAAAACTTATTCAAAGATCTTCTTAAAGAGTTCAAATTTGTATATTTCTAACATACATAGAGATAGTTATAACCAATTTTACATTAAAGTGTTTTTGAGTTATTAAAAACAAGTAAGATTAATTTTGCTTATTTTGTGTCGTCGTACCCTATAAAAACAAGAGCTTGCGTAATAAAAGGCATTGTATTATTTGGTTTTGAAATTCTTGGTTCTTCAATTGATAATGATGAAAATGAAATTTGTTTATGATGGTAATGTTTTTTATTTTATTTTATTTGAGAAGTGAGTTCTTATTTTTTATTTATAATAATTAGATCAAAAAATTCTTAGATCAAATTTATTAATGTTATATGGATAAAATGAAAATAGAAAAAACTTCGGTAACAAAGATGGTAACAAGCTAGGAGAAGCTATGATTCACCCAAGAGATCTATATAATAAGGTGGAATTAGGTAGATATCAGTACAGGGCAACTAATATATGACCTTGACCTAATCCATTCTAGCTCAACCCTAAGGGGCAGGGGCTATATTGTCCAACCATGTAAAAACTGCCCTTCCAAATCTAATCATGTAAAATATGTAAAAAATGCTTAGATGAAGTAAGAGGTTGAGGGTTTGAATTCCTATGACTTAATTTTTTTGGTGTGCTCTAGAGATAGTGGGCTCATCTGTGGAGATTTTACACTGGGTATCTTATACTTAAATTCAAAAAAAAAAATATATAAAAGTATAAAAAATGGTAGTGGCCTAAATATTTTTTATAATAAGAGGATTGATGTTATTTTTCAAATATCATGTTTATGGATGAAAATATCTACTCAAAGAACCCATATTATAGGATGTCAAAGTTTGATAAATAAAAAATAATTTGTAGTCATGAAAATATGAATAATTTAAAATGTTGGATTCTATAATTAGATCGAAACCGCTTTGCTTAGATCTCATACTTAATTGATGATTTTTGTAATGAATCCATCGCACTGTTTTCATTTAATAAATTAATGATAAATGTCCATTTAATCTATCCAATCAGGTGAAATGAGTTGCATGGGTTGCACTTGGTCCATTTTTACTTTTTCTTTTAATTTTTGTTGAGTCCATAAAAAAACAATTTTGTAAATTAAAAGGACACTTGATAAACTAGAATTATACCAAATTTCAATTTTAAATCAATTTTTAGCTATCTGTTCTTAATGGTTGAAATCATCGATCATTTTTGTATTTTTAAAGATACCCAGTGGCTTCGGCCATTAAAATGAAATGACTAAAAATTGAAATTTAATATATTATATTTGTGGCTTATTAAGTTTACTTTTAATCTATATCGATAGTTTTTCTATAGGATCAACAAAAATAAGGAAAAAAAAACTCGGTGCAACCTATAAAAATACCATATATGAAGAATGCAGGGGAAGTTTAGTCTTCAACATATTCTCTCTTAATAGTTTTGTTAGAAGATCAGTCTCACATTTTTCTCAATCTCAACATTCTATATACCTTGATATCTTTTAAATGGTTGAGATGACACTTTTACACATTTATTTAAATAATTTCACTGTTAGATTTGATATATTCCATCTGTTTTAATTTAGTTGTCTGATATGCATTTAAAATTTGCTCCAAAATAGTTGTTGATATACCATTTTGATTTTCTCTCTCTATCTATCTACTCTTCAAGAGAACTCATAAGCCTTTTAAGGGTCATTCTTTAAAAATTCAAATTTTTAAAAATGGGATAACTAAATTTTTAAAAATGAAACAACTAAAATAGAACGGAAAGAGTAATATTTATTGACCAGTTAACATGTTTGAATCTAAATATCAAAGTTAAAATGAGTTAGAATTCACTAAACTTGAGACTTCTTTTTATAAAATTCTATGTCAATGTATTGAGTTGGTGTAACGCCCCGTCCCGCTACGAACACATTATCTCCGAAACATCTCAGAGTCGTAAAAGATGGTTATCGGGTCTAAATTTTTTTTTTTTTTGAAAACGAGTACAACCTCCCGCTCACAAACCACAAGTTCAAAAAAGTCAAGAAGCATAACAAACGACATTTGACTAATTGAATATAATTATACGGTCATCCGAACAAGCATGAATAAAAAGCTCATACAACTAGAGTCTCCAAGTTTAGAACATAAATATGAACATAAATGTTTAATTGCTATCTCTCCTACCCAGGTGCTTACTCAAAGGGCCTGCACCGCCCCTCCTCGATCGGGGTACCTGAAAGGTAAGGGGTGAGCTAAGCAGCCCAATGAGGATATAATGCTTATCACAAGTCCGCAACGTAAGTGGATATTATACGTACAAATGCAGAATATCATAATAACAAGAGTACTCGTATGCATGAAATCCAAATACACCTCAAGCCAATAATCCATTGACCAAAATCGAGACATCATCTCGATAGCCCACATCGGGTCCTCCAACAACTCCGGTCTCCCTATCAGTACCATCAGGAGACTAAAGAATACGCAACTGCCTCACCCACATGAGCCGTGTCGAAAAACCATCTCGACAAAGCCCAATGATAAAACATACAACTGCCTCAACCACACGAGCCGTGTCGGAAAACCCCCTCGACCATGCCCGATGATAAAACACACAACTACCTCAACCACGCAAGCCGTGTCGGAAACCACCTCGACCACGCCCGGGGGAGCCAATCTCTAGGGCAGACACCTCAACCGCCGGAACGCAACGGGGAGACCCACATCCCCTATGGGGGTCTCAACCGCCGGAACGTAACGGGGAAGTCCTCCCAACAACCAACGTTATCACATCATCATAAACATATATGTATAAAAAAGATCCTCCATCCCAATATCCAATGGTACATTGTTCGTTGTGGGTTACCTCTCATGCATGTACATAACATAAGCATGTGTAATAATATATGCGCGTAGTAAGATCTCAAACACAAACCCCATATTTACCATGGTCCCATTCACATATTATGAGTAGGCGCTCAACATAAATTCATTCGCATGTTATGAATAAACACATAACTCGTCGTCCTTAAGTCTCAAACATTATGTTTGACATCTAGCACACAACTTATTCTCATCATAAATTCATTCAAAAGTTATAACTAGATAAACGACATAAGCGATTACAACAATATAAGGACGTTCTAGCATAACAAACCAAAATCAACATCATGCGAGTCAAAAGCACATAACAAGTTGCTTAAAGACACCCCTCTATGTTCGACATGATTGCATTTGCATCTTATAAATAAACACTCAAAGTATCATCAACATTTTCCAAGTTTCATATTCGATATCAATTTATCCAATTAAAGTTTCTCACAATAACGTATAGTGGACAAGAGTGCACTCGAACAGACCCCTCTCCACATAATCATTCTCAATGGTTCACCCTTACCTAGTGGCTTAATAATTAGAGGGTCCCATTCGAATCACTCCATGTCTGGAAGTACATAATTGGTATATGCAATGCATGCTAAAAACCGTGATAAGTCCCCTCACTGGTGTGTGTTTGAAAATCAATCGTGAGAAGGAGGGTCCGTTGGCTTGAAGGGGGCTCGATCTATCGAAACAAGAGTACAAGAATAAGTAAAGGGAGTAAAACAAGCCAAACTAAGCTTGAACTGAAAATGGGCCCGAAAGGGGCCGGGCCCAAAGCTGGACTGGGCCGAGCTGGGCCAAGAAAGGCTCAAGGCGAGCCGAGCTAGGCCCATACCCAGACTTAGCTGAGTCGACTCGGCTGCCCAGCTGAGTCGACTCGGCTGTCCAGCCAAAGGAGAGAAGAAGAAAAAAGGGGGAAAAAAATGCAGGAAAGAGAGGAAGAAGAAGGAAGAGGGAAAAACCGGAGGGGAGAAATCCACAGGGAAGCCGAGTAAAATCCGAGGACATCGGAGAGAAAGGAAAAGAAAAACAAGGAAAACCGAGGTAAAATCGGAGAAGGGGAAAAACCGACAGGAAAGGAAAGGTGGAAGAGGAGGGGAAGGAGATACCTGGTTCGGTCGGGCGGTGACGGCGACTCCGAGATGCCGGTCCTCGGAGCGAAGGGAGAAGAGGGGCCGGAGGACGAGAGGGAGGGGATTAGGAAGAGAGAAGAAGAAGCAGCGGCAAGGGTACCGTGGCACTGTAGCTGCGTGTTGCGCGGCGAGAAAGAGAGGATTTATAAGGGGAGGGTTTAGGGTTTACGTTTTTTTTTTTTTTTTAACAAAAAAAAAAATAAGGAAGGCATCACTTTCACAAAAAGTGTTTTAAAATTGGTAACCAAAATGTGATTTTCAAATAATTTAAATGACAAAAATAATTATAATATTAAAATTATCGAAATGCCCTTTGAGCTTCAAAGCTCGAAAACGGGAGCACCACGGAGCCTACACAATTCTCACTGCCACCAAAACACCAAGAATAACTTGAAGATCCACAAAGCTCTCTAAGATCTGGAAATATCGGGCCGAGTCATTACAGTTGGTACATTAATTGTTAGTTGAGTTGACTTTAAAATACATCCACTAGTCAGTAGAACTCCAATCCAAACTCTCTTTTTTATTTTTTATTTTACTAATTCAACATAAAAAATCAGTATTTTCTATCATATGCTATATGACAGGTGAAATAAAAAAATGAGTGATGGAAATAAGTTAACATTATAATTTATGCTTCATAAAATTTATGGGTAACGATCTTCCCATAGGTATTTTGTGTAACCCAATACGGATTTTACTATATTGTCCATTTACCCTTCAAATCGACTCGTCAAAACCCTTCACATCAATTAGAGCAAAGAATTTGGTGAGTCGATTCAAAGGTCAAAAAGGACAATATAGTAAAATTCGTGTTGGGTTACAGAGATCGCTAGCCAAATCTTATTATAGTGCTTTTAGTGATTAAGTGAACTACAAAGAAATTAAAATTAAAGAATGTTTCTGAGTTTTTATCTTAATAATTAGAATGTGTTTGAATGACATTATTTGAACTGTAGCTTGTTCTTTTAAAAATTTAAGTCGCATGAGTTGAAAGGTATGTTGGGGAGTTGGTCTAAGTTGATGATTATAAAAATTATATAGATAAATAATACTTTAAAAAATTAAACTCATTTCACTTATATTTTAAGATTAAAAATGAATCATTTGATAAATATTTTAAACTATCATGTTTAATCCAATGGTGATAATAAATTAAATGAAAATTTTAATAGGTCCTTAATATATGGGCACAAAAAATAAGTGAAGTATCACATATGTATATATATTTGAAGAGAGAGAGAGGATCAATCATGGCCGGTTATAATATTGCAACGGACATTGTTTTATTTTTTTTATTTATAACTATAAAAAATTAATTATACATGTTGAAAGTTGATTTGAAAAATAAATTAAAATTTCAATTTAAAAATCAATTTACATTGAATCTTAATATTGGACATGAATCTAATATTGGTATTAATTATTGAGCTAAACAATTATATTAAAATCTAAATTCATCCACTTAAAATGTCACCCATCAACGATCCAACAGAGTCGTCCGTACTGACTGTCAACGCGTATAAAGCAGAGATTCGTTTGAACTTTGAAGAAGAGGAAGAACAGCAACGGCGATAAAAAGGCGGAAAATCCCATATCGTGGATTCCTCAATTCCATTCCTCGGCCTTCTCTTCGTCAGTGTCGCCTTCTAAAGAAAAGAAAGTTCGAATATCATCGAATTCATTCCAAAGCAGGGCAAAACAGGAGGAGGAATCGAAATTCCAAGTAAAAGGACCGATCTCCTTTTCCACTTCTTTTATTTTTCCCATATTATTCGCGTTTCACGGTTCTAATCGTGTCTTTCCTGGGAAAAAGCCAGAAAAGGGCGAATCCTCTTGTCTCCGGCTTCCGACCCTTCTTTTTCTCATGGATGGAGGAGTGTGATTCTCTTAGGTGGGCGCGCTCAAATTTCCAGCTTTTCTCCAGTTTTATAGGCCGAAGGGGAAGGCGGAAGTGGGACTCCCAGCGTTCACCACCTTCTTCTGAAGCTGAGATTGCTCGGTTCGGGTTCTTCTCTTTCTTTCTTTCGACCCAATTCATTGTGTCCAGAGTCTATCTTTTGATGCATGGAAAGGAAATGCTTCCTTGTAGATTTTTCATGTTTATTTGTTTTGAATCGCATCATTGTACTTCTGCACCTAAAATGAATGGAAATCATGCTCTCTCCTAAATGTAAATGAAGACATGATTGTTACTACGAAAATGATTTGAATACTTTAGCTACTTTGTTTGTGGTTTTTGTTATATATCCTTTCTTCTTTTCTATTAAGTAATTTTCTTTTCAGTCAAACATAATGAGTGGAAGCTGACATCGCCACTTAATTATGGATACAGGAAATTTCTTTGTGTTCCATCTCCAGTGACTTTTTTGTACAATCATCTCATTGGATATGGGTTACTTCAACAGCGTATGATCTGTGCTCTCTTATAATTTCTGTTTCTGTTTGGATTTTCCGCCCTCATGCTATTATTCTTTTGTAGATTTTTACTGCTCATCTGCTTAGGTTTGGACTCATGCATGGTAGAAATGTGTTAATGGTTCCCTTGATTGCCTAGAGCTGTAGAGGGTTGCTATCATATTTCTTTTCTATATTCTTACTTTAGTGCTTGAATGCAGGATGAAATGGTTCAAGGGAAGGAGTCTTTTGATGGTATGCTTTTTTCCTCTGTTTTTTCTTTTCCCATTTTCCTAATGCCATTCAATTCATCTGTATCATGTTATAGGATAATGAATTTGATTGCAAAATTGTTTCCTATGGTCTTCTCTCTCTGTCTCTGGATTGTTGTTTATGCCATAAACTTGACCAATGAGCTCTAGTATAACTAAGCAATCAATATCACCCTAAGTTAAAACACACTTTCACTATCAAGTAAACTCATTTTCCTATAAGTAAGAAACTGATAACTCGGTGCTGTCTCAGAATCATCTCCTCCATGCATTAGAGAAGTTACAGCAGGAGGGAAGTGTTTGGAGCTTATTGAACTTAATTCATGCAATTTATCCATGCAGCACTACTGCAGGAATCCACTGTTCCCTATCTCTATCATATTGTTAGCGATAGTGAATTGCATAGAGTCTATTTGTTATGAGCATGGTAGAGCATTGGTCATGTACATTTTGGTCCGATGGAGGTGTCTTTGATGTAAGATGATTGAGGTATTGGAGACATGTGGCCTGGACTGTAACTATAAGATGATATAAATTCCACCCCCTGTTGCATGCAGCGAAGGTAAGTGTCTTTGGTGTAAGATAATTGTGGGAATGGAGACAAGTGGCTTGGTGTGATTAACATTCCACCCACTTTTGCATGCAGAAAGATATTTTTGTATGGTCATTTGCTTGTATATTTGAGACATGTATGCCATGATTCAAGCCACCTATAACATCACATAGGATATACCCTTAATTTCTTACTTAAAAATTACTTTCATAATAGAAGAGCTTACTTTTCGTAGCCAGTTTACTCACAGGTACATAGCTCTACTGGAGTACTAAAATTGTCGCTACAAAATCCTTATGAAATAATGTATTTGTGGCTTTCTCTCATTTTTTTAGAGGACTGGTTGGTGAAAAAATTATTTTGGGGAGAGAGAGAGCTTGAAGTAGGGAAGAGGAGAGACAAAGGATCTGACAAATACCATTACCTCAATTGATTCTGAAGGAAAATGTGGAAAAAACTGTGGTGTTATTTGGAAATGAAGACCTATGTTTTTAGATTTTTTCCATCAAGGACCTTAAATGCAAAGCAAACACTAATAACCTCTATTATGGATACAAGATACCTCACCAAATGTGAAGTTTCCTTTAAATGGGTAGTCATCCAAACAATCTGCCTGAACTAGTTATAAAATGGAGCATTATATCATCTCATCTTATCTATGACCCTGCATGGGTAAGCTCAACCGCTAGACACTTTGGCTCAGGAACCAGAGTTCCCAGGTTCGAGTTCCGTAGTAATCCGATGCTTGTGGCTTGTGGGGAGCTTCGTGCATCCGAAGTTTCACCCAACGTCCTTGTACTCGGGGAAAGGTGGGGGTCTTGGGGTTCTTTGTCGTAAAAAAAATGTCATTTTATGTATGATGGTTGACCTGTATGACAGACATATCTGATACTTGTGCACTAATCGACATAACCCATTGTCCACTCAGTCCTAATGGAGAACACAGTAACAGGGACTGTTAAATCTCTTCTAATTTACCTTGTTGTTAGTTAATACAGTCCCAATCTAGGGTTTCACTTAAGCTATTCTTTCGAAACCATCTTATATGCCTTTTCATTTCTCAATGTGTACTCAATATAATTCTTTATGTGAAAATGTCATCCATCATGCTTCCAGGAAATTACTGAAATTTCTCATTAAATGTCAATTTGGAAGCCGTCTTTGATAGTGAAATCACAGGTAATAGTGAGGACACTTCATAATGGGTATGATCAATGTATCATTTGTTATCATTTGATGGCTTTATTTTAACTATCAAATAACAATCACCATTTTATTTTGCATTATCATGATTTATTTTCCTATCATTTTGTTCATAGTGGGAATTATCTTACCAAAGAAGTTTAATAAACATCAATAGTTATTGGATATGTGACAGTTGAAATATATCAGTAGATAATATTGATTTAGGAAATTTATTTCTTCTCAGACATCTAAGGATACTCTTGTGTTCAAAAGTTGAATAAAGATAAATTTTACTCTTTACAATTAGTTATCTGTGCTGAGAAACATTCATTTTGGTTCAAACTCCTGTTTGATAGTTCTAGTATTTCTCCATTTAAATTGCTATTGATGAGGAGATTCTCTGGTTGTAGAAGAACATATTATGTATAAGTTCAGACTGATAGATAAGGTCTGATGGGTATCGAGTTGGAACTTGTTTCATATATTTTTCAGTTTGGCTAACCTAATGGATTCCACATTCACTCACTACAGTGGATTTTTCATATCCCTGAACTGGCAAATTTGATGTCTATTTGACCATCTATTTCAATATTATTTCTTAGATCACTTAGTATAAGTATGCTTTTACTTGCAAATGGCTGATTCTACTATGCATTTCAAATTATTATAGGTGCAGCAATTCAGAATGGAAGAGAGATCCTTTTCCAGGTGAATTTTTAAATATTTTCCAACTTGTAGTAGGAACTGAAGTATCTTGATACATATTGTGTCTTAATGATTTCTAGTTTAATCAATCATTGTTTTTGGTGCTTTACCAACTCCACAGTTCTAAGTCAAAATGATTTGGGATTTTCAGGAAAAGCTAAATCTAATGGATTTTCTGTCATATCTTGATTGAAGAAAGCACAAAGACGTTAATAATTTAGAAAACTTACTTCATGTCTTGTTTAATTTTTATTATTTTTGGTGTTCTACTAAGCCCATATTTTTAAATCTAAATATTTGGATTTTTCACAAAAGCTAAATCTAATGGATTTTCCATAATTGAAAAAAAACACAAGAAATCAAATTTTAGAATTTCCTTTTTGATGCAATATCTAAGAAGCACCGATACGGGAATACGGCAAATTTTGAAAAACTAAGATACGGGTGCAGTGGGATACGCCGAATTAAAAAAATTATTTATATATATATATAACAAAATAAATTCAGACATTTATGCCTGGGCAAACATAGATGGGCCTGCCAAGGCTGTATGGGCTTCTTAGAGAAGGAATTAGGCCTGGGCAGATGGCAATATGGCTGGACAGCAAGGGGAAAAAGGGATTTAAGTGATCTGCTACCAAGAGGAAGGGTTTATAGGGCTAGAAACACAGGACAGATGTAAGGTAAGGTTAAGAAAGGCTAAGGAAAACAGGGACAACAGTATTTAGGACTGCATGGGTTGTCGGTGGAGAGGAGAGGGTTCTAGAGAAGCTTACGGCAGATGTAGAGGGCTAAAGATGAGGGAACGAAGCTGTAGAAGAGATTAGAAGGTTTAGGAGAGATCACAACAGCGGTAGGAAGGATATATGGAAGTGGCACAAGGGAAAGGGAGGCTACAGGTAGGGCGACAGTCAAATCTGGGCCTAGATAGGTTGCGGCAGCAAGTTGTGGGACTGATGGGGTAGTGGCGACACTTAGGAAGGGGTTTTAACGCTGGACTGAAAGCTAGGAAGGCAACTAGAAGGGGCGGAAGGTCAAAGGAAGGGTTTTGGGTTGCAGTTGCAGCAAGGGAAAAATAAAGAAAGAAAGGGAAGAAGAAGAGAAGGAAAGGAGTGAGAAGAGAGAGGATCGAGTACCTAGAGAAGGAGAAGGAAGGGAAGGGCTTCACATCAAGTTGGATTCACTCCAAGGATCATCTTGCGCATATGCTAGAGGATTTTCGTAAATTTGCAATCGTATTCGATTCCATCATGTAAGGCTTAAAGCCTTATATAATGCTTACAATGAATTATTCCCAGTTTGCCCTTACATAAAAATAAGTGACTAAGATAAAACACCTATCCGTGTCGCGTGTTAGGCGTGTCCCACCGTGTCGCATGCCGTATCCTCGCATACCTACGCAGTATCGGTGGCATATTTGTATTTAAAAAATATTTTAATTAATTGGGTACGTATCCGACACGTATCCGAGCCGTATCCGTGTCGGATACGCACCCGACACAGATACTCGAAGGATTTCGAAGTATCCGTGCTTCATAGTGCAATATTGACAATAAAAAATTGGTAGGGATCTTTACACTGCCTAGATACCAAAACTACTTACTCTTTTGGGTGAGAGAAAATTGAAAGTAATAAGGTTGATCCAAGGGTGTTATGTAGGACAAGGAGCCTGTGTTATCGATTTTCTTTTGGACCCTATCGACTACAATGATTGCTACTTCTAGAATTATTCTCCTATATAGAAAAGCTTGAAACCATCTCTTAAAATTCTACACTGTTACCTTCCATAGAAATTCGTAATTGATTGACCCTACAAAATTTCTAGGCCCTATTGTCAATGCTGTCACTTTTGATTGCTCAAAAAAAAGAAAAGATCATAGACCATGTACAATAAGTTTAGGGATTTGTTTCTAATTGGGATTTTTTCCATGAAATCAATTAGAAACCCCAAATTTGGCATTGTTTGGAGGTCTCTAAATGGTCCAGTTAATCTAGGGCCATCTCGAATATGTGATCTTTATCTACTATGCCATCCCCATTATTCTCCTTCGCTGGAGAGAACTCTCCCTCATTTTATACTTATTCAAATAGTGTCAATGTGCAAATACCTTCCCAAAATTCATTTTATACAGCATCTTGATAAAAAATGTTTTGAAGTGCCCTTCTTTACTGAATATCACCTGTATAAGTGAATGATCGACCATTTCTAATGGTTGATCTTTAAATTGGATCTCTACCACAGATAACTTTTAATGATCATCAAGGTCCAGGTTAGTGTTTTTACTTGTCTTCTTTTTCTTTTTTTTGGATTAACATGTGGGAAACTCAGACACAGTCCTACTAAAACCCCCACGAATGAGCCAACTACCCTTAAGGCACACCAAGGTTAGGCCATTAGGGCTCAAACCCACAACCTCCCACTTCCTGAGGTGGGAGGCAACCAGTTGAGCTACACCCACGTGGGTACCATACAAGCTGTTGGCTCGATCTCATCTGCAATCATCTATCTGAGAAACAAAACAAAGAGGACACCTTGGTGCAAAATGTTCTGCTCTAATACCAATTTATGCAGACTAGGTATCAGGTTTTGACACATAATCGGGTGCAGACTACCTTTTCTTCATTGAATGTCAACTAGAAGTGCTAAACCACATACCATGACACAACCAAGGTACTAAGGGGAAGTAGTAGAAACACCAATGGGAAGTGTCCCAACAAGGGATTGAATCAGTTCCCCATTGAAGGAAATGGATTTCCACACCTGAACCTCTCTCTAGCTTTTGCTTTCAATAAAAAGTCAAAACAATTATGAGGTTCATTTAGAAGTATAAATAAGACATGTTACTGAAATAAACCATAATCCACACGATCAATCAATGCTGGAGATATTGTGAGCTTGATCTTCTTCAAGTGTAACTAAGATTTACATACACTTAAATGTCATATTTCTTTTTTAAGCTATTGGTTAAAATGGCTGTAACTTCCTAATTTCTTCTCAAGGCTGCAGAGGATTGAGTTGACTAGAAAGTTAAAACGACCCATGGATGTGCCAATTTTATTTCAACCAGACACCATTTAACATGTAAATTGGTCTTAATTAATAAACAAGGGACAACTCTTAAATATTTATTACAAAGTGGGACCCGTGGACCTTCATGGATCTAATGGTAGGGCTGTCTCCTAGATGCATCATTGTTTCCACCGGCATTTCCATCTTACCTTTGCACTTCTGTGTTTTCATTCTGCTCTCTGTTTGATCAATCTTTTCTACATAGATCTTGTCAATGACACCGACACAATGTGCCTTGACAACGTTAATATTATTGGTCTTCTGAAAATGTTTGGTTTACATCAGTGCTCTACCATATTATATTTTTATTGTTATCCTCTGCAGATGTCCTAACTAACATCCTTGTTAACAGGGTTTTAATTGGGAATCTCATAAATATGACTGGTGGAGAAATTTGGAAAGAAAGGTTCCTGATATTGCGAAGTCTGGATTTACTTCAGTGTGGTTGCCACCTGCAACTCATTCCTTCTCCCCCGAAGGTTGGTAAACAGAAATTACTCATGTTAGTTTTATTTAATAACCCTTTTTGTAATTTTTTTGGTTCTCTTTTCCTCTTATTTACAGGATACCTTCCTCAGAACCTCTATTCTCTTGATTCTTCATATGGCGCTGAGTACCTTTTAAAAGCTTTACTTCAAACGATGCAGCGGTACAAAGTTAGAGCAATGGCTGACATAGTTATTAATCATCGCATTGGTACCACTCAAGGGCATGGGGGAAGATATAATCGCTATGACGGAATTCCATTATCGTGGGATGAACATGCTGTCACGTCTTGTTCTGGTGGATTGGTAAGAATTATCTAATGCACTTCATAATTTAGTGGCAACTATCCAAGTAGAGATGTGGCAATTTCTCTTCTCCTTTCAGTGAATCTTGCCTGATTGTTTTATATGCATTTGATGTGTGTCAAAAATGAAATTTGCATTCTGTCAATGTCATATACAGTAAAGCCTCTATAATGTATTACTCTACATTATCAATGTCATGGTTGTAGTAATGAGAGGATCACGGTAACTTCATTGCGTAGAGCCCCAAATGTCATGGTTGTAAAGAGCTTAACATGACACTGGAGACGATGAATATGCAAGTGAAACACTCCAAAAATGATGGAAGTACTTCATATATTAGAGTGAATAAAATGGAATGGTTCAAGTCAAAGAGTCACTTCTATTTGCAGGCTAAGCCAGTGGTTTCAACAACTTACATCCATACAATCATTAACATCATCTGCAGTGGCATTACCTGAAACATTGAATGAAATTGAAAGTTTAAAAGGAGAAGACAACTGTATGTTCCAATCTAGAATGCTGACGATAAAATGTGGATACTTGGAGAAACGGAAGCAGCAACTGCAGAAGCAACAGGAACAAGGATTCCAGAAAATACAATCCCTTTCATTGATTTGTGCCCTGCCCTGATATGCAGATCCCTGACCAGAAGAGGAAGAGAAAATAATGTAACCATCATTATAAGCTGATGAGAGATGTTATGGGAAGTTTGGGAAAACAGAACGTTACAGGAAAAACAGTAACATAGACAGGAGATAAAGTTAATTGAACTTAATAGTATTGAATGAAGATGCACAGTGAAGTAAATGATGCTCACTCTGTTCTGATCTTGTCTACTTTTTATCAAGATGTTATCTTTTATTACTATTGCTGTCTTCTTATTTGAAGATAGTTACTTCTATTAGATGAGAAAACAATACAGCCAAAACTAAGCAGGAAAGGTGGTGATAACATACAAGAACATCAATCACCCCAAGCAATGGTTACCAAAATAGCAATAGCATCCTAGGTATTCATATCAATGGTTTCCTGCCATGCACGAATGATCTCCAAAGGTGTAATTCCAGCAAACTCTTTTTGAGAGCAGACCTATGATGTACCATCTTTTATTCCGATTGTTGAATTTGTTTAGGACGAATGATTTGCACATTTCAATAGAATGAACTGTGACTTCATATTACACTTTTGGTGATTAACTATACCGTCATAATTGCTATGTTCTCTGTTGGGGTTGGTAGTTCACGTAACAGATTCTGTATTTGAGGTAATATTGCCTACAATGACACTTGATTTTTTGCTCCCATCCCAAAACGTTTAATGTTGCTTCAGGGGAACCTAAGCACTGGGGATAATTTCCATGGAGTCCCTAACATAGACCATACCCAACCTTTTGTCCGAAAGACATTGTTAAATGGTTAAGGTGGCTTCGCACGAGTGTTGGTCTCCAGGATTTCCGTTTTGATTTTGCTAAAGGGTAAGTGAACAGTGTGTCATTGTTTCCACTACACTTCTTACTGTTAGGTTATATTTGTCATATCATTGATATTGGTTTTGGTTAATAATGTTTTATGTTATAACACTCAATGCTTAGTTATGCGGCAAAATATGTAAAAGAGTACATTGAGGAGTCAAAGCCAATATTTTCTGTTGGGGAGTACTGGGACACTTGCAACTATACTACACCTAGCTACCGCTTGGATTACAATCAAGGTATTAGATGTTATTTACTATAATTGTTACCAACTTATGCATTTTCAAATGTCTTGTGTTTTGAAAAATTGAATTATTGTAATTTTTTGAATTTTGCAATGTTGGTAAGCATTCAGATGGTTGGGTAAAAACACTGTATTATGATGGTCTCCATGATACAAAATTTAGCTGAAGCTGAAATATATGTGTTTTCTATGAGGTCCACCTGGATGCATGCTAGGCATGGGGAGACTAGGGGACCTTCTAAATCTGTAATAAGGATCATCTGGTAGATTTGCACCATAAGAATACTGGTTGGACCAAATTGCTGCTACATTATTAAGGGTACTTATGTAATTTTAATGTAGATTAAAAAAATTAAAATTAAATGAATGCCCTTAAATCTGCCCTTTAAGCAGCATTGCATTAGTCCCATCAGGATTTCATTTGATTTCTTAGTGTATTAATTGCAGAATTCATTGGGAGCAAAAACCTATTAAATAAGACTAAGAGGCTGCCTTCTATTTTGGGTTGATAACATAAGGGCCTTTGTAAGTGGAATATAGTTTTTGAAGTTCATCATTTTGGACTAATGAAAAATCTCATGGAGGCCATTTGATTTTTTTTTCCTCAAACATCTAGAAAAACTTGTGTAAGCCTTTTTCCCCATTTAGTTAGATTCTCTCTTATGTTGATTACGCAAACATATACCCATTCTTTGCCTTCTGTTTCTTTCTATTCTTACCCCATAATGATATCCCCACATCTATAAATATATAAGGCATGAAGTTTATGCTATATGAAAACAAAAGATTCTCTGTCAAAGGCTTTATTATGTGAAGGTCTTGTTTCATGAAAAACTAAAGCTGGGAAGCACTTCTTTTGATTCATGTTTTACCCATACGGGTAGCTCAGTTGATCAAAGCTTCTAGGATTAAACTAGAGGTCTTGGGTTCAACTCCTCCCGGGCTTACCTTATACACGAGGCTTGTAGGTGGTTTCGTGTATCTAGGGGATTAGTCTCACCTCCAATTTTGGGTGGGGATACCCATGTTATCTAAAAGAACTTGAGAACACAAGAAAAAACACTGAAATTGTGTTTATAATGTACCATTTTGTTACAGTTAATGTTGTGGCTTGATATTCCCCTATCCAGGTAGTATTGTCCATATTGCTTCTTAAACCATTTATCTCTGTGTGTAGTGAGTTTATTTATTTATTATTTATTACTGAGAGATTGTTGTGTGTGTATTTTTAAGACACTGTAATCTACAAAGAAAATCAGAGAGAGAGAGAGAGTTCATTAATTTCCTGTCCAACAGCTGGATGGTGGAATTCTTGCTTCCACCTTTTTCTCTTGATCTAGGGGATAAGACTTATCACTCAAGAGGGGACAAGGTCATGAGGCTTCACTTAATTGTAATAAAAAAATGGTGGCAATGGTTCCTGTGTGAAAACATTGTAAAACTATTAAAAATGCATCCCTGTTTATGTTGACTTGGGAATATCAAATAGTATTAGTATCTATCCGAACTTAATCTAGTGTCCTATTAAAAGTGTCATTTGTTTGGAATCCAGACTAACAATTATGACAGAAATGCCATCACTTCATTCTAGTAACCCATTCCCCTTCCATTGCTTTACATGCATGTTTTTGTTGCTACTCCTACATTTGGTCTGTAACTATGAAGTACCCTAAATTTGGTTTGTGGCTATAACCTATTTGATTCATACAGAAGTTGCTTACAACCAATCACATCCTGCAAAGAAATATTCCTTCTCTCCTTTTTTTTGTTCGATTGTTCTGTTGTCCTTGCATTTCATGTTGCATCTTTGCATGAGTATTTTGGTTTCAGCGTACGTTCCCTAGATATTGTTCTCTTAATCTGCTACTAATTTGAATACCACTTGCAGATAGTCACAGGCAACGGACTATTAATTGGATAGATAAAACGGGGGGACTTAGTGCTGCATTTGATTTTACCACAAAGGGTATTCTTCAGGTATCTAGCTGCAGCTGTTCTATATAAAAAAATTTAGGTTGTTGGTTAAAAATAATAGGAGCCAGATTTTGGTTAACTAAAGTTTTAATAGCTTCTTAAATATTGAATTCTTGTGTATGTAATATTCCCTCTCCTCAGGAAGCTGTTAAGGGAGAATTGTGGCGATTGCGTGATCCTCAAGGAAAGCCGCCTGGTGTAATGGGATGGTGGCCTTCAAGGTCTGTGACATTCATTGATAATCATGACACAGGGTCAACACAGGTACTTACAGTTATTGCCTTACCTGCCAATTTGATGTTTTCCTTCTGTTAACTTGTCTCCTTTTTTACCTGGGCAATTTTTTTAAAATGCAGGGATGTTTGTTAATAAATCATCAGCCATCAATTTGGTTATTTCCTTGTTCTAGTGCGTGTACTATTTCATCATACTAATTTAAGTTCATTCTTTCAGGCTCATTGGCCTTTCCCCTCTAGTCACATTATGGAGGTATGTGTGCTAATTCATTCTAGAATTCTGTCTATTAACATATTTGTTTACATGAGAGTTGAGCAATTGGTTTTCATGATCCATTTATGTGTGGCAAGGGTAACTGCTTTATGATTTGAAGTTCATTCTGATTGTACTTTTGCTTGGAAGAGTATTTTCAAATGTTCCCAAGTAGTGCTAAATAAGTAAATATGTACTGAATCTTTTTAAGTGCCAAATTCTTCTGACATCTATGATTTCACTGGTGACCAGATCTCTAGACTGCCATCACTGCCATTTCATTCCTCTAATGGTATTGAATGGAGGATCTGTATTTTCACTACTTGAACCTTCATGGTTTTTAACTTATAGTTAGTCAAAGCTTTGATCTTGTAATCCCAGGCTCTTTTATTACCGAATATTTGCTTTGTCTCTGTCTTCATTAATAATCTCAGTACCACTCAAAGGTACTTGAGTGGAGAACTGATTGTGTATATGGATATCTGGATACACTAAATCCTTTCCAAAGTTATTTTGTTACTGTGGGCTCCACATTTTATAGTGGTAAATTGGAGGATCTCAACTTCTTCCCTCAGCAGATGACAAACGGGGATATCCGCTCATCTGATGATACTAATTATAGCTTTAATTGCAATACCATGTTGTACTTAACACTGATGACCTATACAATATGGATGTCAAATTGGAAAGTGGTATCTTAACATTAAAAATGACACCGCCAAATGTGCTATTTTTTTTGAAAGGTTAAAATTTCATTAAAAGAACAAGAATACAAAAGATAACAAGAGAGGAGTACAAAAGGGGCCTAAGAGGTATAGACCAATAAAAACTACCAAATTACAAACACCCAAAGAAACCAAAGCAAAATAAAAGCACAAAGACTATCCATCCGATATGTGAAAAGTTCCCCTTATAGATCCATCTACACCATTCTTCGCAAAGAAGTCCGCCACCCCATTAGCTGAGCGGCTAACGAGCGAGAACGAAACCTCCATTGACGCCACCAACCCCTTTATCTCCCGTATCAAAGTAGCAAGCCTCCACTGAGGACGCTTCTCCTTTTTAGCCCATTTAATGGCATTAGTGGAATCGCTCTCAACTACTAATTTCACCTCTCCTAAAACAGACCCTAAGGATAAGGCTCTCCGTATACCAAGAAGTTATGCCTCATTAGATTCTTTAGACCCCACAGATTCCGAAAAGACAATAATAATGGAACATAAATGGTCCCGAAGAACACCCCCAATGTGCTATGGCATTGACAAATGTGAAAAATACCAAGTCAAACCAGTTGGGATTTGGTATTCTGGGCACAGATACAAATTCATGCTTAGTAATCCATTTCGTTTGTAAATGAATGAGATTGAGAACTTTGTGATAGTTTTTGTATTCCTTTAGCTGCCTCTAATTTCTGACCCCTGTTTGTTTTACAGGGATATGCATACATACTGACACACCCTGGGATACCCACTGTGTTCTATGATCACTTCTACGATTGGGGTGATACCTTCCATGACCAAATCGTGAAACTGGTATGTGCAGACAATCTTTCTTTCATAGAGTAGCCTTTGGAAGTTGTATTACTTAATAAACTTGAGTTCCTATGCAGATGAACATTCGGAGAAGTCAAGATATCAACAGCCGTTCTTCAATCTGTATTTTGGAGGCACGTTCAAATCTTTACTCTGCAATCATTGGGGAGAGGTTGTGTATGAAAATTGGAGATGGGTCCTGGTGTCCAAATGGCCAGGAATGGAAACTGGCAACCAGTGGTCATAGATATGCAGTCTGGTACAAATAGTTTGCACGTCGACTAAAATTTTTCATGCATGAATAGGATTAATTAGGGACATGCCAACTTGAAGGCTGAAAATAAGATTTGACATGAGCTACCCCACATCCTTACTAGAAGCATATTTTGTATCAATAAGGGAACCCAAGTATGTGTTTGTCATTGTTGTATTTTCTGCAGCTGGTTACTGCATTAAGAAGTGCCAATTTGTAGCTTGTATTTTCCCTATCTTCCAGCAATGGAAAAGCAATTTCTGAAAAGGACTGCCATATGGTTCTATACTTTTCTTTTGAATGATATGGTTCTATACTTCTTTCTTTGATAAATCTTGTGATTGGTTTGGTAGTTTATCCCTCTTCTAGATGCTACACTGCCCATCCCTAAATTTGAGCAGTTGAAATTGTCTCTTAAGGTAGCACATGCGCTATTTGCTTCAAGTGGGAACAGTTCTTTCAGTTTGAACCCATGGGCTGAACCTGAGCCTATTTTTTTATGATAATTCGATGTGGGTCTGAACCTGTGTGCGCCAAAAGGCTCGGCCCCAAATTAAGGAGTGCACTATGATTATGACATTTAGTTGATCTAGGGGCCATGTGAGCCCTTAAAAATCCAGCTAAAACTTGAATCCGAATCTAATTCACATTTGGATATTCTAATTCAAGTCCCATCTGAATGCATATCATTATTCATTGCAGAATGTGCCACTTTCAGATTTGGTTTTGATCTGAGTATTCGGAATCTGATTAAGTTCACCTAGGATCCAACCCTACCAAACCAGGAAAATTCCTACCCAGAAAGCAACCGGTTTTAGACCATTTGTAGCTCCATGTAACCAAGATTGTGAACCCTGAATTCAACGAGAGCGAGGGAGGGGCAGCGGGAGGTGGTTTGGTTTCATTGGCAGGAAATAAGTGCATAAAAGTTTCCCCCTGAGAAATCACACTTGACCCGGTGTCTGTGGATAGTGTGGCTTACACACGTTCGGGTATTTTAAGAGATCTGGACATCTTGGCTATAAAAATAACAAAAAATCGCACTTGTTGGACATTGAATAGGGAAGAAATGGATGTCTCTAAGGGAAAAATCTACTAAACCGTTTGACTTTTCTAATAATTCTAAAATGTGTTTTTAAAAAATATTAAAAAGCTTTTGAGCTTTCATGAAAATTTCAAAATTTTTACTTTGACAAGTAGTTCAAAATCATTTCAATTCGCTACATGCACTTAAGATGGAATTTAAAAAAAAAACATTGTGCATATTTAACCAAAACAATTGTGGTTGAAGCACACCCGATTACTGTTGATTAAACAATCTGAACCATCTAAATTTGCCATTTTATTTACCACCCATCAAATTGATGTACAATTTTTCTTAACCAAGCTGTCCAGGCAGTCTAATCCGACTAATTTTTGAGACATGTGTAAACCTTCAATCCACACATACTCAATAACTTCAATGGGAAGTGGCTCTTTGGAGTTGAGCGTGTATCAAACAGTAGACCCCGCTTTCTAAGACGAGTTTTTGACCATCAGGCCAATCTCTCCTATGTACAATTGTTCACAGCCACTCAGATGAAACTGTAAACTAATATTCAAAATATTAACTGATATTTATCAGATATTTAACTACTGATATGATATCAGATATCACAAGCTGGTGTATTATATTTTTAGTATTAGTATATATTATGAAACGAACACTACATATGGTAAAATAATTGACATTAACCAAAATATCGAGCCTTCCATTTTCATTT
This sequence comes from Chimonanthus salicifolius, assembly GCA_013350335.1. Classification (NCBI taxonomy): domain Eukaryota; kingdom Viridiplantae; phylum Streptophyta; class Magnoliopsida; order Laurales; family Calycanthaceae; genus Chimonanthus; species Chimonanthus salicifolius. The sequence goes on along the minus strand of CM023532.1, from coordinate 20,432,002 downwards.
TTCAGACAGCCCAAAGATTACAGTGGATGTTTCTAATTAATCCCACATGTCTCCATAGTCCACACAGCAGGAATATCACAGAACACAGATATCGAAACGCCATGAAGGTATTCAGTGAGGCTGGATTAGATCAGAATCAGAGAGAAGTGAATAGAGGCATCCAAGACAGCTCAAACTTGAAAGATGTCAGATATGTTTCTGGGCTCTAATTCATTACTTGACAAATGACAATAATTCAATGTTAATGGCGACAAGAGATTGAGTTGAGATGATATTCTTCATTTCTTCCCAGTTCCCACATGTCCTATGCTACTTTTGGACATATATGTATTTCACCAACACTTTGCACTAATTTCTCAGTGCTTTCTTCTTGAATTTGTTCCTTGGATAGACAACATGCCACACTTTTCTTCTTATATATAATCCTAATCTTATCCATCGACCAACAATCGAAATCTCTCTCTCTCTCTGGGGTTGAGTGGGGAAGTAATTGGGGTCACATGCAGCTTGCAAATACCCACATCATCATCACCAATATCATCAAAGTCATCACCCTCATCATTCATGTCTTGAAACTCAAATGTCATCTCAAAGTTCCCATCTCCTTTAAAATTTAAATTAACACCACACCACACCACACCACAATCCCTCCCCACTCCATTCATCAGCTATCATGTGACCACCTGCTGCACCCATCATTTCTCCACAGGCTTACCCCCAAAAACTTAACTTCCTTACCAGTAGCTCTCATCTCATGATTATAAAAAGGGTAGTGATCTAGACACTTAACTTTTCTTTTATCGTGCACTTGATTTCAAAATTTTGTGTAAAATTATCATTTTGTCTCTCAATTTAAAAAAAAAAATGTAGATTTCTCTGTACAAAACTGAGGGGCAAAATGATAATTTTACACAAATTTAAAATCAAGGTCTCCTGAAAGAAAAACCGGGTGTCTAAATGACTACCCTTATAAAAATTATATATATAAATCATCTTAGCCGCTATTAAATGTTAAAAATAAGATTTATTGATTCTTTTTAACCCTTGTGTAGACTCATTTTGGCCGATTTTGTTAGGTTTGATAGAAAGTTTTATGTTTAAATATAAAGTCTACAACGAATCACTATTATAAAATTAGTCAAGTAAACATTTATTAAAGGCCACGAAAGTCTAAATTAAAAATAATTTTGAGGGAGAAGTCCCTCAAGCCGAGTTAGATGGTGGATCCTATCTGATGTAATGAGCAATGTCAGATGGTGGGTCCAATCTGATGTTCGTAAAAGTTAAATAGATTATCACGAGGATTACTATACTGTCAAAAATGAGATCCGGTTGGATAAACATTTTAGATTAATCTAACAGTTAAAATGCATCAAACGAAAATTATAAAAAAAATGATCTAAATTTTAAAAGGAGAAGAATAATTTTAGTGGATCATATCTAACATAAAATGGGTCTCATTAGGGGCGCTTATGCTTGGGCGTCAAAAACGACTGGGATTCTTAGAGATTCACACAATTTTGAGTAGTCGAACTTTAAAAAATTCAAAAGGTGGCATGACTTTTCACATCAAAATGATTTTTGATATGTCACTGTTCAAATCTAAGATCTTTCATCGACTCGCCCCTGCCTTCAGTGATCATCACTTTTCAATTCATATCGGTGATAATGAGTAGGAGAGAAGGAATATAAACTCTTATCACAAGTAATATTCACAACAAATCATTTCCAAATGGAACATTTTTCCTACCATATATGATGGGCAAAACTCTATAAAACCATGAGGGAGTTGGGTTTTTTTTGTATGATTTGGTAGAATGAATCAGCTCTCTCCTGCAATTATTTATATTGAAAGTGAGACTAAATTGATGAACAGTAATTTTATAGAGAGTGATCGAGAGAGATTTGAACATGAATTCGAAATCAAGACCCTTTTCATGAGGAGAATTCTTGACTGTCAAGGAACCTCCTCTAATTCCAACATGTAATAAAGATAACCTTAGTCAAATTTTGCATCTGAAGTTAAAAAACTTGCCTTTTAGATTGCATTTTGAAGAGTAGAAAAGGTTTTGATAGATAAAAGAGTGAAAAAAGTAAGTCAATGAAGAGAACTGTTTCTTATTCATATAGGTAAAAGGGTATCCTCATACTCATTACTCCTGCCTCCTAGGTGACTTTTGTTATTATTTTTTTCCTCAGGTGAAAATGTGAAAGGTTGCAAGAATTGGGAGTTCATAATTCAAAAAAGTTCTTTACACAAGAAGGTATACCAGCTAAAGATGTCCAAAATTGATTGAATACAATCAATGGCTTGCAAATAATGTAAGAGAAAGCTGTCCAATACTAGTACAGAAGGAAGTAAGGAATTGATGGGTCATGTCATTCATGATGTACTCATTTATCAAAACACAGAGGCCCATTTGCATGGACTGCAGCACCCAATGGCCCTTTGGTGCAAATCAGGTTAACTGAAAACTTGGATATGAATGACCTGAGAATAGTATGAACGGGTCAAAATAACATAAAGATATTTCATAAATCCTAGTGGTCTCTCTTTACAACTATATAAAGATATATTATTTACTTCATTTTGGATCTCTTTATTTTTATTTTCATATCCATTAAAAATGTCAAATCCAATTCCTGTGCCTCGGGTATTTTCTCTATTTGGGTTGATTATCAAAATATGGATATTTCAAATATTTCGAAATGAGTCAAGTCCATATTTTAAAATCTTGATTCCGAATTAGCATTGTTAGAAAACCATGACATGATAATGTTCTTAAAGTAAAATTTACTCTCAATTCCCGGTTGTTGAGAGGAGGGTCTCTTTAGTATTATATAGTCATTAATTTCTTAAATTAACTGATATAAAATTTATTGTCACTTTACATCTATCCTCACTTAAAATTGAACTCTATTAATGGACGTAAATTACTCGAGATGAACCCAACTGAAGACAACTTTTCCTCACTAGTCCCGAGTGTAGGAGAAGGACTGATTTCTCTGGCTGATATATCACTGAACCAGCTGGTGATTCTCTTGTTTTCACCCATTCATTCTATGAATGAGGTGACGTAGAGTCTCCTTCAAAAGCATGCACAATCACATTTGAGCCAGTGGTGCATCTGCTGATGGGAGAATCACCTCCTCACCCGTAGCCAGGCTTTTTTCTTAGTTTGAGTGTTCAAGACTGATCCAAATAAGTCTGCAATATTCAGAAAGTGAATGGTCTTCAAGTTTCAACCTCTGAAAAGCTGGTTCACAACATCTATCATTTTCATGAGAATGGAAAGTAGATGGGTTATGCCGATTATTACAAGTTTCTGTCAAATTTTCCACTGTATGTTTGGATCACAAAATATAAGTTGCACGCGTAACATTTTTCTAGGCTTAGGTTTTTCCGACTTAAGTGATTGACCATGGGAGGATGAGGCTACATCTGGGGTATAAATCTCCGCCGTAAAATCTCGAGATATCTCAGCTGATACGCATAAGATTAGTCAAAGGAAAATAAATTGCCCGTTATGGCCAAATATCGGCTGAATTCTTCTTTTTTATTTTTTTTAAAAAAAGGAATATCGGTTGTGGGTCCGGCCGATATTTGCCCATATCAGACGAATATCGGCCGAATTTTTTATATTTTTTTTAAAATAGCCATTTTTATTTTTATTTTAAATGATTTTTTTTTAAAAAAAAAGCCACCTAGATTTTGAAAAAAAAAATTAGGAGAAAGAAAAAATCTCGGCTCCATATCGGCTAGATCTCGGTCTCAACGATAGTTGGACCCCTGGGCTACATAGGCTTCTTTGCATTCACACATGTGAAAGTGTACAAATATATAAAGTTGCATCAATAGGTTGAATAAGACTTGGATAGCGATAATTAATTAATTAATTATAATAAAAGTAATGCCTTTTTATATAAATGTAATAAGAATTGAGAAAAAATCCACTCTAAATTAGCACATATTAGAGTTTATTTAGAGAGAGGGAGGATGCGGGTTCGAGCTCCCGTAGCCTAACCTTGGTATGCCCTAGGAATAGTGGACTCACCTATGAGGATTTTACGTTGGGTATCCTGCAATTTTCCACACGTTAATTAAAAAAAGAGAGTTTATTTTGTTTAATATAATTAATATTCTCGGAAAAACATACCATATAAAATGGCAAAGAATAATCCCTGCTACACCAGGTGATCTTCACTCTAATGACAATTGCTTATTTAGTTAGTTTAAGATATTTAATTGGATTCTTTTAATCTTAGGAATTTAAATAAAAAAAAATGGGTATTCACATCTCAAGTTGAATGTGAGACTAATTTTAAAAGCTTAATATTAATACTTTTTTATGACGAAAAAATCAAAACCCCCACCTCTCTCCTAAGTACAAAGACATTGGATAAAACTCCAGATGCACGCAGCCTCCTACAAGCTACAACTACTATTAATACTTTATTACAAGAGTTTTTATTATATTCAGATTTGAATTTTTTTTTCATCAAGTCCATTGTCCATCTAATGTTTCATGATTTATTCCATATCTTTGGATTTAAACTTTTGAATTAGAGGCACAATTTTGGTTGGATTGATCTAATTTAGTTTTGAATTGAATTAGTTGACATAATTAAATTAGATTGTTTTTTAGGGTTTAGGGCCTGAAATTCGATCTAATCAATCAGAAATTCATATTAACACAATAATAACCCTTTTATTCCTCTTCCTCTTCCTCTTCCTCTCTCCTCAACATCTCTCAAACACCACAACTAATCTCTACCTTTCCTTCTTCTCAATTAAATTAGAGGACCAATCACCAAATATCCCCTTAATCGAAAGAACCCTTTAATTTTTTTTCCTATACATCATTGATCTTTAATGATGATGACACAGTAATTGGTCGGTGAAGATAAATGATTTTAAATTTGGTCATACTACATTGTCTGTTCTAACAAAGTCTCCTTACATTCAAACGTGTAGTGGATGCCGCTAGTTATTAGTTAACCATTTTTACTCTTTTTAGTGATGCAGGCAGGTAGCCTAGCTCTGTATCTGTTTCTTAAATCTTTTGAGTTTTGACGATTGATAAAATGTTCTGAAATTTTTTATTCGATTGGCTTTCTATAATTGTGTCAATTGCAGGCTCCCTGTATTAAACTATTTTTCCCAAATTTTACAATTTCCTTGTATAAGACTTGGATATTTTGGTAGTTTCTAACAGTCTTTCTTCACTTAAGTTCAACTGTCATATTACAAACACACGTTACTTCTTTTTGTACTCAATACACGACTCCCATTGACTTGAGTTATACTTCATGGATGTTTATTTTTTTGGGTTGGCTTTTCTCTGTTACAGTGAAGAGTTCTTTTGCTTTGTACAGTGGAGCTAAATTACGTAAAAATATTGTATTATACTTTGTGTTTATTTTCCATTCGATTTCTTATTTATTCTGTTAATAATGCTAAAATATGTTTTATATTGACAGTAGTGTTTGTGATGTAGAACGAGAGTCTGCAATGGAAGTTCAACCCACCTGCAAATCATTACTTTAATACTTTACTAAAACAGAAAAAGAAAAAGGAAGAAGAAGGCAAGGCGGCATGCACTCCAATTGGTGATACTCGATTGGATGCATGTAAAATCAACGAAGAAGATCGACAAGAAGATAGACTACCAAATAAGAATTTGAGAAGTTTTTGTCCAAAGAGAAATTAGAATAACTTTTACCCCTCTAGGTTCTCCTTGGAGTTTGATGATTTTAATGAAGATCAAGCTTAGGTTGGTACTATATAAAATAATACTGAGTTCTCATTTTCAATGAAGAAAGATCAATTGACTTTTATTTTTATAAAAAAAGTGAATACAAATATGACACATAAATAAATAAAAGAGAAAACTCTTAAAATTGATAAATACATCTTTAGTAATCTTTTAGTCCTGTCCTACTTCAATGGTATAGTACACACTTACAAACTCACATAGGTGTAGTTTAACTAGTTGTCTCTCACCTCAGAAAGTGAGACATTGCAGATTCGAACTCCTGTGGCCTAACCTTGGTGTGCCCTAGGGATAGTGGGCTCATCAGTAGGAGTTTTAAGCATGGTATTTTACGATTTTCCACACGTAAATTTAAAAAAAAAAAAGTACACAGTTACACTTGTGTCATGACACTTGAAATAGGGTAGTGATCCTCTAATGGGATTTTTGTATAACCAGACACGGGAATGAGTGAATTTCCCACTTTTCCCTTCACCCATGCCGTACGGATAACTTAAAAATAGTAAAAAATCTGCGCCGGTGAGCCGATCACTCCAAAACGGCGAGCTGTGGGTTTTTCCTGCATTTGGCTCGAGTTTTCAAACGAAGCCGTTTCTCAATTGATTTCTACAAAAAAAAAAATTATCAAAATTCATCTACTCTGAATTTTATGAACTCAGTATTGATTTTAAGTGAAAATGGTATAGTTTTGGGCTTAAAAAATCGTACCCAAAGAATTAAGAGGGAAGATCATTTTTCTTAAATTCTTTGGGTATGATTTTTAAGCCCAAAACTGTACTATTTTCATTTAAAATCAGTCACAGAGTTTATAAAATTCAGAATAGATGAATTTTGATATTTGTTTGTAGAAATTGATCGAGAAATAGCCTCATTTGAAAATCCGAACGAAAAACTCACATGTGATGAATGAACCTAGCTCGCTGTCTTAATTCTTTGAATACGATTTTTAAGTCCAAAACTATACCCTTCTCACGGAGTTTATAAAATTCAAAATAGATGAATTTTGATATCTTATTCATAGAAATTGATCAAGAAACGACCTCATTTGAAAATTCAGAAAAACCTCACAATTCACCTTTTTAAAGTGATCTATTTGTCCGTGCAGATTTTTTACTTTTTTTTAAATAATTTGTAAAATGAAAAATCCACCGATTCTGCGTCACAAAAATCCCTTGTGACGATCGTTATCCCTAAAATATCTTATCGTTTCATAGTATCACCGTTAAAATAAAAAAGTGATTGAATTGAATTGATTTTGAGTATAGATTAACCTACCTACCTTTTTCTTACGTAATACGGTGACCTCCTGCCTTCTCCAATCCAAATAACAAAGAATATCAAATCTTATTTGGAGGCATTTATGGGAGAGGAGAGGTGGGTAAATTACAAAGTTGTTTACTTTTCTGAGAATGGATTCCCCTTCCAATTCTAAACCCAACACCGGCAATCATGAAAATCCATGCATCGAGCAGTGCAACAAATAGCTGTCCAGTCCATCATCCTTTTTATATTTTTACTTTCCTTCTTTATGTCATGCCATCAATTCTCTCTTCTCTCTCTTTTCTTACTACCCTCTGTACATTTTACATTCAATCTTCTCTTCCGCCATTGGAGTAGGTCCCTCCCTCAGAAAAGGTATAAGCAGGCAAGCTACAAAAGCGAAGAGACTTTTAGGAGCCCACGTTGGAAAGTTGGAGAAGATTGCCAAATGCCAAACCTCCTTTGGGAAAGGACTGATGCTATCTGGTCTCTATTCATTTAGATTAATCAAAGTGTAAAAAATGGGCTAGTCTGCAATGGAAGTTCAACCCACCTGCAAATCATGACTTTAATACTCTACTAAACTCGTGCTTATCACAAAAACCCAAAAAAAAAAAAAAAAACATTTACAAGAAGAGGAAGGCATGCACTCCAATTCGTGATACTCGATTAGATGCATGTAAAATCAACGAAGAAGATGGACTGCCAAATAAGAATTTGAAAAGTCTTTGTCCAGAGAGAATTAGAACAACTTCTACCCCTCTAGGTTCGATGATTTTAATGATTTAGGATAGAGAACTGGGTAAAGCAAGTGTCTTAAGATTTTTTATTGTGTAGAATAATTATGAATCTATAAAAAAATATCTAGTGGGATTCAAATATATCTCAATGTGGGCATTATTGATCAAATTTTAGTTAAGAAAATTTTGATTCTTAACCACTTGATGTTACGTTAAAATTACTATACGGATTTTAAAATTGTTGGGTATGATATTCAAGTTGAAAAAACTAGTTTGACAGATAGAGTTATCCAACTCTTCATAACTTTTTATTATTATTTTTTTTCCAACTGATATGAAACTCATTTACAACCCAACAAAAATAGTTAAAAACGTATAATGGTATTTGACAACTAAGATCAATCAACGAAGAATGTTGAGCTTAAATAAGTCTAAATGAACATTCGAACGGGAGAAGCCACTTCTCTTCATCGAAAGACAACCATAGACTATACTTACTCACTAATGTTTGACATATCAACCAATTAACATGGACTTCAGTGATTTTCACACATGTGACCAATACAATGTACTCTTTAGAGAAGTGATTATCATAAGTGAATATAATATCATATTATAACATATCCAAAAATTTATGACCTTATACAAAAATGTTAACTATAAACCCTTTTTTCTTTAACAGGCTTTGTTAGAGGGAAAAATCATTACTTAGAGTTATTGTTAAAGGTGATGTATATAATATTAATTTATTATTTTTTCTATAAAATTTGAGGCTTATTTGTTTATTTTAACATTTGATCCTAAGACTTAAAGTTTTAAATGTGATAAAAATATATTAAACTCAATAATGAAAATTATTTAAATATTTTTACTATAAATTGATATAAAAGTAAAGAGTTTGTATTCCATCTTATGAACACCAGTGTCTCTATCCATAATAATAAAGTAAAGCCAGGGAAAGTGATGGTGTTGGTGTTGTATCGACTGATTGATTAGACATAAGATATGGATAATAATGATAGGAGGATATGCCCAAAATCCTCTCAGATTTCCCTTTCGACACACAATCCTTTGATACCGTCCGTGCCCTAAAACCCTAAACCCTACTGCATTAATATATCAAATACGTCTCTTAACCTCTAACTGCTAGTGACTTTTTTAAAAATTGTATTAGTTTATAATGTATTTTTTAATTTACGTATGAGAAATTATTAAAATCTAATATAAAATCTCTACAAGTAATATTTAAAACACATCAGATGAAGTTACGAGGGCTCGTACCTGGTACCTCTCACTCCCTTTAAAAGAAGATTACCACTTGAGCTATGCCCACGTGGGCAATATTGATATCGTCGCATTTTTTACTAAAATTTTATCAAATTTTGATTATATTTGAAAATATTAAGTCAAATTCTAATTAAATTTCAAGTTTTTAATAATTTTACCTATTTATAAATTTAAACTAATTGATATGCCCATATTATCTACTGAAATATCAAGATAAACCATTGGCAAATGGCCAAATGAAATACCTCATTCAAGAATAAATTTTAAGTTTTATTATTGATATCGTCATTCTATATTGAAAAAAAAAAATCATATTGACATCGTGCCAATAACACAGATTATTTCACTTTACTACGTGGCATACAAGAAGAAACAATCTCCTATATATATATATATATATATATATTAAATTCAATAGATATTACTATATAAAAAAATTAGAAAATAAGAAAGTATCTAAAGCATTTTTTATAATAACTTGTCGTTAGTCGAAACAATAGGTATTAAAAAAAAAAAAATCTTTCAATTTCTTCTAAACTCTTTAAATGATAGAAATTCTCCATAATAAACTTGTCACGACCTGACCCGTAAACAGAGCTTAGAGTCCAACTTAATGAGAAATTGTCCGCTCTGGGCCCAAAAATGAACCCTCACGGTTTTGCCTTTAGGCCTAGGCCCAACCCAGTAAGGCCAAAACGCGTCTTATGAGTTAAAGAGAGGCAACTACTTATAAACCCCATTCGGAAGTCCTCAACTTCTGATGTGAGACTCTCCAAAATTCCCACATGCACTCCCACTTGCTGGGCTTGTCAGATCATACCGGCCCATGCTGCTGGTCTGACCGACATGGCCCAGTTTCACTTGGATTAGTCTCTCTAGGGCTTAGCCTCTGGCTCATGGGTCAGGATATCACAATCCACCCCCCTAAAGCCCAGAGCCGCCCTCGGCTCGACCCAATGAATCCAGTGGAAGGCAGTACGCCCACACAATCCGAGTGTAGAACCCGAAGCTCTGATACCAAAGGCCCAAAAATGAGCCCTCACGATTTTTCCTTTGGGCTTGGCCCAACTCGGTAGGCCCAAAACGTGTCTCGTGAGTTAAGGAAAGACTAACTACTTATAAACCCCATCCAGAAGTCCTCAATTTCCGATATGGGACTCTCCAGAATTCCCATCATGCACTCCCACTTGCTGAGCTTATCGGATCCGATCAGCCCACACTGCATGGTCCGACCGACAGGGCATAATTTCACTTGGATCAGCCTCTCTAGGGTCTGGCCTCTAGCTCATGGATCAGGATATGACAAAACTAGTTCAAATTGATTAGTTGTGATCTTTTAAAATTGGTCTTTAAATTAAATCATTGTATAATTTTAAAAAGTGAAAAGTGGCAGATTTATATTTATTCAAGGCATTAGGCATTGATTGAAAGTTGACATCAACTCATGTTTTGTTGGAATGAAGACAGCCAAATCCAAGAACATATAAAATGCCCAAAAAAGACTAGAGCTTGAATTAACCTTAACTCAAGCAAGACTTAAAAATAAAGCCCAATTTGAGTGAAATTCTAGGCTCAGTTATAGTGCTAATAATGGATAATTTAACCGGATAGACCCATGTTAGCATTTGGAAAAGCCCAAACCATGTTTGATTATAGTATTATACAAAAGTTTGTTGCAATGTCACACTCCCGGCCTTGGGTCGGATGTTTAACTTGGGCCTAAAATTCGGTCAGCCCTCTAAATCCGGGGATCCAAAAATTGCTGATATTGAGATATCAGCGTCTCGGCCAAGATATCTCTCTCTCCTATTTTCTTTTTAAATATCGGTTAGTTTAAATGTGTATCGGCCGATATCTCTCCAGTACAATCGATACGTACAATACCAACCGAGATTTATAACCTGCTCTAAATACAAAGTAGCCCATTTTCAAGCAATAAAAAAAACCCAAGTAAGAAGCTCCACCCATACCGGGATCCTATTCAATACATCTTTGTTCATACAAGAAAACCATTATTTTGTAAGTTTACTTTATATTAACCAGACATCGATGTATCTTTATACTTCTTAGATATTTACATATTCAAAAAAGACATTTGTTTGTCTTTTATAAGCAAAATTTCAAAGTGCATTTATCATTATTGTCTAAATTGACTATGTTTTGAATCACTTTGACTCAGTATTTCTAAGGTATAAAACTCACACTGATTATTATTTAATAATAGTATTTATTCAATCCATATGCAGGCAAGGCCAACCAATCAGCTTCTTTTTGTCTAAGTTTTTTTAATGATCCAATAAGTCTAATTGTTTCACTCGACTAATTTTTTCAAGTATACGAAAACTTCTCAACTAGAATACAAACCTCCTTTGAGATTGAGGAGAATCGAACAAGACCCTACTTTTTTTGAGGGGTTTTTGAACGTTAGGTCAACCTCTTGAAGTTGTTCTTTCATTGAGAATTAACCCAATGATTTTGCAAAGCCTGTGAATTTCTTAAATTTAATTTTTCATTATCAGAATCAAACAATTAATGACTGGTTTGTGTAGGTTGGTTCACACTGCCCTTTCTTCTCCCCTAAGACGCTTTGACTTTTTGACTTTTTTTATCATTTCAACTTCAGACGAAAAATCATGACTGACAATTCATTGCCACCTTCATTAATTCAAGGTTTGCTTGTGAGGGTTCTCTGCTCACTATTGCCCTTCTCTTCAGGCGATGGTCTGAAGATTTGGAGGAAATTTGGTATTGACTATCAAAGTCAAAGATCCATGTTACCCTGCCTCCTTTTTCAATGGCTTCTTAATTAGAGACATGTGACAATTGGTTTGATGGTAAGAAAGGTTGAAATTTAGTTATAAATTTAAATAATTTAATTATATTTTTTACTAATCACTGTATTAGTCGAATCTGTTTTAAAATGCTCTCTTTAATATTTGATTAAAACTCTTATCATCACTCTAAATTTTATATTGTGCCATTTAAGTCATGATTTTATAGGCTTCCTCTTCGAATAATGAATGAAAAATTAATGTTTATGGGGTTATCGATAGGGCTGCAACTCGGGTCAGACGGGTCGAGTTCCTTAAAACTCAACTTGACCCAAGTTGATATATATGAAATCCGACTCGACTTGACTCGAATTCTCAAGCCGACCCGATCCGAATTCTAATCCCGACCCGACTCAAATTTAATCTGAATTCTGACCCAACCCGCATTTTGAACCTATTTTAGCCAAATTTTAGCCGGGCCAGGTTCAGGTCGGGTCGGGTCGGATCGAATTAACTTGTATAATCTTCAACCCAACTCGACCAGAATTTCATATGGGTTTTTATCTTCTCAACCCAACCCGACCCTCTGACTCTAAATTCTTGACCCGACCCACATGATTTCTTGGGTCGGGTCAAGCAGGGTCAGGCCAAAACCCGACCTGAGTTGCAGCCCTATTACTTATCGAGTAACTGGGTAAAACTCGGGACTTAAACTGTAAGAAGGACACAACTCATTTAAGTCTTGTTGAATTCTAAGAAGACTTGGTGGCCCATGTAAGACAAAATCAGGTACTTGAAGTTATGTTAAAATTTTATATGCATTGAATAAGGTGAATCATTTTAACACGGATAAAATATATTAGGAGACATGAATAGAGTGAAATTTTCATTTTATTTTTACTGGTGTACCACTCATCAAATAACGGTATATTCATAATACACCGTTCTTTAGAGATATGTTCTGCATATCGGTATATCGGTACTTGATGAGCGGTACACCGAAAGAAATAAAATAAGAATTTCATTCATTCCTGTGTTTTTTAACAAATTTTACCCATATTAAAATAGACGTCTATTAAATAGGATTTGAAAATATAAGTGAAGCTTAAATTACATATCATTAACATTTTAATTTGCATTTTATTTGGCACTTAAATATTTTAGGTGAAAACAATAAAGTACTTTAAAATAGTTTCACATTGTATTGATAGTAAGTTTGAATCAGTCATTAATGAGTAATCTTTTGTTGATTCTTTTATTGACTTGTCGCTATTTGGAGGTTCTTTTATTGTATTTTGTTGGTAGTTACTGGTTACTTTCTTCTTGTTCTTTGTCAATATTTTAAATATATAGACTAGATATTTATCTTTATAAAATGTCATAAAGAATTGTGATTATATACAGGCAATACTAAAATATTTTGATCATGGGTAGATTTTTTTTTTTTCACAAATCACAAGCTAGAGATATGGAGTTTGACTTCGTAACTGGCATTTTATATTTTTCTTACGTTGAAAGAGGAATTCATACCATATTGTAGAGTCTAGGCTGTCTGAATCATGGGATGTTAGGAACATTTTGGATGGCTTAGGCTGAAAAGAGAAAGTGAAGGTGGACATTAATGTAACGACTTGCTGAGTGTATATATATACTTTAAAGGTTCCGTATTGTTCAAATGTAAAAATTGTTTGAAAGTGTAAAATTCAAACATAACCTTAAATAATTTAATCAAAATTTCAATAAAATTAAAAAATAGTTAAAAATTGGTACTATTAAGGAGTTGGACTGATGATCATGAAGTTAATTTCATGACCTGAAGTTTTGAATCCAATTTACATCCAACACGAATAAACTATTGTTCGTATACTTAACTAATGTATATAAAGATAATTGATTTTTTTTATTTAAAAAAGGAAAAGAAACCGATGACCTGTGATTCTGATTTCGGAGTCAATTGTCTTTCTTAAAAAAAAAATGAAATAATCTGGTCTTAAAACATGACTTAAAGTTAGAACAAATATTTTATATTCTCTATTTCTTTGGACCCAATTTGTTTTTTTCTTTTTCTTTTGTATCTTCACCTAAATAGTGAAATAGTATATCCCTCCTTATAATAACACCAGTAACTCTTTAAATTAAGATATAAAATTGTCAAAAACCCAGTATTATATTATCTGTTTAGAAAAGAAAACTCCCTGCTCTCTAAAAAAATTATTTCAAATTATTAAATGTCAATATTGTAAGAGAGTAAAAAAAGGAGCGATAGTGTGTGCAAGTATCCAAGAGAAGCAGGAGAAAGGAAAGTGAGCTGGGAATGCTGTAAATGGCAATACATGATGGGTTTTTTTTCTTCTCTTCTGCCGTTAAAAGAGGAGAGGAGAGTTGAAGAGGAAAGGTTGGTGAATGATTGAAGAGGGAGGAATCAGTAACTGAGCGGAGCACTGCCATTTGCCGCTCTCTTTCTTCCTGTTTTATGAATTTTGATTTCATTGAATTGAATGAGAAGAAGTGTTGTTGGTGGGTGGATTTGGAATAGTAAATGCAAGCGTTTAAAATCCTGGCAAAAGCAGGTGGCGCTGTTGAGGATTTATTAAATACGACGCAGTTGTGAGGACCATCAATGTGACATATCAGACGACAAAGAGGAGGAATTGGGACGCTGACTCTTCTCATCTTTTCACCTTTTTTCTTCTCCCACTCTCCTTTTCTACCCTTCTACCCTACCAACTCTTTCTTTTCATTACATTTCATTTATTCTCTCTCTCTCTCTCTCTCCCTCTCTCTCTGGGAAGGAGTCTAAGCTCTACAGTAATTGATTTGAATCACTGGTTACAGTAATAATCCACTCTCACTCTCTGACCCTTCGATGTTTTAATGAAAAAGTTTATGGAAAGAAGTAATTAATTATCCTTTCAAGTAGGTGACCTAGGCAACCTTCTCCTGCCGTAATTTTGTTATTTCATTTCATTTCTTTTTCTTTTTCTTTGAATTTATATATGAGAAATTGTAGAATATCCAATGTAAAACCTTCATAGTTGAGCCTAATATTCTAAAGTACATCAAATTTTTGCCGTGGAGGCTTGAACCCACAACCTCTTGCTTCTATTTCTTTTTTAACGATTGTTTTATTCCTACATCCTTTAAATAGATAGCAGATCGTTTAGTAGAGTAGATTTTTTTTTTATGACTAAGGTATTCAGATTTTTTAGAATATTTCAATTAATATTTAAGATATATGCAAGTCTCTTTATCTAATCTCATTGAGTAGTTCTACGAGGAGTGGCCTTGAAGTGGAAATCGAAATCGAAATCAAAACTCATGCTTCTTGAGATGGGTTTCTCGCCATCACTCCAACTCCTTCGAGTTAGATAGAGTAGATGTATGAGAGGTTATTTGTTTTATAAATTTAAATTATTTAAAATGTTTACTTCTTTTATTTAGATTTAAATTCAATTTAAGTTTATGTGAAAAAGTTTTGTCCTTAAATCAACCATTAAATTAAGAGTCAGAATAAATAAATGGATTTTATTTTGGTCAACTTAATAGGCTCCATGACGCTCCATCTAGCTATCTAATTTTTTATTTATCATGGAATGAATTTTATCCCTCTAAACTATTCCAATTTGTTAGTTGCAAATATTTAAAGATCAACCAAATAGGAGTAGATCCTAGTTTCCTATCATGTTTTTATACTATTAGAACAAAGCCATTCTATTTAAACTTGATTATTGAAAAATATGAAAATTTGTCTTTTTCTTTATTGAAAATTCAAACATTTGAATAAAATTATTTTAATCCCATCTTGTGTGAGGTGCATAATGTCTCCATTAAAATGAATTTATAAAAAGCTATAAACATTGGAGGAATGATTGATTAACAGCTTTACATTGGTGAACTTTGCGTTTTTATAGTTGACAGTTGGACACCCATATGCAACATGATCAATGAACTGTTATTTGTACAATATTTTATGATCATTCATCAATGTAAGCTTCTTAAACATTGTTTTCTAGAATAAGTATATATATTTTCCTTAAATCTATGAAAAAACATGATTTGAAGTTTGAATTTTGAACTTACAATCCACACTAAGTTCCTACGTTTGATAATTGAGAATATTCCCTATCTTGGTATTAGCAAACAATCACATTTCTCCAATAAATCTACCCTTTAATGATGGCTAAAAATACATATATTTTCTTGAAAAGAGTCGAGTCTTAAAGGACAATTAAAATCAATAATTAGTGCACCTGCACAACATTGTAATGATCGAATGTTGTTGATAAGAAGGGCCCATTTACAGGTTAGAAGTGGCAGAAGGTGTCCGATCCATTCACCACCAACGTCTAATCACGATCAAGCAGTGGGCCATCAACATATACACCTAATATTGAGTGTATGTTAAAATGTGGGTGATTAAGTAGAAACCCTTGTAATCCAACATTCTAACCCACTATTTTTGTCGAATTTTGAGCTCCAATAGCCAAAAGGAAGCTTCCTCAATTCGCCCTTTTCATTTTTCCCTTCCATAATCCATTCTTCTGCTTTGGATTTCGACGGTGGAGGAGAAAAGACTAGAGAGAGAGAGAGAGAGAGAGAGAGTTGGGAGTTTGCATTGGGAACGAGGGAGAGAAAGGATTTGAGGGTGTGGAAGGCAAGAAAGATTGATTTTTCATCAGAACCGAGGATGTGAGGATGATTCTCCTCCCTATTCAATGCCAGGGAGAACAATCCAATCCCTCCTCTCATTACTCCTTCCCTTCCCTCTGACTCTTTTACTTATTATAGGCTCTCTCTCTCTCTCTCTCTGTATTCATATATGTCTTCCGTCTTCCTCTCTTCCATTTCTCCATGCGTATAGCCCACTCAAGAATCTCCATCATCTTGGGTGGGTGGCGTTTGGATGAGGGGTAAATTTTGCAGGATGGGTAATCTGAAGTGGGTTTTCAAACGGGAGAGTGAAAGATGAACAACGGGTAAAATTGAGATTTTTTTTCTTTTATCCACCTCGTTTCCCTTACATTCCTTCATCCAAACGGAGACTCTCTCTTTCTCATCTATATGTCCTCAAGTAGAGGTTGTCTAGAGGTGGAGAAGGGTGATGGTTGATATAGTATCATGTGGGTTTATCAAAGGGTCTCTTACAGAGTTTATTGGCATTCTGTCCACCTCCAAATGAAGAGAAAATCCAAGTATTGTTTATGTGAAATGGAGGTGGGCATCCTGCCAACCGAGCTCTGTTGGCTTCTCTTTGTAAAACCCATGTGATGATCGTTCTATGTACCTACCTCTGCTATTGTCCGTCATCTCATCTCATTCCTTCCACTGTTACCTTCTCTTCAGGTAAATCTGCAAAAGGTAAAACTTTTTTCTTTTTTATCTTTATATTTTTATCTTGTAATATTATGATGCAAGCTTAACTCATTTGGCAACATGGGTGGTTGTTCTTTCTTTTCCTTCCTAACCACCCCTCATGTTGATGATGATGATGATGATGACAATTTGAATTTTTATGGAATGTGACAAAAATGATGAAAAAGAAGAATCCCAGTTATAAGAGGGACCTCATGGAATGATATCATTGTATTAGATTTTATCCCTTGAGAATCCAAGGGCTTGGTTCATGGTTTCTAATCTTTCCTCCACTCACATCAGCTTGACCAAATTATGTTATTTTCAGTTTTGAATTCCTTTTTTTTATACATGTGTACATGAAATCCATCCTTTGGACGATTTCACAAGATTTGAGCACTATAAATCTACAAGACTACACCTGCAAAAATGTATCAAGTGCACCTCACTCTTCTATGGGTCCAGAATGACACTGATAAATTTTCAAATTTATCAGGCCTCTCTGATTTGGTCTTTGCTTTGTTCTCGACACATGAAACTTTTCATTGTGGAGCCCACTTTTCCACAATAACTACATTCATGCTACTTCACATCTTATTGTTTTAAGCATTACTTCAAATCATATTTAATGCAATAATGAAGATTTCTTCTGGGTTCTAATTTTCCGTCCACTTAGATTTATGGTGTTTTGGGTTTGAGAATAGATTGTATGGTGTGTGCATAATATCATCTTTGAGTAAGTTGGCAGAAGATGATATCACCAAGTATAGATGGAAGAGACGAACTTTGATTGGGTTTAGTTTTTTTATGAGACAGTGAAATGTTTTTTAGGCAAACGTTAGGAACTTTTGGTGCAATGGATGAGAAGTCCTTTCAAGAGTATAAACCCTTAGAGACTATAAGGAGGGAGCAGCCATTTTATTCTAACTTTTTTCTTCTCTTTTTTAATACACAGATAACTCGTGCATTGGAGGTGAGACTAATTCTACTATTTCCACTGAATGCACGAAATCATCTGTGAGCCCAGTTTTTCAAGTTAGCCCAATAGGAGACAAACCCCTATTTCGTGTTTGAAAGGAAAGCGATGCAAGAAAGAAAGGAGATAGCAGTGGAGAACAATAGGGAAGTAGCAAGGAAAATGAAGTTCTTGAAGACAATGTAGCAGTCGAACAGGTTGGTTTTTGGCTCAAAAGTCCTTTATTGGATCTGGGCTTCGTAAGGCCCAGACCCAGTTCTTGTAAGCCCATCTCTTTCTCTGTTTTAGGGTTTACTGTAGCAGCTGCAGGTTTCTCACGGGTGAGAGAGGAGAGAAGAAATTAGAGAGGAAGGAGAGACTCTGAAGAGAGGAGGGAAATCCTTGTAACTTGTCCGGTATTCTCTTCATAGTGGAATAGTGTGATGCATGCTCTGTGGATGTAGGCAGTTTTGCCGAACCACATATATCTCTCTGTGTTCTTGTGCGTGTTTGATTTGTGTGGTTTGTCCAACAACAAAGCATGCGTGGGCAGTGGTAGTATCTTGAGACATGAAACTAAGCATAGATGTGAAGAAGAAAATATCTTTGCCTTGAGCAGTGTTTGGATGGGGAGAATGGGAGAATCGGGGAGGCTGTCCATCTGAAGAATTTTTTGCTTAAAGTTCTCATCCAAACACAGCCTAGTCTGTCCAATTAATCTAAGGATTTGTGGTGGTGATAATTGCATCTCTTCATTAAAAATAAAAAATGTTGAGATTTTTTAAATGGATGGTGAAGATGTTGACTTTTCTTATTGAAGTCTCCATCGCGTGATACATTCATGAGCATTAAATTTGTTCAAGTTGATTTTGATCTTGCTTCACTAAAATTTTGATGAATGTAAGTAATAAATAAAATCATTCTGTTTTTACTGGCACTAAATTATTTGTGGTCGTTGCTTGTGAGAGAGTACAGTCATTTGCTTGGTGGGAAGGTGCACTATAGTAAAAGGTCTCTTTTTTTCTTCCAAAGGCTTCTTAGAGTATCTGAAATTCTGAATAATCTTCGGGGCATATGCCTCCCTACTCACACACAATCACAATCAGTAAGGGAGCGGCCTTTTTGGTAGATAATTCTACAGTGAGTGGCCCTTTTTTGGTGGGAGTGAGAATGGAATTCCAGATTCTTGTCTCTCAAGGCGAGTTCCTATCTCTCTCTCCTACCCCTTAGAGAATTCATAGTTTAACTAATCACTGAAGACTGCATATGGGGGATATTTTTTGATAACAATAGTTTGGATTTATTAATCACCCATCTGTTGGTCTCTTGTGTAGTTGAAGAGGGGCACAGATAAAATGTATTTTTCTTGGTTTTCAGGTCCTATAACTTCTCATGCTTGGGCTTTGATGGGCCTATTTTGGTCCCATTGACTCCATCTAAGGCATTTGTTCACTCTCGGTGGCCATTGGTGGCCACCAATAATCACGCCGGGTGCGGAGAGGGAGTGGCAGTGGTGTCGGCGGCGGCGGCAGATCAGCTACTAAGCAACTAATCACCTCAGTTCACACTGTTGTGGAGAGGTTGAAGACATTACTGTGATTCATTTCTTTTGGGTTTAGCCGAATTTAGATTTCATATTGGATGTGTCTCTATTTCTGCTTATGAATCTCCACGTACCCACAATTGTCATTTGAGTGCTCTAATTAAATTCATTCTTCTTAAGAGCTTCAATGTCATATGACATTGACAACAAAAACCCTAGACTCCAATCAGCTTGATTACCGTAGAAATTTGAGTAGACATATTTATGTTGGAGAAATGATTTGATGAAGATCGTTTTTATGTGTAAGGTTGAGTTTGATTTTTCTGAGACCTCGACTTATCTTACTTTCATGTTGAAAAAACTTCTGATCTTGATGGCTTTCTTTGATTTGGTGAGGATAAAGATGAAGAAAATGCATAAACGATAAACAATTGGGCGCACGAAACCTAGGCTATATTAGGGCCAGACTCTACATCCTCATTTTTCATTGGTAAAAATTAAAATATAGATTTTTTTTTTTTTTTAAATAGACATCAAAGATTTATGACCTAATCTCATTGTGATAAGATCTCTTTACCCATTCATTTCTCTATACTCGTCAAAAATATGTCTGTGTCTCTGGAAGTGGGGATCGATCTCAAGTTTGATGCATATCTCACTCCAATGATCCACTCTCCTAACTTTTATCATTGGATTGAAAGTTTATACATGTCCCAGTGTCTAAACGTCCCAATGTCTAAACTAAAAAAATTCTCTCTAAATTGAATACGGAATATGTCCTCTAATCAGTAATTTGTGACCTTGACGGGAAACCACACCTCCCCATTAACAAAATGCCCTTTTTGTTTAGAGATTTTATTTCAAAAACACCCTTAAGACATATTAGAAGTTTGCATGTTGCACCCTTTCGTAATTGCAATTTGTACGTTGACCCTCTCACACGTGAATTTCTAGTTCCACTCTAGTTGTGACTTGGTCAGTTGGTGGGCTGGTCAAATCAATGCCTCAATGGTATTTGCCTTCAATTTGTGGGGTGGGGAAGTGTTACGTATGGGATTCAACTCATCAAGCTTACCTAAATCTTAAAAAAAAAAAAAATTGCATCCAGACCTATTTCTTTTGTAACAGGTGGTACAAGTTATTGGATCATCAGAGGTTCAATTACAGTCCTAGGTTCAGAGATGGGAGCCTGATGGCTTGTGCATTTGAAAAATGGTTCTGTTTGGTATAAATGGTTTTGAGAAAGTGTGTTTGGTAGAAAATGTTATTTGAGAATGATTTTGATTCTAATATTTTATGTCGTTCTTAACATCTTTGAAAAGAAGATATTATTATTATTGTGAATGAAAATCACTCTCATTCTATTTTGAATGATCAAACAAATAGGTATTATATTTCTTAATTTGAAGACCTTTATAGTGGACCCAAACATAGCTTACATTTTCAAAACTGTGTCCCCATATTATATATGATATTCGTTTTGAGAAATTAAGGTTTGGCTTAATGGATGTAAAACTTAAAAGTGGTATTTAAATCCCAAAACTAAAATGAAATTGAAAATTTATATCCAAACTCCAAAGTAACCTTTTCTTTTTCAACTTTATAGGATTAGAAAAGGTTGGTTTACATGTAAGATGATCGGTACGATTTGATAATTTCTCATGTGGGGTTAAATAAAATAGTAGGTCCTACATGTATGAATTTGAAAACAAAGTGGATAGAGACATCTAATTTGTTTTTTTTTTTTTAACTTGTTATTATTTAAATAGTAAAAAGTATTTTAATATCTTTTGCTATAAAAAAAATCATCCTTTTCAATTCCTTAAAAGTAAAGGAAGCATGAGGTCGACCTTATCTCAGGGTATCTCCTTTAGTCACACATTTTCTTTGTCATTATCCCAAATTTTCCATAGAGTACCTTAGTTGGCGATGACTCAAGTTTCACTTTAATGGAAATGATGTTTACTTTCGGACTAAATCAATCACTGTAGATAATGCGATTTATCTCATATGTGGGTAACAAGATACAAGTCAGGCTTGTGAAATCAAAACCCAATAAATATATCACACCGAAGATGTAGATGTTGGGTTAGTTCAAGTGCTTCAACTTGCAGATCTGCTGGACAGAACAGACTAACTTATACATATTGGGTTGACCAGCTCCCTAATTGACGACTTCCGAATCATGTAGGGCCTATTTCCACTTAGATGGGAAATGGGTATGTTGGAAATCAGCCATTTGTAGTTTCTGTGGACAACATCGGTGTTAGGCTCTGTAGAGCTTGATTATCAGAGGTGTAATGTTGATTCGTGCACTGTCAAAAGTTTTAGTGGCTAATTTTGTAATTTCACAATACTGTTTATATAAACCCTAATTATAGTATATATAGTCATACTCATTTTGTGAGAGAGATGGATAACTGTATCGAGAAGTCGTCTCTTCATTGTTTTTTGTCTTTGAGGCATAGTGGATCGATGTGAACCTGTGAACATATCGAAATGAAACTAAGCATATCTGTGTTGTAATTTGCTTCTCTTCCTTAATTTCTCTATTTGTTTTTTCCAATATTACTGTATGGTCGAGAAGGCTGATTTCTCCCATAGAGTGCATCTATAGAGCACACATTATGAAAATCCAGGCACTTTTCTGGACCTGTGAAAGCCTCTATGTTAATGACATAGCTGAGTTTGGCAGAATAGGGCACTTCCCCTAAGAACATGACACAGTGAGAAGGTGGTTCAACAGAGAGTTCCGATAACAAAAATTCAGGTCAAAACCTGTGTCTCTGCAGTTTGTAACTCTTCTTTAGCATAAATGAACTTCCCATACTTGCACAACTACTACTCTCCAGTCACGAGTTTTCCAATTAATATTGGAAATGGGTAGACTGGAAAAACTTGTCCTTTCCATTGACTGTTCCATCATGAAACTAATTTTAGATTGAGTCAGAAAATTTGGAAAAAAAATTCTGTACAGCAGAGCATCTGTAGTACTCTACGCTTTTTATTTGCTCATGGTCATAAAGATAAAACAACAGAACCAGGTACCTTTTGTGGTAACCAGGGCATTTTTGGAGAACGAAAATCTCTCGCTGGTAACCTGGCAGCTGAGTGTGGCGGAACAACTCACTAGCAAATTTGCTTGAATGCCTCAGAGAAATGGCTCATGAAACCCAAAGGAGTTTGAGTGATAGCTAGGAACCCATTTCAGAAAGTAGAAATCCTGAATTCGATTCCACTCCACTCCAAAGAGCCATTCTCTGTAGACTTACACGGTGTGTGATAAGGAGATTTGCACATGCATCAAAGATTAGTCAAATACTCTTAAGAGGCCTGAACACCTTGATCATAAAAAAAAAAAAAAAAAAAAAAAGGCTAATGAAGGAGAACAGTTGCATACCTATAGTCTTTGTACAGGTTCAACGGGGCCCACATGGTTTCAGTGTCAGAATCGGCTCCTTAACAGAGTCAAATTCTGATATGTAGGCCATTGAGTAACACAAAATCACATGTACATCAGCCAATGTGTAAAACCATGCTTTCTTTAGGTCAAGTAAAGAGACTTAGGTTGTTCATGGTTGGGTGGTTGTTTATCCTGCCACGTCCACGATGGAGCCTTCCCCTTCAACATGAACCACTGAGAAGTGATCGAACGGAAAGTATTGATAAAGTGACAACCAAAATTCAGGAAAAACACTGTATGTAAACTCTTCATTTTTAAATAGCACAAATAAACACAGCAGAGTACCACTCATGCATGTGATGCAACTGTTAAGAGCGGCCGATTCTGTAACTCTGTAGGGCAGTTCCAGAATAAAATGTTGCAAACTGGTTGCAAATTTTATGCCCCAAATCAAACATGATTGTTCAGCTGCATACCTACATATGTTCGGTCATTGATTTTAGTGAGAGTAACTCAGCAGCTTATCGTACATACAAACAAATTCCTGGTGGCAGAACTACAACAAATCAAGAAAATGAAAAAATTTAACACTAAAAGGAAAAAGGATAAAAGGAAATTATCCCTGATTTCTCATCTAGAAATGTACAACGTCAATTGTAGATTTTGTGTGTATCCGATGAACTGAAATGTTCTTTATGAATCCTATGAACTGAATACTTGTACTAGCAATCCAATCAGTTAGCTGGATGTAAAACTGTAATAGCTTCTCTGGGGCTGCTTGGGGTTTAACAACATGCATGGACTGCAAACTGGATGTCTCATGGAAAAGTAACCTGCAGCAAACAGGTTAGAGCAAAGGCAAGTGCAGCCCCTAAACAGCACGCAGGCTGATCGAGACAAGGATTTCGGTGGAACAGATTGTAAGAATTAGATCATTTCTTAAGAAGCATGAATGTGGTTACCAGTGAGCTATTATTGTGCAAGATGTTAGTTAATACAATGATTTGATTGATAGAGAGCATTAAAGATGATATTTCCAAAAGAGGATAAAGAGTTCAATATCAGGAATAATAGGCGAAAAAATAGAGCTAAAGTCACTACTACTTTGAGACAAAGAGTAAAGCATATGTCTAACCTTGCAGATGAAGTTAAGCCAAGAATCCGAATTCTGTTTCTCCATTTCTATACAAGTGAATAGTCACCTAAAAACTAACATCTACTACATGTTTTCCAAGATTCATGTTTGTTTTGTATGAAGATTGAACACTTGTAAATCCAGCACTCAATATCGCATTGAATGCTTCACTGATATTTTTCATTCAGTCCCGCTCAGGAGCAGTCTCCTAAATCTTTTCTAGCACTAAGGCTGCCAGTGTATGACCACACTCTCTCTGTATCAGCAGAAACAGGATTTTCCAACTTGTCATCTTGCTTCTCCCAAAGACTGCTGTTGCTGAAGGGAGGTTGCTCCCTTGCAGGGCTTCCATTAACTGGAGTCGAAGAACAAAAGGTCGGAGTTGCAAAGGGTGAAGCATAAGGGGAGTTTTGGATAGAAAAGGGGCTGGGTGAAATTTTCTTCTGTACGGGAAGACCCCCAAATCCTCCCCTACCAAACAGGGAAACCGATTCTGCTGCTGCACAACGCTTGGTCATATCATCCACATAAATTAGATCATCAATTCTCGCCATTATGTTGAATGCCAAGCTCTCCAAAACCCTGGAGTAGCTCTCGAGGATTGACTGGCCCACATCCTGTCAGAGAAGAAAGGACATTACTCATTCTTTCTTTTTTTCCTGTCATAGAGAACTTGCTCGAGTATAAACAGAAAAAAAAAAAGAAGAGAGAGGGTCTTCTATATCAACAAAGGTATAGCTTGTTGATGCACCCCATTGTATATGGGGCCAATGTTGCATCGATCCAATGAGACGATATGATGGGCCTTAATGCGGATGGAGTGATATCACAAAAACATGATTGAA
Organism: Chimonanthus salicifolius; assembly: GCA_013350335.1. NCBI lineage: Eukaryota > Viridiplantae > Streptophyta > Magnoliopsida > Laurales > Calycanthaceae > Chimonanthus > Chimonanthus salicifolius. Next base: position 20,406,937 of record CM023532.1, on the reverse strand, counting down.
AGATCTTGCAATCCATTAAACTGTCATTTTTTCTCAATCGCAATCATTTCAATAGCCATACTGGTCGACCAAGGAATAGGAATGAATTCTATGAATCTAGGATTTTCTAATCTTTCATTCAATGTGGGATTCAAGTCAATAGTAGATTATGAGCCCCATGTAAGATACATTTGCAAGGGCTCAAGAACCTATAATTTTTTTAGAAACAAAAGATACTATAAGATGCTATAACGCATCAAAACGTGATAGCATGCTCATGTACCAGTGAATAAGTGGGGGCTGTTGTTTGGTGAATCATACCCTAATGATCTGCACTTGGAACATTCTACCAATCATATTGCTCATGCATATATAATTTGAAGATGAAATGAAGCAATATAGTTATAAGCTACAAGTGTTTTACTGGGTCATGTCAGATACTGGACCTTATCTTATGATCATAAAAATTATATGAATGGATAGATTATCATTGAGAACTATTATACTGTCAAAAATAGGACCCATTGAATAATATTAGTCCTTGATCTTTTAAGAATAAAATGAACAATTGGATAAATATTCTGGCCTATAATTTTTGATCCAATGGTGAGAATGCATCAAATGAAAATTATAAGCAGTTGATTTAAGTTTCAAAAAGAAAAAGAAAAAAACATAATTTTAATGGATTAGATTCAATATTAAATGGGTCTCTCATGAAAACCTGGTGCTTGGGCACCAAAAACGCCCAGGCATCTTGTAGTTTTGCCCTATATATGGATATATAAGAAACACTGAAAAGGTATGAGTCTTCCAATCTCCAAGTCTTGAAATAAGCAACCACCCACAGTATCATATCAGATCAATGAACTAATTTAGAGAACCACAAGCCCAGCAAAACATGTAGTGAATTGCATATGCCAATGTTAAAATTTTGATTCACACAGTGAATCAGCAGCATGAAATCTGGGAATTTTAAGAAGATTGGGTGAAATTTCTGAAGTTCAGAGTGTCCTGAATATTAGGAAAGATAAAGAAAAGCATTCCAAAAAAGGTCAAAAAGTACAGCACCTAGAAAATTCATCTGTTATCCAATATCTTCCACTAAATATTTTCGAAAGATTCAACTAACTCTATAGGAAGTTCCTGCTGTTAATGTCAGAAGATTCATTTTGTGGACCTACAATGGATGGACCACGGCCCAAACTAAAGCTCATTGGATGATCTTAACCTTGCAAGAAATGTATTTTCTTCAACAGAAAATGATCCCAAAAGATAGTATTAGTTCTCATTTTTGGGCTAAAGATAGGATAAAAGGAGGGAGGAAAAAAATCATGAGAAAGCTCACCTAGACCAGAAGCAAATCTACTCTAGTTGTCTGGCATGGAATAAATTGCAATTCACAATAATGCAGGCTTGCACAGCCTAGGTTGACTTTCTTTCAATAATCATCAATCAACTACACTAAATTAAGTCCCTCAAAAGAATGGTTAGAATTAGGATTTCCCAACCAGTGACTTCATTGCCTCTTACATATCTAAGGTTTTTCTTAGAATTACTGAACAGTTTATGAAAATTTATATGCAATTCATGTCTCCAAAATAGTTTGACTTACTTGATAAGGAAACAAACATTTTCAGCTTCATCATAAACTTGTGGATAGTTCAAGATATTTTCAAAACAGATATTAACTTAGAAAGTCAATCAGAAAAATGATTTGAGCGAAACCTTGTTGTATTGTATCTTGTTCATGTCCAAAACAGTTTGTGGGAGACCAGGGAACCGAAGCTTCAAGCACTGTAAGAGGCTCTCAGCCCGTTGTGCTAAAAGATGTTTTTTTTCTGCGTCACCAACAAGACCCTTGACCTTACCACCCCATGGTCGCCTCCGAGTCTTTGTCATGGGGGAATGTTTTTTTTGGTCCTTCAAGTTCCAAAAATGTATAGCTGCCTCAATCTTGTTTGCTATTTCAAGAGTATGGTGTTCTGATGAAAGGTCCAAGCAATCCTAGGAGGCATTCTGGTGAAAATTGATCAGCTGTTACGTATCGGTGGATGACATCACCCAAACAAGATTTTCCACTCTGCAATAGCACCAAAACCATGTGTTCTTAGAAATAAGACCAATATTGGCTAACGTCAGTTTAAGTTCACTATGCATGAAAAGGCTTGATTAATTGGGTTCCAACACATTCTGCACAAGAACAATTGCTTGCCTCATACATTCATTAGATAAAAATGTGAACACGTAAAATTAATTAGCAGTGAAAAGAATTATCAATTCTTCACTTACAATGAGATATGAATGTTGAATAACCACAAAGTAATTTGTGACCTCAATGGTGTAGAGTGTGGATACATGGTCCAAATCCAACATGTGAATATGTACCCTGTCACAACATACAAATCTACGGCAAGAATATTTAAGCTGCCCAGGGGGAGGGACCATATATCAGCCCTTGGTACAAGGCTCAATTCCTTAAAGAATCTTTTACGATTTTGCATGAAATAAAAAATTTCCAACAGATATTGTAAGATTGATAGTAGCCTACTCAGGAACTTCCAACTAAACCATGTTTGTGCTTTACGCAAAATAGGTAAATTGTAATGTTTTCAACAAAGAATTTTAGATATGAACAACGAAAACAGCTTATGCACATTAATTGAGGGAGATATATGATGGCAGACTGGTATCAGGTATGTGAATTAATTGCCCATGTAAGAAGAAACTGACAATAAATGCAAAATACAATTTGAACTGAACCAAGCTGGACTATATTCTGGAACTTGAATAGGTACCATCATGGAGTCAATGACAAAACCCACAAGCAATTTTTAGATAGACAGACAATGAGATGCCCACCATTTTACCAAGCACCTGAGGAGACTGGATTTCACATGCATTTTCCACAAATCCAATAAAAATTTCAGAGTAAACACTAAAACAAATTGAGATGATTTACTTATCAAGAAAAAAATATTTTGTAACTGCAGTGACTTTTCTGTGTCCTATGATATCTGCATGGCTGCATATGACATGTATGTCACAACCAAAATACATGAATAAGAATGTTACTTAGACTAATGGGAAAGAAAATTCAAAGTACATGGGCAACGAAGATAACATGAAACCACAAAATACAGAAAGCTGGACTGTATAAGAAAACAAATGCACAGAGGGTCAGATAGAAAGGAGAGAACTTTAGGCAGGAATGCAGGATTTGGAAGGAAAAGAGGCCAAAATAAATTCACCCCCCACAAATGCAATTTTAACTTCTGATTCTCTCAGAAATTCTTTGCATCACCACCATTCCTTTCAAAGTAATAAATTAGTCACCTGATTATGATATCCCAAAGATGGATACTGACATGGAGAAGGACAAAGCCCAGGATGTGTACAGCAAGGATCAAATGGAAAGAAAAAGTAAAAGTAATTTCCTATAAATGATTATAGTATTCTATATTCAATTAAATTCAATTCCATCTGAGAAAAGCAACTATCAATATGAATAATTATGGAAAGAAATGGGTGGCATTTGCTCCACTTATCCATTTGGGATTCCATTGATACTCATACTGCTGTTTTAACCAAGGCCGCATGCTGTTAAATAAGAGGTCAAAATGGGCTAGTGTGGGGAATTCCTAGTTTTTGCAGTGATTCAGAGTTCTTGAAAGCGCTTCATATGACAGTATTCTTGGGGGAATCTGCAGTTGGCAGGAAGGTGATTCATCATATAGTGTGGAAGTTTGGCCAACTGACATACCAGATTTACTGATTTGCAGCAAATGGATTTGAAGAAACTAGATCTAATCAACACCCAATGGCATTGGATCTGAGAATAAATATATCAGTAAGATCAAGCTAAATTTGGATGAAGCAATAAAGGAAAGCACCAAATCCAGATACGTACGCATGGCAATGATATGTCATTGAGCTATCATCTTCTTCATCATTACCAAATACGTCATCCCACCTATTAGGGTTGCTTTTGTATTTCTACTTTTCTACTTGACCCTATTGACAATCAATGGTCTGCCACTCTGCATTCTATCTTACTACCTCAATAATGTCTTTAACAGCCTCCATTCTTAGTATCTTCTACTTATAGTCATTCAACTACTTATATTAGGGATGCCCCTAGTCTTCTATAGACATGTCCAAACTACCTTAGCTGACATTTTCTCATCATTTCTTTCGTTGTAGCACTCTTGAGATTTCTTTAATGCAACCATTTGTTGATTTGTTATTCAATGATGGCAGTTTATATGATTTCACCATCATCATTTGCCATTTCTCATCTATCTAGGTTGGTTCTTTGAGTTCTAGTCTACCATTCTACCAATCAAAAACTATATCCACAATTTACGTATCTATATTTATCCTATCACTTGAGGTTTTTAAACTCCTCTTTGTACCTTCTACTTATAACCTTCCAAATTTGTCCGTATAGGGGTTGTTTCCAATCTTGTACATGTCTAAAACCACCGTAAGATTTTCCCTTATTTCCTCATTTATCAAGGCTATTTTTGACATCTTCTTGATGTGGCCATTTCTAGTTCCATCTTTTAATGTTACTCTACACATCCATCTCAGCATATGTATATCAATTACCATTACATTGTCTACTTGTCTTTTCCTCATCGTCTAGCACGCTATCTTGTCACATAGCAATTTTATGAAATTCCCATTTAATTGACATGGAACTCTTTTACCACATAATACTCTAAATAGCTTGCCTTAAAGTTTTGATTTTGGAGAACTTAATGTCAGAAATCTGATATTAAATTTCTTGGTGAATGTTGTTTGCATATGATGTAGTTCTAGTTAGTGAGACTACAATAAACTAAACCATTTATTATTAAATAGAGTGCACGATAGTAGAAAGAGGTAATCTACCTACAAGTTTGAGTGGAAGTTTTATGGTTTATGTATTGCAATAAATAGTATTCCTATCTTTTGCATTTGACTTTAATTTAAGCAATATCCGTCCGACTCATCTTCATCGCTTAATCATGCATTGGCAAGTACATATTATTCAATAGTTTAATTTTAGTATTAAAAAATGAAAATAGTGATACACTAATAATCTTATAGGTCCATTTTTGAAGCTGAATAGTTTTATATTCTATATATTTAAATGAGTCCACCCTATTAAATGTTTTTTGAAATATCTTTTTAAAAAAAAAATTTGAAAGATGAGCCTACCCTATTAAATGTTGTCAGATATTCCAAGCTTTTAAAAATGTCATTTCTTTGGGCAATCTCAGTTAAAAGAATCTTCTCATGACTAGAAAGGGGAGAACAACAATTTGCAATTTGCAAGTGAGAACTTCAATAATGACATGTGAACAATCATTTTCAGTTCCAAAACTGCAGCACCAAAACCTGGTGGTTCTCATCTATTTGGCAGGTTTTCTTATATTTATTTATTAGGAAGCTGGGAATAAATAGACCCAACTTCACAAAGCTAGTAAACTCTACCTTTAAGGCTTTGCTTGTTTATAAGCTACTTGTCCCTTTGCACACTAGGCTGTAGCATACTATGCTTAGAACCTCTATGTGGAACCCACCTAGGACCACTACTTGGACTAGTTGGAAAGGTCTATGAATTGAATATATGACACACTAAAATCACCTTAATTGGATCATTCGAGCCATAGTTTAAAAGCCAAGTGTCAATTTTTTAACCAAACAAATTTTACAGTTCTCCAATCAAGGTGATTTTTGTGTGCCCCATACTCTTAATAGGGGTACTCACCATACTACACTGCAACCTAATCTGCAGGGTATCCATTGGCTTGCATGCATTTGTATCTGTACATGTGAAGGTGCTACAAGATTATTGCTCCTTTTTAGGCTAGACAAGTTTGACACAGGGTGTGCACCCTGCTTCCACTATAGGTCCATTGAGAAACCATAGCCATCTCAGCCTTCAGCATCTAATGGCTAGTTGAAAAGCTGGGAATAGACATTGTCACTAAGAAGCCAGTATGTTTGGTAGGCGCAGATAGAGATGAAAAATTGACCTATTTAAACAAAAGACTAAGCGTCTGGCCCGAAAAATAGTAAGACTTGAGCACGTATTCTTAGTCGATCCGTCATTTGGGTTGAGCATGGACATGCATATCAAGCTCAACTGAAGTTCAGGCTGGGCTTGAGCTTATATATCCCCACCACCACCACCCCCATTGAGTTCAACTCCTATCCATTTCATTTCCCCTATTTCTTCACTTTCACTCCATCCATCCTTCACTAATTCATAAAAAAAAAAAAAGTAATTTTGAAAAGATAAACATCATATTATTCCTCAATCCTTCCAAAAAAGCAAGGCCCTTGCATTTCCCAAGGACTCTCTCTCTCAACTAAGAAACAGAAACCAAAAGTTTGTGCCGAAGTGGTTGGGAGATGGAAATGGAGCGTTGGGTTTTCCATCAAGTGTCAAGCTCAGAATCAGCTCATGAGCTCAGGCCCGACTAAATACATCAATCCTGTTTTGGGCTCAAGATTGAGCTTGGGTTGCTCCATCGATAGTTGGGCTTGAGTATAACACAATGTAAGCTAGTCCTAAACCTAGCCCATTTCCATCCCTCAGGGCAAAATGACCTACATGGACCTTTTCTAAATGATTTTTATTCCACTTTTTGTTGTCTTTCGCATTGATGTTGGAAAATAGGTATTGTTTACAATCTAAATGACAAGAATTCAAAACATTCTCATTCAATGAATGAAGGAGAAAGGGAACTCTGTCCTGAATCCAAAATAGAATTGAAACAACACTATACAATTGTTCCCCTCTTGGGCAAGTTGGAAAAATAGTCCAAGTCACAATTGGAGTAAATGCTTAGCCACCTATGATTCACAAAAATTATAGGTATCGACAAGGCTACAAGTATAGATACAGATATGGGAACTAGGATATGCCAATCCATTTTTCAAAAACAAAGACACAAATATGAGGCAGTTCTATTCAAATATATTAATATTTATATTGTCTTGTATGAATTTTTACTCGAAAGATTTTACCCATGCTATTATTTCTTTTACCTTTATAAAATGAGTAGTCCTTTTTCTGAAAAGGAAAATGAGTAGTCATTCAAGCATGCTAATGTCAGCTTAAAAAAATTAGAGTAAGATCTTTCATAACCTTCCTTGTTGTATCTATCTTGTGACAAAAGTATGACGAAATGATTAAATCATATTTTACAAAGTCTGCTATATAAGGTATCCGACACAGGTATAGGTGTCTAACGCAATATGTTGAGCATATACAAGTATCTAAGCATCTTAGTTTGCTAGGATACAATTTCTAGCATCTCATTACTTAAAGTGAGGGAAACAATAGTTCAGGTCATAATCGGATTTGATGCATTATCATCAATGTCAACAAATTTAACCAGGTCCATCATTGTAACTTCTCTTTTCAGAATTTTAGCGAGGATACCACAACTTTTGAAGGAGTTGATAAATCTTCTGCACTAAAATGTGAAATGATGGCCCATGAGAGAACCAAGTACCTCGAATTCAATGAGAGTGATGGAGAAATGGAAAACAACCTACCCTAACCATACCTCTCAGAAATGAGTTGTCAAATAGAACTTGTTAAATATCAAAGCACAAAATCACATTTTCTGGCTAAAAGCCTTAATATCTACTACAATTAACACATTCAAGCAACAGTTGCATCAAAAACCTGCCGAAGTGATAAAACTAAGACAGAATCACATTTCCTTGCATATAGTACTAAAAGCCTTAATATATACTACCATTGACACATTCAGGCAACATTTGCATCATAAATGCCAAAAGGATCAATTTAAGTATCAATTCCTTATATCCAGAGGGCCAAACAAAGATCTATTTGGATGGAATGGCTGACCATCTACTCTGTTAGCCGTTGGGTCAGAGCAGAAATGGAAGCCACATTCTGTAGCACCACTTTTACACCATTGCTTCAGCATTTTCAACATTCTATATTATCTGATACGAAAAATTTAAAATTTATTTTGGGCAAGTAAAAAGAAAAACTGTCTGCATGACATTGTCAGTAAGACCAATCAGAACTTCCAGAAATAGTTCTCAACTGCAAGGTTCAGATGCAATAAGTTCTTTTGCACTTTCATTGTTGGAGAGCAACAAATGGAAGTATGAAACATGAAGCATTCAGCCACATCCCTTAGCAAAACAAAGCATTTCAATTTACCTTGGGCAAGCTCTCCAAATACACATCAGGTATTTCCATTTCAGCTAGGACGCTGCTATTGATCGCCATTGCTGCCTTAAGGATCTGATTCACACAATCCCTACACTGCTGCAATCTCTTCCTACCATCTTCTGACAACCCCTTTGTTGGCACCCTCGGACAAGGAAGCCACCATTTCTCTTCTTGCCTTACTGAAGGCCTCCCCGAGGAAGAGAAGAAGGACACTTAACATCATCACATTCACCGAGTAATACCCCACGATCGACATACCAAAATTCTGTTTCTTGGAACCCATCAAGAACTGCAAGAAGCATTGCATCAAGCTTCTTGAGTGCTGGGAGGTTTACATAGAGATCTGAACGAGGACGGGCCACCATGACCTCAAATGTACGGCCCCCACCACCAGTTATTTCTTGAAGTTGGGGTATGAGCTCCACAATTGAATCACTAACACACAACAGCCATTCCATCTCACGGTGCCACATCGACTTCTTCTGTGGCACCAATGGCTCCAGGCGCCATAGCTCCCCAAAGACAGTAGCTGTCATTTTCCAACCAAAAAAAGTCAATAGATGCACAGAATTTGCCAAAAATTAAGCAGGACAGTAGGTGTCAAAAAAACGAGGGAAAACTAAGGTAGTCCCTATAGTCCAAAAGATAGAGGAATGCCGTAAGCAATGATTTGTAAGACTGAAGACAGTCCCACTACAAAAAACAGAGAAGTTGGATTGAGGTAGTAAAATATGAGTGATAGATCATAATTTAGTGATGGATAATATGATTTTGATAGGATTCAGCGTAAACTTAAAACTGGAATCCAAAATGGTTAGGAAATGGCTTCACTGGTGACGACAATGAACGAAAGAGTAAAAACTGATACACTATTATATGGAATTCAAAGATCAGATAAATGCATAAGATACCACAAATTAAACAAAAAAAATAGCTTTCAGTTTCTTCAAGAAATAAGTAATTCCATAAAATGTCAGAAATTAAATAAACAACAGCAGTAGCTTTCATTTCATTCCCCCTTCCACACACACACACACAAAAGGCACAAGAGCGCCCAAAACAATTAAAGAGGAAAAAGTAGCAAGCCATTTTACTCAAAACCTTAATATTAAATAAATGCACAGAGACAAAATACAAAATCAAACAAGAGCAGTATATGCAATTGAATATCGAATTAACACGCAAAATGGCCAAAAAAAAAAAAAGACAATCCGACATTTTCATCAAAAATGAAATCAGTGCGTAAAAAAGTGCCACAGATTATTTAAAAGAATTAAAAAAGGAAATTCACCAGATAGGTTAGTGATGGCGTTGGAAATAGCGAGAGCTGTGCAGACTCCCTTCCCTCCGCCGGACATGTCTTCTCCCAGAAGAAGCTTCGAAAATCTCTCCTTCATCATCTCCACCTCTGCCAAAATATCGCAATAAATTGAAAAACTCAGCAACAGAAAAGGCAATGACCAGGCTATTTCCTAACGTAGATCGCCCTGCTTATTCAGGCGAAAGTGCGCACATACCAGACAAGTCCATCTCCCGCTTCTCCGCCTTCTGTTTCCAGACGACGACATCTATGCCGCCAATGGCGGACAACGGCAGCGGCGGCGGGGGAGAGGAGGCCGGGGAGGTGGAGGCGGCGCCGGTGTCGAATCGGTAGCCGGAGAAGCTGCTGCAACTCTCGGACTCGCTGACGTCAGCGCTCAAGCTGTAGCTGTCGAAGCGCTCGCTCTGCCGATCCGTTGCGTCGTCCGACGAAATGCTTCCCATCTCGAGACGAACGTGACGAAATCCCCAAACCAGCGTCCAAGAAAAAAAAAAACCGAAAAAGTGGAAAACGCCAAGGCGGTTGGATTAGAAGAATAGAAGTGGACGGATAAGAGAAGGAATCTCATCCGTACATTCCATCACTTCTTCAATGGCCGTCCGATACTTGCAGCGGCGTTTTCAAGGTAAAAGGAAAGCACCTCTGTCCGTCTGTCCAGTGTGAGTGTGTGACTTAGTGTTGGGCTGGCGGAATGAAGGAAGAAAAGAAGAGTAAAGAAGACGACGAAAACATGCTATTTTCTTTTGTATTATTTTTTCTTTTCTTTTTTATTAACATATTTCATCTTTTTTCCGTATTGTACACAGTCTGACTGCACCGCAGGCATGACTTTACTCGTGACAATCCCTTCCTATCCGGTGGCCCCCTTCTGACGTCATTCGCCACGTAGGATTATTCTTGCTTGCGGAGTCTGCTCTTCCACGTGGACCAAGATTCAGCAATCACTCTACTCTGATACCTTGTTGTCTTTACTTTAATTTTTTTATCAAAAATATTAAAGAGAAATGTTTTTAACAAAAACACACTGTATAAATAAAATTTAAACTCTATTTGGTTATTTTATTTTATAATTATAAACTTTAAATTATCATTATCAATTTTCATGTCTTTATCTCATAAATATATGATAATAAAATTAAAATATTATTCATTTAGAAAGTGTAAATTTTAAAGAGTTCATTTTTCACTATTGTTGTTAGTACTTGGATGATTTTGGAGGGAAAGGGTTTGAGGAGACAAATAGACATTTAAGCAAACAGTAGGTCCCATCTTAAGATAAAAAGATGAATGGCTGTTAGATTCTTCAAATTTGAATGAATTCATCGTTTTCAGCATCAAATTTAATCTTCTATATTCTACAATTAGTTTAACTACGAAGAGAGAATTAATAATCTTCAAATGAAATTAAATTTAAATTTATAAAATATAATGGTATGTTGAACAATATAGGTTCATTACTTTGTCATTTTCACTTCTAATTTATACACTTTAACGACTTGCTAACGATTTTTCTTGAATTCACTGATGCCTGGTACTGAAGTAGTGAGAAAGGGATGAGAGTTCTATCTTTGGGCAAACCTAAAGTTGGTGAATGCTTGAGAGAAGTTTTTACCTTCGAGTAGAGTTGATGGGCATAGGTGACTAAGCAATTCATCAGTGTAATTATTAGGATTCTAATGAAATTAAAAGCGTTATAATTAATAGAACACGTGAAATTAAATCTCTTATTAACTTAAAAATAAATCTCAACATTTAAATTGATAAGTGGTAAAGTCGGATGATAAATGATCATGTAGAGGAGATTTGATGGCAATTCCATCCCCTTGTTTCGCAAAATGAAGAGATAGATTTAGGTCAAACGTCAAGTAAATTTATATATCACCATTTCTCAAGTTTAATTGGTAGTATGTGTTCGAATGGATTTGTATTTTCATAAGATATGCTTGTGATGGTTTTGTATATTATCATCAAAATTTACTGCTTTTATATGTTTTAGATTGGCTTTTCATGTCCTATATTTTCACTTATCCTTTAAAGAGTGTGGCTCATGTAAGATGTCTAACTATTTAGATCATATAAGCTTATTATATTTGTTGTCATCACAACAACCGTTAGTAATTTTATTTATCTGAAATCAATTTTCTAAGTTCTTATTTTTCAATTAATCCTATCAGAAATCATAACATCAGTCACTCTACAGTTTAATATGTTACTTTTATCCATTCTCTCTATATTTTCGAAAGTCTCCTTCTCTTCCTTATGTCTCTAATTCGTTGCTTCTTTACTCTACGCACTAGGATTGTGTTTGGTCTTCTACTAACATGAACACACCACCTCAAACAATTTTTTCCTCAATTTCTTATCTATCAAAGCTATCTTTTAACTATTCTTAATGTGTTCATTTTTAACTCTATTTATTAGGGTTAAACACTTATCCAACGTACCATACAGATCTCCATCCTAACTTTGTTTATCGGTTTCTTTTTTTCATTAGCTAACACTTAGCTCCATTAAAGCATTGCAGATTTATCCAGGATATAAACTTATCACAATATATAACAAAGTCATTTCTTATTTTTACCGAGTTACTCTCACTATCGCATAACCCACTAAAATTATATTGTATGTATTTTTTTTTAGTTTTACTAATTCTTAAATCATTTGACTCCAAAGTTCTTTTCTACAAATCTAGTCTAGCCTTGAGTTGTTGTTTTGTCTCACTAAGTAATATTATATTATCTACAAAAAAAGTATACACCTTGGCATTTAATTTTAGATTTCTAATGTTGAGTCATCCATGATTGGTATATTAGTGTTTGTACCATCGTACATTATCTTGAATAATCTCAACATAGTCATTGAGAATGTATTGACCTTTTCTAGGTCATATAGAGGTTCTTTCTCTTCTTTATAAATTTCTTCATCAGTTTTCTTAGAATAAAAATAGCTTTTGTTATTGACCTATCCAGCACAAACTCAATTTGATTTTTTGATATATTCGACTCTTATATTAAGCATCCCTCTTCCGGTGTGTGACTCATGAGTTTGATTATTTAGTAATTGACAAAGCTTTCAATATCTTTTGTATTTTTATAAAAATGAACTACTATCTAATTGCGCTACTCACCACAGATTGTTCTATTTATCTTATATACATCTCATGATTTTGCATATATTTTCCTCAAAATACATCTAATTTTTTTGTTTTTGACAATATGTGGTTGATTAAGAAAAATATTATAAAGGTTGCACAAGGGCAAAACTAGTGTTTTTATCTAAAGATGATAATTATTTCATGACAGGTCTCAAAGGTAATTAAATAGATATCTTACTCAATTACCTAAACTATTTTTCTTCATTTTGATTATTAAACTAAGGTAGAAATCTATAATAGGTTATTATTTTTTGTCATCCATTCCTTGTATGTTCAGACCTGCAGCATTCATCTCACTTCCACACCTTTGCCCAGCCATCTATTTTTCAAAATCAGATCCTTGTTATCTGCCATCAAGCACACCTCCCATTTGTTTGCTCAATTATTAAACTCATCTAAAACAAATCAGCTAGCTACATTCCACCTAGCCCTACCGAACTTATCATGACCTACACATATCTTAAACTCAGCCTATCAAATAACAGGTGTCACCCCGTTTGAGGTCTGAGTTTATCAGATAGCCTAGCTTGAGATATTAAATTTATCCAAAGTAGTCAAGAATTTATACTCAGTCTATGTATAGGTTAATTTAACTTATTTAAAGTGTGGATTCGGTTTAAACTAAAAAAATTGATCCAAATAAGAGGCATGGTTTATGACTATATGTAATCCGACCTATCTATTTTTTTTGAATTATGTGTATTTACTAGTAGAATACAATATAAAAGCTTAATTAAAAAATGACTAATCTAATTAAAGATGAGTATAAATTTTAAAAATTAGTTAGATTATGAATGAATTATATTGAAAAATAATAATATAAATTAAATACATATAAGATTTCACTCTAAACTAGAGGAATCCTCCCAAATTAAATCGTACGATAGGAAGAGCCGATGTAAGAGAGGACCACTGTGGGGAAGTGTTGCCAGAGAGAGTGGAAGTACGCTAGATTTCCATAATTGAAACAGAAAGTGCGACCACATGCATTCTACGCATGATGAGTAATCAAATACAAAGTTACACACCATCTATTGCCTTCGGTACATGCGGGACCACGATTTGACAATCCACGCTATTTTTGTCTTGGAGACTACCTTGCCACCCAATCACATTTATCCATGGTGTCTCCAATCTCTCCTGCATCTTGGGCCATGCCAACCGTTCGATCATTCTCCTTTCTTATCAAATGAATAAGAAAAAAAAAACTTAAAATGATTAGCTTATGTAATAAAGGGATTTTTAAATTTGTGATAGAAAAAAAAATGATTTTCTCGTCTATCCTTTTGTTAAAAAAAAGAAGTAAATGAGGGTTATTTTAAAGATTAGTAGGGTTAGAAGTCTCGCACCTTTCATTAAAAAAATTGAGACATGATGAGACTCTCAGATTCATGAATGGTCGGATCACAAAACATTGCACCAGTGGCCCCTTGACTAAAATGGCACTGAAGACAGCAATGATTGTTTTATCTCATGTGGGGCCTGCCACGTAGGGGGGGGCCAGGCCCCAGCAGATCTTGTTGTGTGAACGGAGGAATCGAGACCCATGACTTTGAAAAATCAACAACGTTTCAGTTCTTAGTGGGGCCATTCATAACACTTTATTGCTTCTCAATAGGAATTACAACTTTTACAAGTTATTACAACAATTTCCAGCATCGCTCTTCTTAATTTCATTGCAGTATTAAAATTAAGGGTAATCGTTATATAAATCGGTAATTTTTTTTATATACACAGTTCTCTTATGTTTACCAATTTTACCCTTAGTTTTTTTTTTTTCCGATTTTCACGAACTTTCCTCGGTATGCTCTCCAAGTAAGCGGGTCATCTTCTTCTCCTTTTGTTCTCTCTTTCGTCTCATCTTCAGCAAGGATCGGTGAATCCAGCCCAGCCAACCCGGCCAGCCTCCACCAGTCCAACCATCCCCAACAAACCCCCAATCGCCCGTCGCCTTTGTGCTGCCTCACCTTCATCACCTGCATCGCCATCTACCCTGCTGATTCAACCGAACCAGTCCGTTCCCCCTTCACCCTTTTTCCCAACCATCCTAAACAACCCCTTCTCCTATTAAATCCCACCATTACACATCCCACTTGACCCCCCCAAAGCAAGGAATTGGCTACTGGAACTCAGGGATGAGGCAGAGCAACCATTGCAAGCATCATTTCTCTTCAAGAATGATTTACTGAGCTCAGTGAACCAGATCTTCTGCAGTTTGTTTCCTTCCACCCACCTGATAATTGACGACCTCAGTCCCAGTCAAGTACCAGAATTTTCAATGAACCAGGCCCATTGATTGCCTACATGGTTAGAAACATTAATTAGATTGACTTTGGTGAACCACGCAGTCCACATATGAGTCCAATCAACAGGAGCTTTTGAAATGGTGCTTTTAAGTGATTCCGACATTGCTGAACTGTTCAATCCTTGCTTAAGATGAGGGGAAAGAGAGAGAGAAGAGAACATAAGAAAAATAAGAAATAAAAGAAGGCGAAAAAAAAAGTTCTGAAAAAAAAAAATTAATAATGAAACTAACGGTAAAATCTGTAAATATGAGAGAACGATATAAAAAAAATTATCGATTTAGATAACATCACCCAAAATTAAAAGTATAAAATTTATACACTTTAATATGAAAAAAAAGAAGACTCCCTAATTTAATCCATCATTTTCATCATCTCATATCGAATTATTGAAAATTTTAATTGAATTGTATTTTATAAATTTAAATGACATCATTTATTTAACTTAATTATTGAGTTTCACAACAATTATGTAGCATGTTTGAATAATTAATTATAATTTTAAAATTCCAAAACCATTTGTTATAGAAAGTTGCATATGTAAAGATGGGTCAAAACCATTTTCTTTGAACCCTTATCTCTTAGACCTCGAGAATCTGTAATTGACCAATCAAGGAGGTGTATTTTAATCACCATTTATGACATATCCTGATTCAATTAAACTTTTTTAGGAAAATGGAGACCTAATTTACTTCAGTATTAAAATGATTACAAAAGTTAGTCAAACTTGTGAAAAGAAGAAAGTGCTCAAACCAGCCAGCCACTTTGTCCGTTCATCACATGCATTTGTTTTAGTAAGATGTGTCAAATCAATTAATAACTAAAATTTATAGGCGAGCCATTTTCGTACAGGCATTTTGTGTATATAGATATGAGTTTTACCGTGATGTCCAATTTATCCTCTACTTGTTATAAAGAAGAAAAAAGAATGCCCAAAATTCATAAACAGTATAAATCGGCTTACAAAAATTCATGAACAGTGCAAATCGGCTCAATGAAATTACGAGTCGGCTTTCCAAAATTTATGAACAGTTCAATTTAGCTCTTCGAAATTACAAGTCATCTTCGCTAAAATTCATGAACAGTGTAATTCGGCTCTCCGAAATTTCAAATTGGCACGTCGAAATTCATATGGACAGTAAAAATCAACCCATCGAAATTTTACTGTTCATGCGAAGGGTAAATCGATAATACACTAAAACCCGTATTGTTAAACACAAAATGCTTGTGCAAGGATCGCTGGCCAAATTTATAGTGTAAATTTAAATTTAAGAACTAATTGTCTAAACTGAAAGAGAGTACATCCATTTGTGCTGGATACTTTAGCGAAATTTTGTGATGTTTGGATTGTTTAGAATTTTTTAAAAGAATATGTAGAAAGGATTTTATACTTCTGGACAATTTCATGTGTTTAATAGAATAATTTTAATAAAAAATAAGAGACATAGACATTAGTTGTTAAAATAGAGATCTTACAAACTTTCTAATTATCAATCAATAAGGTGACTATGAATGGAAAATAGAATTTTCACATGCATCTATTTACTATAAACTCTAAATATAGCACTAAAAATATATATTAACATTTGGAGTCCTTAATTTACCATAGATTAATTCATTTCCTTGTAAATGAAACAACCTTCCTGTAATTCTCATTCTACCATTTATGCCAACATTCCATTCAAATTATTTTGCAAACAATATCATAAATATCATTTTGGGGATATTATGGGCTATCAATTATTATCAAATTTTATAATTTTAATTGGGATATTATCTGGAAATATCGCAGAAAATATAATTACAATTTATAAGTTTTTCATTAAAAAATTGAGTTTTAAAAAATATTTGAATATTAGAAAAATCATACAAACACCTTAAAAACTATATCAATCACATTAAAGGCTTTTCATTTAATTTCAGAGACATTTGTATATCATTTCATTATTTTTTTTCACAAAAAAAAAAAAACTCTAAAACGGTCTGATTTTCATTAATTTTTCAACCTGGAAAATCGCAAAAAACACCTTAGAAACTATATCAATAATATAAAATTATTAATACATCTTCATTCAATTTCATAAGCACACGATATTATTTCATTAAATTATTTTCATAAAAAAACTCTAAAATTGAGATTTTCTTTGAGCAAGTTTTTTTAAAAAATGGTGATAATAATTTAAAATGGTCAAATTTTAAGGAAAAAGTTTGGAGTTGGCAAATACGAAAGAACTTACTTTTAAACATTCTTAAAATTATATCATATGCAAATCTAACTCAAACAACAGTCAAAATGTTTTTTTTTTTTTAAATATTGAATATGATCGGCGTTTCATGTGATGATATGTCCGAATTATCATTTGTATCAACTAATGTACGCATCGTACAGACAACATAATACGTATCGATCAAATCTAATACAAATCATCAGATATGCAACTCATCGGCTGATTTTATAACTCCATCAAATTAGCAATGTTGACCATAGATGGCAAAAACATTCAAATTGGATCAATGAGATTCTAATCAAAGCCCCCTTCATGCCAATCGTCAATGAAATTAAAATTTAATGCAACACAAAAGAATATCAGATGCAAGAAAATATATTAGAACTAATGAGCTAAGAAATTGGCCCTGCTATAGTTACATAACTTAATTGCAGGACCCAATACCCTTTTTTTTATGATGTTTTTTAATCAACACTTTATTTAAGAAAATTTCTCATGTGTTTATTGATCATTTAAACAAATTCGTTTTATTTACTTGTCATTTAAAGTGTAACTAAGTAATAATTTAATGTATCAAAAGAAGAGAGTCAAAGATATGGGGATCGAGATACCAAAATTGGATTATACAGGGTCTAAGTTTCTGTAATTACCTAAGTAACTTTTCTAAATAAAAGAATTGGCTAAATATCACTCTTATATAATATTATCTACATTACTACGATCTACATAATATTTAAAGTTTGTTTTAGTAGATGACAAACTGATATAAACTCGTTTGAAATTATTGAATCATATAAATAAAATATCAGACATAATCTAAATGTTAGAGTTGAGAGGAATTGTCACGCCTCGATCCGAAGGGTGGGTCCGGAACGCGACTGATTTTTTTTTTTTTAAAGATAAGTAAACTAAACCATGAGCATTCTTACTGGGCCGGATCAACAGTTAGGCCCAGCGGTTACACATTAGCCCATCATGTGGACTCAAACATGTACCATATGCTTCCCCCATAAAATAGACATAAACCACATCAACACATAGCATGTTCAATTCAAATCCAACATTGATTAATACAAAGCATAAGAAAATCAACCATTGATTCATCATTCAAAACATTGTCTCAAAACTACAAAGGCAACATAGCCTAGTACATCAAATTAACACAAATTAAGTACCGCATCCGGTACTTAATAAAAGTCAACAGTTCCAAGAACCAACAGGAAAAGATCGGGGCATTCCCCTCCGGGGGAATCCCAAAACACTGCTTTAGCTTAATCGCCCTAAGCTTGAAAGAGAGGGTCCTCCTCCTCGGGTTCATTGCCTGAAAGGTGAGTGGTGTGAGCTAACTAGCCCAGTGAAGGAAATATAACAATGCACATTAAGTAAATATAAAACAGGTTAGCAACAGTTCGATATCACATGCTTGATAACAATAAGCATAATCTCTAGTAATACATCAACATCATCAATCACTGCCATTATCCACCGTAACGCCTGCCGACTACACTGAGACCAGTATTAAGTCCCGACACGGTCAAAACACATCCTTGCAAGTACATCTCCAGCTCTAACTTAGCCGATACTGATACCCTCAAGTCAGCAACTGACTACAGCATGGTCCGCCCATGGTCCAGTAGACATAAACCATCTCTCATATGGCCGATATTGGTTCAATAGCCCAGGTACGTGGAAGCAGTCTTACATACTCAAACGATCAACATCGTAATATTACAATCAACATCAACACTCTTACCATAGTGCATCGTATATAGGCACATGGGTGGGTTCATCAAAATTGAAACCACTCATTGCTCAATATTTATCTCATCATAAAACCTGTTTACAAAATCTGCAGAGTTAAGTTCCCTCACCGTTATGTGTGGTTTACGCGGTCTCTGTTCAAACAACACACAAGTGCACAATCAATATACAGATCAAATACATACACACGAGTAGTATTTTGAAATCTCATATTTTCCCACAAAATATCCAGGGTATATGGAATTGAGTCTCCTACTTAAGTTCTATCCTTTTTTTATAATCATTCACAAGATAATAATATAATAAAAAGGGCTCAGTCCAAAACTCGTATTGTCTTCTGGGCATTGACCATATTGACTTATTGAGTTAGGTCTAGATCCTCGGGTCACTTCTCGGTTGTCTTCTGGATAGGACCAGATCTGACATTTTGAGTAGGCCTCGAGGTCACCCAGTGCCCGACTATATAGCGTCGTCCTGAAAGTGAATACAATAGTATTTACACTATAAATAATAAGAGAAAAGGGTTAGTACATTTTTAATTAACAAGGGGTATAAATCATCACAAATAATCAACATATTAAATAATAATCAAGAAACAATAATCAAACAATATTCTATCATTTAAAAACTGTGTCCCTCGGAACATCACATCGGAACTGGGTACTGTGGCCTCAGAACATGGGCCTGACTTCGAATCGTCCGAAGCTTGGGTCTCGGACCTTCCGAAGTCCATCCGAACCGATAAAAACAGAGGAAAACAGTCTCGGTGGGTCTGCAAGCTCGGAACATCCGAAGTCCTGGTTCGGAACGTCCGAGGGGGTTCGGTCCTTCCGAGCTGGGCTCGGTGCGTCTGAAAGGGTTTGGTTCGCCTCGGGCGTAACTGGGCTTCGGGTGAAGCTCGGAACGTCCGAGGGTCACGGCTCGGACCGTCCGAAGGTTCTGACCGTCCGAAGATCGGCTCTCAGACCTTCCGAGAGTCATCTTCCTCAATTGTCTGCACCAGCAGACAGTGACGGCGGATAAACAGTGAAATACGATTCCGGAAAGGGAGGGCTTCCCGAACTCGGTTTTCACAACCGTCTGGTCTGATGGACTCCTCTGGGAGTCCTCTTTCCATAGGAAATGGTTTGGAGCTCAAAAGCTCATTGGGCCATCTGATCTTAATGGTAAATCCTCACGGGTACATGAAACCCATGGTTTTCCTTAGATTTTAAAACTGGTTTTTCTCCATCAAAACAGGGTCAAAACTTGATTTTCTTGATTCAAAACTGGTTAGAATTTAAAAAGGAATGCAAATGATACCTTTGCTCGGGTTCCTAGGCTGAAATTTGGATTTTTGCAAAGCTTTCTTCTAAGCTTACTGTTACTGAAAAACAGAAGCTTAGCAGAGGTTTCTCGGCTGACTGAAATCACAAAGAGGGAGAGAGGGAAAGCAGAGGATTGCTGGGAGTTCAAACCGATTGAATGAGGCCTGAATTTATAGGTTTTTGGCCGGAAATCCGGGGATGGGACGGCACAATGGAAGGTGATCATCAGCCGGAAATCGGGCCGAGCGGCATGTAGGCGTGTGCACATTTTCGGCTGTTGCAGATCAGCCCTCCAACGAAATCTAAATTGCAAATAAGCCCCAGTTTTATAAAAATTGATTTTTAAAACTAAAAGTAATAATTTAAAAACTTAAAAACTTGATCCAACCTTACAGATAGGTTGGGTTGTGAAAACCTTGGTTACCATAAAAATTTTAGAATTTATCTCTTACTAAAAATTATTTATTTAAATAAAAAACCATATTTTACCCATAATTACTTAATTAAACAAGTGTACAAATAACTAATTTAGAAACCTCATTTTGAAGTAAAATGAAATAACTAGACCATTCTTAAAATGGTCTAACACCAAATACCATTTTCAAAATTTATCTCTTTTCTGAAATTATTTAAAATAATTAAAACTCCCTTTCGGGGTTTTGACAGACGGGATTTAAATACCATTTTCTGAAAATAAATTCATTTTAAAATTAGAAATGCAAATCCTTTATTAAGGAGAATGTTATCCACCAATAATATTCACATATCAATATAATTTGTAAAATCGCAACTAAAAGCGGTAATTTACCAAAATGCCCCTCCGGCTCGACGAGCTGGATCACTGAGTTTCCGGGCTCAGATCGGGCCAAACCTGGGCTTTCCTCGAAGCCCTAACCAAAATCTCTGAGATTTATCGGTTAAATAGGATTAACAAGCTAAAACACGCCTAATCTGGAGTAGGGTATTACAGGAATGTGAACGGAAGTGATAAAGAAAAATATGATAAATTGTAAATGATTATATGATATATGGTAGTAGTGCCAAATTAAGAAATAGAAATCCTAAGGTAAATGTGTTTCTAGTATATAACGATAAGTTGTAGAAAATAATATTTATATGAGTGAGTCTACGATAAATATATAACAAAAATATAATAGTTATATCCGGGTGGAGAATTTGAGATGGAGAACGGACAAGAGACTTGTGTGAATTTATACACAATAGGAGATGTGGACAATATTGGATTTGGTACAGCCCTATTATATTAAATTTTTATCTTAAATATAGGAAATGGATGCTTTCACGCGTGTTTTATATAATGAGACACGAGATTTAAGATATTGTTCATTTTATCCTTCCATTGTGGTACAAATCGGCTCACTGACTGACTCATTGGTTCACTGACTGGATCACTGATCCTTCTACTGTGGTATAAATCGGTTCACTAACTGACTCACCGAATTACTGACCATTCTATTGTAGTATAAATTGGCTCACTGATCGACTTATTAAAATTTATCTAAGTGAGATTGTTTTTTTATACAATCGGATTACTGATTTTTTTTTAAATGATTTCGTACGACATTGAAAGAGTAAATGGACAATACCTTAAATCCCATATATTGTTACACAAAATGTTCGTAGAAGAATAGCTATCCTAAATATATTATAAACATGAAATAGTTCAAATATGGTGGGCTTGTATTGACGTTAATGTGGTGTGGTTAACTTGGACTCAAGTTGGGTTCATTTTTTAACATAAAATGTCAGACTTGAATTAGAATTTACGTCAAGTCGAGACTACTAAATGAAAGTTAACGTTTGGCCCAAAAACCCATTTTGAACAATGATTTATCTAATTTTCTTTAATTAATTTTGTACAATTATAAATTTATATAATATATAACTTAACTTTTAATAAAATCATATAACAGAGTTCTGTTTTATTCCAAAATAAACCTGAGCCTAAATAAACTTGAACATATATTTTGAGCTTGAAATTAGGCTCGGATTGTACAAATGAAATTTGGGCCCGACTCAAGTTAATTTTGATCAAAATTTGTAAATCGATTAATTAAAATTTTCAAATTTACTTAAAAATTTTCAGTCAATTTTGATCAAAATTTGTAACTCGATTTGACCTAACACTTAAAAATCCATGGAAATTCTCAAGAAAAACAAAGTGGAATACTCGAAAGGACTTGGAAGTTGGAAATGAAAATCAAGGTCTTTATGCGTGTCCGTCTATGGTGGGGTCCAGCGTCTCAAGTCAAACACAAAACATGACCCCACAAGATCCGACGGCTGGGGAAAAATTTAGAGATTCCCATTTTCCTCCATCATAGCACGATTCACCGTCCTCTCTCCCAAGTTTCACAAACGCATCTCTCTCTCTCTCTCTCTCTCTCTCGATCCTAAGACATGGGCTCTCTTTCCATCCCATTACAGTATCCAGTCGCTCGGAGAGACGCTTCTGTCGTCGACGATTACCATGGCATTCCCGTTCCCGATCCCTACCGCTGGTAAGAATTCCAGGGTTCTACATATTTCTCCTGAAATCTCTGTTTCTCCTTCTTACTCTTTGTGAATGATTTCTTCTTTCCATGGGCTGGAATTGGCTCTCATTCGGTTTTGAAAGCTGCTATATTTTATTGTTCGAAATTTCGAATAGTCTAACTTGCGTTTGAAAGTTTTTATTCGTTTATGTTTGGAATTGGTTCATGTTCGGCTTTGAAGTATTGTTGTTTTCTTAGTTTCAAATTGGGTCCTTGTTGATTTTGATTTGACATATTTCTGCTTCTACGGTTTTGATTTCTTTCTCCTTCTTTGGTTATTTGTGTTAGGCTTGAAGATCCAGATGCGGAAGAAGTGAAGGAATTCGTGGAGAAGCAGGTGAATCTGACGGAATCGCAGCTTCAATCATGTGATACGCGAGAGAAGCTTCGGCACCAGATAAAGACCCTATTCGACTATCCCCGATACGATACGCCGGCCAAGGAAGCTCAGAAATATTTCTACTTCCACAACTCTGGCCTCCAAGCCCAGAGCGTTCTCTACGTGCAGGTGACCTTGTTAGAGACTTGGAATTCGGGTTCAAATGTTCATTTTTGAAAGATTTTCTCTTTTGCTTCCGAATTAGCTCTTATTCGGTATTGAAAGGTATTCACTCCCATGGTTCGGAGTTGAGCCTTATTTGGTTTTGATGTATTCTTCTCTTTTATGCATTTGGAACTTGGAATTGGGCCCTTTGAAGGTCTCTCTCTCTCTTCTGGAATTGGGTCTCATTTGGATTGAAAGATTTATTTCTTTCACGGTTTGAAACTGGATCTTATTTGGATGAAAAGATTTTATATCTCATGGTTGGAATTGGATCTTATTCGGTTCTGTTTCCTTTTATGGTTTGCAGTTGGGTCTTATTTGGTATTGAAAATTTCTTAATTTAATAGTTTTGAATTGGATCTTATGTTGGGTTGAAATTTTCTCTTTTTAGGATAGTTTGGAGGGAGAGGCTGAAGTTTTGCTCGATCCAAATAGCTTGAGTGAGGACGGAACAGTTGCATTAAGTGTAACTTCTGTAAGCAAGGATGCAAAGTTCTTGGCGTATGGGCTTAGCTCCAGTGGCAGTGACTGGGTTATAATCAAAGTAATGCAAGTTGACGATAAGATTGTCAAGCCAGACACACTTTCTTGGGTGAGTGGTTCTTTCTGAATATGGTAATCATAGCTCAATGAATTTTCACTTTATTGTTTAGGTTTTAGAATCTGAAACTTTGCAATTGGTTTGGACGTATCAACTATCAAGTGCCTTGTCAGCATTGTTGAGTTGAATTTGGGTATCTTATATTCCTTCAAAGAAAAGAAAAGATTTTAAATGGATATGATATTGACTGAATGCATCTGTATATGTTGCCTTCAAGGAATATGGTTTTAAAGTGTTTATTTCTTTGGGGCTTAATGGTAATTTAACATTGGTTTCAGCTCAGTTGCAGATTTTGGGGACCATTTTTCTCTTTTTGCCCTTTAGATTTGATTGAGGATCTGAAGATGTTGTGCTGATATTGTACCTGTAGAAGTTGCCCCAAACAACAGAGGAAGATTTCTCTATTCCCAAGTGTAGACTTCCTTTTTGTCCATTTTGGAAACTTTACCAGTTGAAATGTTGCTATATGCATTGTCTTTGAGGAAGAATATGGTTTGGTGATGTTTTCTCTGTTTGTTCTTTAAGAACTGCTTAGTCGATAGATGGATGCATAAGAAGCATTCTGTTAATGGATTTGTGATTATGTTTGTGTTCTTGTCACAGGTTAAATTTTCTTCTATTAGCTGGACACCTGACAGCAAAGGGTTTTTCTATAGTCGCTATCCGGCTCCAAGGTAAATGATGTCTCTGGATTAGGTCCAGCTGAGTGGATTTGGTAATATGAGGTGTTCAAGCATATATACTCTTGTATACTATCACATTCATGATCGGTGGTTCCATGATTACTTTGCATAGGGAAGGAGATCAATTGGATGCTGGGACTGAAACAAATATCAACCTTAATCAAGAGGTCTACTATCATTTTTTGGGTACAGATCAATCACAAGATGTTTTATGTTGGAAAGATCCAGAGAATCCAAAATGGTCATTTGGAACTGAAGTCACTGAAGATGGAAAGGTTAATTGCTCACTAGCTATATTTTTTTTCAGTTAAAAGTTAAAACATCAGGACAGTACACATTTAGGAATGAGTCTCTTTGGACCAATATGTGTTTCTGGAAACGTGATTCATGGCTTTTCTGAAAGCACTATAAACCTTTTGTTGTTTTCAATTCCTAAATTTACAATAATGGCTATCGCTCGGCTATCTAAAACATACATGGTTTCAAGTAGGGTATCCTGGCTTGTTTGGCATGTTGTCATATGGTTCCTTGGGCATTTAATAGTCCTGGATGCCACGTCTTTATTCAATGCAGTTGGAATAGGTCTTCCTCTGGTTGTGGTGTGAGGATTAAAGCCGTAAAACTGGCACCAACATGTGGCTGGTCCGAGCATTGGTTCTTTTAACCATGAATCATCTCGAGGCTTGTTGTTTCTCATATTGGCATCATTATTAACCATGTGTTATTATTTTATCTTGTCCATTGGTCATTCAAGAAAGCATTTTTCTGATTGTTCTGAAACTAGGTTCTTTTATGGTGTCAATAGTCATGAATACTGGATTTCCTCAACATGAATGACTGTTGAGGAACACTCCATTCTTTGAATCAAATGATGTCAATCCATTTTCCTCAAACTGATGATGCTACCCTGTCGACTTCATGTCCTATGACTGTTATTTCCACCTTAACTGTTATATCTCATAACTTTGATTTCCCTTCCTCCCCTTCGTTATTTGTACCAGGTATTCAGATCAGTGAGAGTCTCTTTGTTGCCATTTGGGTTGTCTTGTAGAACAACCTGAGCCGTTTTCAACTACATGGATGAAGGAGAATTTTGATAAAATCGAAGAACCTAATTACATGCATATAGAAATGTATCAATTAAAGCAGTACGAAGCTGAGCCTGAATGATCAAACCATAATTAAAAAATAATATTCATGAGTTTCAACAGTAAATCATATTAATGATGCACATTTGTTTTCAGAGAGGGTCGGGCACTATAAAACCCTTTTTTTTTTTGTGATTTGCTTGGATGCCAGCTGGTTCTTTCAGGTAACTGGTATGCAGACGTGTTTTTCTTAGCAGTACAGTAATGCGTGTTATTGCACTGAACATTTTAAATTGAAAGAGCTGGTATTTATGGGGTCACCATTTGACTGCTGGAGTTTTCAGTTGTAATTCTTGTATATATAATAAATAACTAATAATTTGAGCTGTACCTATTCAATTGCAATTTCGATTAAAAAATGGTCTAGAACAACTTTATCTGATTTATTTTCTTGATCCTTGCAGTATGTTCTTTTACATATTTCAGAGAGTTGTGATCCAGTCAACAAACTTTACTATTGTGACTTGTCTGCACTTCCAATTGGGCTTGAAGAGTACAGGGAGACAAGTGAACTTCTCCCTTTCACTAAGCTGGTTGATAATTTTGAAGCAAGTTATCAAGCGGTTGCAAATGATGACAGCCGATTCACCTTTTTGACAAATAAAGATGCTCCGAGGTATAAACTAGTCCGGGTAGACCTCAGAGAACCAGAAATATGGACCGACGTGCTCCAACAAGCTGAAAAAGATGTGCTTGAATCAGCTTATGCTGTAAATGGTAACCAACTTTTGGTGTGTTACTTGAGTGATGTCAAGTATGTTCTGCAGATTAGGGATCTGGAGACAGGTTTGTTGCTACATCATTTGCCCATAGAGATTGGCAGTGTTTCTGGAATTTCTGGAAAGCGCAAAGATAGTGAGATTTTTCTTGGTTTCACCAGTTTCCTTAGCCCGGGTATAATCTACCGGTGCAACTTAGCAACTGATGCTCCAAAAATGGAGATATTCCGGGAAATTGTTGTTCCCGGATTTGATCGCACAGAATTCCAGGTTAATCAGGTATTGTTGCACATAATCTGTTTTGTGCTACATCAGAATGATGTTCCCTATTTCTTATTGTTGACCTCTACTTCCAAACAGATTCAATGAATTCTGTCCACTCCACTCCAGTTTTGGTTGGAGATATTGGACAGATCTAAGTGCTTTATTTTGTCAGAGAGAAGGCCTGAGTATTTATTTACTTATCCTTAAACACATCTATTATTTATAATTTTAATTAATTAATTTACTTATCCTTAATCTATTATTTATATTTTAAATTTTTGACTACTAAAAAAATTAATTAATTTTTTGGATGAATCGTTGACAAATTTATTATGGAGACTCCTATGAAAGCTTATACTCATGTGATATAAAACTATATGAAAATCAAACCTTCATGTTACTGATAGATCATTGATGCTCTTTCTTATCACTGGATCTACTTCTCAGGTTTTTGTACCTAGTAAGGATGGGACCAAGATACCAATGTTCATCGTCTCTAGGAAGAATATTACTTTGGATGGTTCGCATCCTACTTTATTGTATGGTTATGGGGGGTTCAATATTAGTATAACCCCATCATTCAATGTTAGCCGTATCATTCTTATGAGGCATTTAGGAGTTGTGTTCTGCATTGCCAATATTCGTGGTGGTGGTGAGTATGGAGAGGAATGGCATAAAGCAGGGTCACTTTTGAAGAAACAGAATTGCTTTGATGATTTCATTTCTGCTGCTGAATATCTTGTATCTGCTGGTTATACCCACCCTACGAAGATGTGTATTGAAGGTGGAAGCAATGGTGGTCTTCTGGTTGCAGCTTGTGTAAACCAGGTACAGAGAGTGGGGCTGTAATATACATCTGTGTGATGCATGCGTGCGTGCTGTTTTCTTATTTTTAAGTGAATTTATTGAAGTAATTTTCTGTAGTCCTTCATGTGAGGCAACTGGAATCACCATTTTCTTTATTGACCTCTTTTTGTTCTCTCAAAGTAAATAATATTTGATATTTGGTGATGGCAGCGGCCTGATATTTTTGGCTGTGTTCTTGCACATGTTGGCGTTATGGATATGCTGCGTTTCCACAAGTTTACCATTGGTCTGGTTCCATCAGTCAGAACATTCTTCCTTTTTTGCTGTTTCTTTATTTGTTCCTTTCTCATGTAGGGATTTATATCTATTTTCAGGCCATGCATGGACCTCTGATTATGGTTGTTCCGACAAGGAGGAAGAATTTCATTGGCTTATCAAGTAAGCAACGACTTATTGTTGCTTTTTATTTCTAAGATAGCATTTAAATGAAATTTGTATAGTCTTGGTCAAGTTCTAGATGTTGGTAACTCCATGAAGACAGATGGAGAGTTCCGGGATCTTTTCAAGTTAGTCTTTCTACTCCCTTGTCAGGCCTTCCTATTCTTCTCTTTTCCCATACAAACTAATTTCAAAGTCCCTTGCCCCGTCTAAAATCAATGGTTTTTGTTGTTTTGCCCCGGGTGTAAAATATCTGCCGATACGATATATATCGGCTGTACAGTACTATGTCGGCCGATATGGTAATTATATATGGGCCGATATATTGGCCATTTTTAAAAAGCTTGTTATCAGTCGTGGGCCCTGGCCAATATCTCTGCCCATATTTGCCCATATCGGGGCAATACCAACCATGATATCGGCTGATATTTTGCTTTTTTAATTTCCTGAAAAAAATTCACGTTTTTCAATTATTTTATTCAGAAAAAAAGAACCACCGATATTTTAAAAAAAAAATGTGAGAGAAAGATATCTGGCCCTCCCGATTTTATAACCTACCTCAATAACATACTCACTCTTGATAATCTAAAACCAAGGAAATTTCATTACATAGTATTTGTGTCATTTGTTGGAACCATGAGGAATTAGTTGATCACATCTTCCTTCACTGTCCTTTTGCCTTGTCCTTTTGGCCTTGTCCCTTCTTTCTTATCCTTTTCAATATTTGTTTTGTCATCTTGGTCTCCTTTAGGGCTCTCTTTGGTTCTTGGGGTTTGGGTCCTTTCTTAGTTGATCTTATATTCCTTTACCGTCTCTGTCTTGCTCGTTTGGCCTTCCTTTCTTAGCCTTTTCAATGTTGTTGGGGATCGGGTCCTTTCCTTAAGAAAGGCCAAATATTATGGGAATGTATAGTTCCCTTGGCTATTGCATGGACCCTTTTGGTCAATCACAATAGGCATATTTTTGAAAATAAGGCAGCTACTACGAGTGTTTTCTTAAGTAAGGCCAAACGAAGCATCATTCAGGGGGCAATTGGCTTTAGAGGTCTTTGTGGGTCTTTCAGAAATTCAATTTAACAATTGTTGGGAAAAAATCTCTTAATTTTTGAGATCATGGTATCTTCTGAGTTTAATCTCTCTCTCTCTCTCTCTCTCTCTCTCTCTCTCTCTTGAAAAGTAACCTCATTAATAAAAAAGAGGAAATCTTTCTCTCTTGCAATACAATCAATGAATGTGAATATTGGTTTTCTCCAAACTCCCACTTGTTTTATAGTTTTTCATATTTTTAACTTGTTTCTAAGTGTTACATCTTTTCTTCAGTACCTTTTTGTCTTTTTGTTTTTGCTTTTTGCTCTTTAGTGGTCTGATCCTGTTAGACCCTCTTCTTATTGTATATGTACTTGAAATTTTCCTTTTTAATGAATATTGAATATTCACTGTTACTGCTAAAAAAAAGTGTCATATCTTTTCACTCTCAGATACTCTCCACTTCACAATGTTAAAAGGCCATGGGAACAGCTTGGTCACGAGTCATGCCAATACCCGCCTATCATGTTATTGACTGCTGATCATGATGACCGGGTTGTGCCATTGCACTCATTGAAGTTGTTGGCGGTAAGTCATTGTCATTTTACATGTTGTTGGAAGAATTGTCATTGTCTTGAGTTATCATTTGTTCATTGATAATGTTGTGGTAACGGTAATGTTATATCTTCTTTTTTAATGAGGTTATGTTATGCATTTTAAAGCTAAGTTTGAACTAAGAATTTTCCCTTGCATTGGGAAATTAAGAAAGGAAAATCTCAAAACAGCAGGTGAATTGTCATTACCCTCAAAATGACAAGTATCCTTATGCAATTGAAAATTCAGTTTCCTAGGAAAATTTGTTCCTGAGAAATCATATTTCTAGGTGTTTTCAGAAACATGGAAGAAGCTTCAATTTCCTATGAAAATTTCCATAGACAAATGTGCCATAAAGGTCAAAACAAAAAATTATTGGGTGGTTATGGTTTTGTATTTGTTGCAGAAATCTTAAATATTTCAAGTGCTTGTGTTACAAGCAGGTGTAAGGGAAATAAATGAGAGGAAATTTTGATATGGACATCAGAAGGAAATGCTGGTGCTTAGTGGATTTGTTTGAACAGGATGCCAATTGGAGAGTATAGTAATTGGAGGAGATTAATGGTATTAAGGATGACAAAAGAATGAAGTGTGAAAAATGGAGGACTTCATTTTGAAGAAAAAGAATGATGGGTGAAAAGGGAAACTATTTTGATTTTCTACTGGCTTTTTTCTAGCAATAAATAATATGTACCTAAAGGAGAAAAGCCACCTTATGATATTTAATAGTGGATCCTGATGTTTAATTGAAATATTTCTACATAGCAAAGAGTAATTCTGAAATTGTACTTTATTAAATAAAGTAATTTTGAAAAATGGTGTAGACATTTCAGCTAAATTATTCTAAGGGAAATAATTATAAATATGAGAAATGATTATCTTGTTATAATGGTTAAGATTGTATTAGATAAGCAATCATAAATGTTTCAAGTGTTATGTGCTACAAGAAGAATTAAGCAAAATAAATGACAATAAATTATGGTTCTTGATATATGAGTTGGCATGATATATGCTCCATTAGAGATTATGATAATTAGAGATCTACAGAAGATGAGTATGAAGGGATGCATGGATGACATAGCTTTAGAGAGAGGAGAATGAGATATGAGAAGAATTAAGCAAAGTAGATGACAATAAATTATGGTTCTTGATATATGGAGTTGGTATGATATATGCTCCATTGGAGATTATGATAATTGGAGGTCTATAAAATATGGGTATGAAGGGATGCATGGATGACATAGATTTAGAGAGCAGAATGAGATAAAATCTTCCCATCCCACTTATATCGGTGATCCCTCTAAATGAGTGGTGGTCTCAGTTGGGGCCTTAGTTACACTTCAGGCTGCTTATGCTACATGAGACCGGCTGTTTTCATTTTGTTATGGTGTCTTTCTCTCTCATCAAGCCTTTCTTTTTCATATGATGTGTTTTTCTTAGATTCCTCTTTGTTGTCACTTAACAATTGGGGGATCATTTCTCTTTTCAGACTATGCAATATGTCCTTTGCACAAGCTTGGAGAACAGCCCACAGACCAATCCAATTATTGCCCGGATTGACTGCAAATCTGGACATGGAGCTGGACGGCCTACCCAAAAATTGGTAATGCTCAATTTCTTTTTTTAACATGTTCTGTTTAGGACTGCAACTCAGGTCGGGCGGGTCAGGTTGCTTAAAATCCAACCCGACCAGAGTTGATATATATGGAATTCGACCCTACCCGAATTCTGACCTGACCAGCATTTTGAATCCATTTTAGACTAATTTTAGTCGGGCTCGGATCGGGCCGGGTTAACTTATAAAAGCCTCAACCCGACCCGACCCCGAATTTCATGCCGGCTTTTATCTTCTCAAACCGACCCGACCCGCTGACCCGAAATTCTTGACCCGACTCGCATGATTTCTCGGGTCGGGTCATGCAGGGTCGGGCCGAAACCCGACCCGAGTTGCAGCCCCAGTTCTGTTTATGGTAACCTAACATTTGTCCTTGTGTTTATTTAGATTGATGAAGCTGCTGATCGATACAGTTTCATGGCTAAAGTGTTGGGAATTTCTTGGATGAACTAAGCATTCCCTGTAGAATGTCTCTGAACTGAAATGGAGACCAAACTATTTATACAGATAGGAGTTGGCTCACATTGGGCAAGTTATTAAATTTCAAAATTGAAGATGATCTTTTGGTGCATAAATGTTGAACATCTCTTCCCATTAATCTCAAGATTCTCTAAGAAAGACGTTGATGGAGTCTTGGAAGTGCCCAGTAGTTTAATTTTTTCCAGGAAAGGTCCATTCTCAACTTATGTTTGCTCAATTCTCAAGAACATGTAAGCCCTGCCAGGGATGATAAATTTCTACATCAAGGATCCATGTTCCTTTTAGTGTTCGACTTCAGACAATTTTCCATTTGCTTCATGTTTTTCTGATTGTAGGATGAATGCTAAAACCTGGTGCAAGGCACTTGTAGCCAGTTCAAGGTGGCCATGCCTTGTGCAATTCATATTCTATGTGCTTATGTTTGATCACTGCCTAATGTTTGTGCTCCTGAAGGAGCGCTGTTGCATGCAACACCCAAATAAAAAGGCTCGACCCATGATTTGATGCTGCAGCTATTTCCCTGACCTTGTAGATTTGCGTTTGCTATCTGCCACAACTATTGTCTGACACATTTGGTTGACCGAAGTTGGAAGATCAACCATTTTTAAGACCATTAGAAATATTTATCTACATTGGTAATCTGGCCATCTATATCAGTTTGTCCTAGGCATACATATATAATATGCACAAATTTACTGAATTTGAAAGTTGCAGCAGGCCCCTATGCACGGCAACCCACTGATGTTTCTACGGGAAAAAACCATGACTTGATTTTCGTGAGTTAGAACTCTAAAAGATCAACCGTTGAGAGAAGGGTGTCTCAAATGTTATATAGAGTCGTTGGTTTCTCGAATTAACTGATATGAGATATTTTGTCACTTCGCACCCGCCCTCATGTGCAGCTGCGTCTTTCGGCTGCACGTGGAAACTTTAGACTTTGCCTCACATGCACTGGGTACGCCGAACCTGCTCTGATACCATGTTAGAAAATAATGACTTGATAACATTTATGAGGCAGAACTCACTCTCAAAAGTTAGCCGTTGAGAGAAGGGTGTCTCAAGTGTTCTATAGAGTCATTGGTTTTCGAATTAATTGATGTGAGATTTTTGTCACTTTATATAGAAGAAGTGGTAGTGTGATGTTGGGGTCTAGTAGGCCTGAACACAATTTGGTGCTTGTAGATTAGTAATCAGCCGCTCTAATTTATATATTTATTATCTTTTCTTCTGATGTTCTGTGCTTATTGAAGGTAGTAGATAATTTTTTGTGCATTTCTATTTTTCTTTTTCTTTGTAACTTTAATTTCCAATTGAGGGAAAAAAAGGAAGACTAGGAAAGGGCAAATTACAAGGGTGATTCAATGGATTTTATTTTTGACAGGATGATAGCTTCTTTTATAATTTATTTATTTATATACTTTTTTTTATCATCGGATCTTACACAGCACTCAAGCTTGACCTGCCTATTATGCAATTCCACAAGTATAAGTGTCGCTGTTTGGGTCTATGCATGTGCTAATTGATATCCGTGGTGTTTGGCCACTTAAACTTACCCTAAATCCAAATGCACATGAAAAGGAGCTTCACTGACAGTGTTGTGGGGGACTGATGCTTCCAATTGATCATCCATGCCTAGAAAAGGTAAAGGAAAAGGAAAAGGAACAAGTCTTATCATTGCTGGGTTGGAGTATTATCGGACAGATAATTGATCTTCATGTGAGATTTTAGCAGTGAAGTGTGGACTTGATAAAAAGGATTAAGTTTCTCCAATTGACTTCTACTATAGTACTGTAGCTGCATGAGGTGAAAGATGCATTGAAGATTAGAGTAGCTGCTACTTAGTCCATTATGAATATTTTACCTGGAACAAATTCAGCACAGATCATCCATTCTCCTTTGGAGTCTTTTAATATGCTGTGGCAGTGAAGCGGAATAGGCCAAGCTATGGGTGGATTTGAAAAATATTTGTCGCAATCATGTTATTCGAAATGGATTCTAAATCATTTTAACCGTTAATTTTGAAACTCAAATTTAAGTTTCAAACTGTTGGGTAAGTAAATATGTCTTTAACACTCAAGTCAATTATGAGAATAAGCAACATGGAAAAAAAAAAAAAACTCTTAGACATAGTTTAAATAAAGAAGGTAAAATAGTATGTTGGATGTGTTTAATTTTTTCCATTCTGGGCTGCACATGAGGGCTGTACCAGCTTTTGTTATGTTTTGCCAAAACATGATGGGTAGAACTATAAAACGCTTGGTCCATGTGAGACCCAGTTTACAATGATTCTAAGTTATTAAAATTATTATTTTTTAAGTTTATAATGTTGCATTCTCATTGTTGGATAGGTAAATTTTTTTACTCGGTGGTTTATTTTCAAACTTAAAAAGTCAAAGGTCAGGATGATGATTCAATGAATTGTATTTTTGATAGTGTGATAGCTCTAACTTGACAGAATTATAGAAGGGGGGATTCACTATTGGAAGAGGAAATAGGAGTTGTGATTTGTTAGAAGCCATAGATATTATCGCATTGACACTGGACAAGGTGGTCGTCGGTGTCTGTCATTAACTTTCTGTTTCTTTCTTTTTTTTATTCAATGTGGGAATTATCTTGTAAATGTGAATTTGCGATGAAATGATTGTTGGTATTTAATTTAAATTCAAATTTTGAGTTAGATTTGCTTGCTTGTAAACCCAAAGGGGTTGGACTATTGGTAAGGAATCCATCAGAAGTTTCATTTCAACTCTATCTCAAAGGATGACTCTCTTTGTATATATTTTAAAAAATGTTTCCTACCCTACAGTGCTGGTAAAAAAAAAGGCACAATAAATTCTTGTTTTTCGTTTTACTCAATTAAGGGCTTAGCGCTCATATTTCTATGTTTGCACTTTGCTATTGATAGGCTAGACACTTCTCTTTTCTGTAAGGAGACACCGCTTTTTCAAGAATGATGTTAAATTATTATTTGCCCTTCTATTTTAGATCGTCAGATTTATTTTTCGTTCGTTCTGACCACGATATATCATTTTTATAGAGTTTGATTTTATCAAAGGTGCATGTTATCACCGACCAGCCTTCTCAAGCAGTGAGCAGTTTAGGCCATAAAAAGGTAAAAACCTTAATACAATCAGAACAGACAATACCGATCATAGAGCTCTCCTAACAAGAGGCAAAGAAAGAGTGCCTATCCGTCTATCCATCGAGAGTTTTACATCTGCAGAAGAGAAGAGGAACAGCAGAGACTCTTCCTTCGATTCCAAGATGCCGCCGAAGAAGATGGGCGTAAACAGCAAGGCCGAAGCTGCCCGGGCTCGGAGGAGCGCCACCGAAACCGAGCGCAAAGAGCGAGAAGCGCGCGACAAGGAAGAGCACTACTGGAAGGAGGCTGAAGGCAACAAATCACGTGCTGCCAAGAAGCGCGAGGACGAAGCTGAGAAGCGTGCCGAATCCGCCGCACGCCGAGCCGAGATCCGCAGGCTGGCGGAGCTGGAGGAGAAGGAGCTGGAGCGATTGGGGAAGAAACCCGACAAGAAGGCCAACCGTGTCTCCATCCCCGTTCCCAAGGTCACCGAGGCCGAGCTCCAGCGCCGCCGCGAGGAGGAGAGCCAACAGATCCTTCAGCGTGCCGAGAAAGCCAAGAAGCAGCAGTCCCGCACTGCTGATGAGGCGGAGTATGAGCGCATGGTTCTTGTCTCCAATACCAATCGGGATGATTCCATCATCGAGGCCCGTTCGGTTGAGGATGCCCTTGCGCGCATTACTGTCTCTGATGCTTTGCCTGTGGACCCCCACCCTGAGAGGAGGCTCAAGGCCTCCTTCAAGGTATCCTTTTTTTTTATTTTTTTTAATTTTTATAAAATTATCCTCTGGTTTTTTGTTTTTAATGCCACCTTCAATTAAGATGCTTTCTGTTTCTCCTCTTGTTGTTGTTTTTATTTTATTTTATTGACTGATCGATTGAAATCTCAAAGGGGCCTTCCTCATCTTGAACCAATTACATGTGGGCATAATTTTATTTGGGAATTGTTTTGACTCTGGATTTGGGTTGCTTCTCTGCGCCTGAACTCCATTTGGATGTATATTAAAGGAAGTACTTCCTTGAAAATGCCCGTATTTGAACTTAAGGCATAAATGGATGTGGCCTTCGTTGGAAGGGTTAATTGACTCAAGTATGCCGTTGTAGAAGTCAATGAGTAAGACTGGGCTTCGCAATTGGTTGACCTTTTTGAAGGTGTAGGGAGAAATTTTCTTTGTGGTTATCATTCTAACCTATGTTAGGTATCATTGATATCCATACTCTAGTTTGAGGGGATTGTTGCTGAGCATGTAACTTGTGTCAGAGCCAGTAGAAGTTGTATTAATTCATTTCCTTTACAATGCCACATCAAAATTAGCCACTTACTTGAGTAGCCAATTTTCTTAATTCTCAAATCTCATTTCTTAATTCTTTTCTTCTTTGCCAACAAATTATTAGCTTTAATCTCTATTCTAACAACTCTCAAGAGGAAGGCTGCCATGTTAAAGAGGTCCCATTGAAGGGGATATGAGATATCAAGAGAGCTCCTTACGGTTAGTTTGGTCGTCTAGAATTCCTTGTGGGAATTGAAATTGTAGAGTACTATAATTTTATAGCTATGTATAGCTCACACCCTCATAGAACAAGGCCCCAGGGCCTTGAACTAGATTTTGTTTTTATTTTTTTCTCAAGGAGAAAAAAGTGGTTTTAGCTTGGAAAAGGATTGAAGGTTTTCTCTCACACAATGCCTTTCTTTTATCCTCGCCATATTGAATATTCTCAATTTGCTTTTGTGTGGGAGGGGCAAGCATAGGATATAGTTTATTTTCTGGGACTGTGTATCTAGAAGAATTTAACTTAGGCCATCTCAAAAAAAAAAAAAGGGACAAGAGTGGTTGAATTTCTAGTGTTTATTTCATGTATAGAAAGGCAAAAGAAGCATGGGCCACATCTCATCCATTTCGAATGGGCAAGGAAAATTTGGATGGTTACTTTTGTACTAATTAGGATGAAGTGGATTTGTCAACACTGCTAGACAAGTTGTTCAAAGGTATACAAGTAAAGAAACTCCCAAAATCAAGTGGAAACTGTAGAGGAAAAGGATCTACCAGATGAGAATTGTTTGAGCCAAAGAGTGGGAATGCTATCCATAT
The DNA here is from genome assembly GCA_013350335.1 of Chimonanthus salicifolius. NCBI lineage: Eukaryota > Viridiplantae > Streptophyta > Magnoliopsida > Laurales > Calycanthaceae > Chimonanthus > Chimonanthus salicifolius. The sequence continues at coordinate 20,370,030 of CM023532.1, read as the reverse complement.
GATGATGATGTCAGCTATATGGATAGGAAGAGTGGGAGGTGGAGATGATGACTAGTGCAGCATTCCTCTGGTATCAATCCCTTGATTTCAACCTACTTTAGATGCCATGTGAAGATTTGCAACGTTAGAGCAAGAGGGAACTTGAAAAAGTGTCCTCCGCTACATAAACAAAAGAAAATCTTTTGTTATTAGAACCCTTGGCTTTCTTCTAGGATATATTTGTGATTTTCCTATGAATAAACAAAAGAAAATCTTTTGTCATTAGAATCCTTGGCTTTCTTCCAGGACATATTTGTGATTTTCCTATGAAATTTATTGGAAAAAGGGCTTTGGTCAAAGGGTGAAGGGTCATAGAGCATGTGGTGGTTGTGTTGTTCTCTTCCTCAGTGTTCTATTGTTTTTCACTTTTGTGGCTATCATGTATTTGGTGAATTGCTAATTTTGTTGATATGTAGAACTGGTGTATTTCTGGATCAAGTCCTTCTATTTAGTACTGCTGTTGCTTCTGTAGGGCTGGGTATTGGATTTGTCCTTCCCTTTTGGCTATTAATGTTTGGTTTCTTTAAATACTCACAGGTTTTTGAAGAAGCAGAACTTCCCAAACTGAAAATTGAGAAGCCAGGACTCACTCTCAATCAGTACAAGGATATGATATGGAAGCTATGGAAGAAATCTCCTGACAATCCTCTTAACCAAGTAAGTCTGTGATCAATATTTGAGAAGTTCTTGTTCCCAACAGACTCATGAACACTTTCTACAGATTCATGACATTCAAGTGTGAGAAGTCTTTATTCCCTTCTGTGTGTGTGTGCGCGCGTGGTGTGTGCGTGCGTGATAGTTATGGGATATTATTAAAGTTTCCTGCTAGGGAGTCTTCGTTATTATGGGATGCCAAGTCCTACTAAATATCTATGGGTGCAAATTTGGTTGGACCCATCCTGAAGCTGACTTTTCCAATGTGACCTGGGCTCGGGCTTGCAATGGGTTCAGGCTTGAGTGGGTTCCTCAATCTGACCAAACTTGGTCAAACCTGACCTGAGGCTTTTTCTTAGCATAACCGAAGTTTCCAAAATGTATTCTAGTGTGCATCTCATGCTCTAAATTTTAGGCCTCGTTTAGTTGTGAGGAAAGTTAGAAGCAGTAGTTCTCAATTAGAAGGAGAAAGTAGGAAAAACTGAGGTGGATATTTCCAGTATTTAATGGAGAAAAGTATGATAGGAGAATTAGACCCCAATATGAGCCAAGCTCAAGCTTTAAGAAGTGGTCTTCCATGTTGCACGGGCACTTCAATGTAGACAGCATGTCTGTGTTGGACACTTCATTTTTATATGTGAAGTTTGTGTCTTGTCCGTATCCATGGTGTATCCCCACCCTGTCCATGCTGTGTCTGGACATCATAGGTGATCTTGGTGATAGTATCTTTGATTGGGGAGCCAGGAGTGGTCCTGGAATGGACTCAAGATTGATTTGACAGTCCATTGAGCTATTATAAACCTGTTATTGCAATCATGCAAGCCCAACGCTACCAACGTGTTTGAGCGCTACATTTTAGGGAAATTGATGCAGGACAACTAATAGGGTGACCCTAAATGCCTAATGTGATCCCTAAAAAAAAAAAAGGATGAAAATAATGCACCTTAAATCTAATGTGGGCTGAAATTAAATTTCAATTAATAAATGCAATTAATTAATATAAAATTACCACATAATTATGTAAGCATCCTTAGATTCCAACGTGTGAATGAAAATAAAGGGTTCAAAATTAAATGAATTAAATGGCATATCGGTTAATAAGCTGGATACTTAGAGGCACATGAGATTTTAAAGGGGGTTTCGATTGAAATAGAACTAAAGGGGATACGAATGGAATAAGGGAGGTCACGGACTATATGGGTTTCTTAAGGCTACGGCAGTGGAGATGGATTTATGGGAGGTAACAACAAAAGATGAGGGAGAAAAGGGGGCTTGCGGCAAAGCTGTAGGGCTTAATGAGGGAAGGTGACACTGGTTATGAAGATTCGGAGGGGTGGCGATGGCTGTATGGGCTTGGGATGGCCTCAGAAATCTAGGGAAGGGTGGCGGAAATAGGGAAAAGACAAAGGAGGGGTTGCAGAGAAGAAGAAGATATGTACCTGAAGAAGAAGAAGAAGATATAACCTCACGCCTCTCCAATAGCTCACCAGAGTTTCCGAGGACTCGCTCCAAGGTATTCTTGCACAATGCTTGCGGAAGAACTTCAAATTTTATTTCATTCATTGATTGTCCCTTGCCTCAAGGAAGGCTACATCTTATATAAAGTTTTCATTACTAAAAAAAAATAAAAGAAACTATTACTAAACTACCCTAGCTAAAAATAAATCACACAAAAATAGTAACATATGAAATTGGAAGGTGCTGGAGATGCACCGCATCAGAAATGTAATGGACCATAAAATCACTTGAGTGGGTTTTCTGAAGGTGAAGAATGAGTCTTCTTGATCAAATCCCCGGTCACCCAATGGAGAGCTTTTGAAATCATTAATCCCCTAGAGTGAAAGCTTTTTGTTGGACAGGCACCTTCAATAAAGTTCTGTGTTTACCACCTCAAGTTCATAATTTTCTTGTACCATTATTTGTTTTCTTTGTTGTGCACTCCTATAGGTGATGAATCCAGTAATCACTTCTCTTTTTTTTTGAAAGGTCAGTAGTCACTTACATTGAATTCATTGTTTTGAAAATCAAACTGTATTATAAAATTGTGGACCCTATGATAATTCATAATTTTTTCCTAACAACTATGTAAAATATGAAACAACATAATAGTTTTTTTTTTTAATAGATATCGAATAAGTAATAATATGAGCAATTCTCTAATTTTACTTAAATATAAAGTGAAGATGTGTGCCTATTGCGACAATGCATTAAATACTTTTTTCATTGTAGTTCAGATTTTGAAGTACCAACTTCTAACAGTATCATACTAGTATATTCCAGCCATTTTTGTAAAATGGCTAAGTATAGGCTAAAAGGTCCCCTATATATCCATAGGTCCGAGGCCCTCAACAACTAAATCCAAAAACTGTCAAAATCAAATGTTCTGTAGTTCAAATTCCAATAGCCACAGAATTCTGTCCTCGATGGAGTTGTAAGATTTCTAAATGGATACAAGTAACTCCTCTTGTGATATTGCATAAATCATAAGATTCGAATTGTGTATTGTAAGATTTTAATAACAATGCTCATGTTGCTCTTTTGATCTATTCTTGTGGTTTATTTTTATTGTCTCTTTTGCATTTTTTGTGTCCTACAATTCCTGGACGTGCCACAGATACAATAGGGGCACCCAATGGATGCAACAAGGACATTGATTTTTTCACATAGGCATCGGATTTGATGTAATAAGGAAAGACTGCTTACCTGAAGTGTGCGAGTATATCATAACTTGGGTCTTTTTGGAGCCTGTATATATCTCATGGATTGAAGGTGTTCAGCTATTTTAAGTAACAGGAAGCTTTTACTGGAATGTATCTATTGTAAGCTCTTGGGTTTGTGAAGGGGGTAAAAAGGAATTTTCAAAGGAAAGTGCTCCTTGTCGGCCTCTTTCTTTTTAAGGATAAAGGCTTTGATGATCAAAATGGACTTGCGGGAAGGAATTTATAAATATCTGCATTTGACCTATATATGGACTGTGGGCATTGATTTATTGTCCAAGCAACACCATTTATCGGCCTTTTTATCATTTGACCTATATATGGACTATGGGCATTGATTTATTTTCCAAGCAACACGAGCAATCGGCCTTTTTATATAGCTTCAGAGCCCTTGAATGGTTTCAAGATAAACTTGGATGTTACTATAAAGGAGGAGATTGGTTAAGCTATTATGTACTTTTCGGGTTCACTGGTTCTGAGGCTGGTGAGTCCAGTGGAGCAGAGACATTAGCTATTAACGTTAAAATAATAATAATAATAACTTGCATGATCTGGTGGTGGAGAGAGAATTCGAAAATTCCCCTTGTGTCGATGTCTGTGATGTTTATGAATCTCAGAATTCCAGGAAATGAATGCGTCATTCTATCATGTGACCATGGAAGGAATTGGCTGGCAGAGTTTAGAACTTGCATTTATGGTTACAATTACAAGGTTCAAGTCATAGGGTAAAAGAGGAGATAATGATTAGTGAATCTTGGCATTTATTTTATTTTTTGGGAACAACATTGGTATCTCCACCCCATGCGTATGTGAGTAGAATTCTTCTTTTTGTACATAGCAAAAGATTTGCCTGCATTACTATCACTGCCATTTTCTCAATTCTCCCATTCTTGACATGCATAATGCTAAAGTTGAATGTGTACTCATGTGTTCCCCCTCAGAATTGATAGTTTGTTTTCTTATTTGCAGGTTTCCGAGCGAGTTAATGAGTCAGAGGCCAGTTAACTGCTTGTCTACATGATCCTTTGCCATTCAAATATCAAGTAGGTTATCTACTTGATGTTTCCTGGTCGACTGCAATCATGGGGTACATGGAAATATGTTATCATTGGTTTGAAGTCCCTCTTCCTACTCTGTAGTGTTTCTTTTCCTTAGGAATGTGGGCCTGTTGCCTTCTTATGTTCTGGTGTTTATGCCAAGAAATAAGCAATTGTGAGCACTGTATATACTGATAGCAAGGACTAAGTAAAGGCTGATTAAAAAATGGCGTGGCGTCTGCATCTCACATTTGTTTCTCTTGATTCTTGTTGGAGAAGAAATTATGTTTAACGTTGTTAGTTATTCCTACCATTTCAGCAGAGTTGTTGGATACTGTTGGTGAAATTAGTAGTAATGAAGCTCTTCTCAGTAATTGTGTATCAGTTTGGGGTACGTATCGGTGTTATAGGCTGATACACCTCTGTCCGCGCCATCCATCACCCGTCGGCCTCAATGCACCGATGCGTTGTGGCAGCTGCATTTTTTAACTGTGGTATCAGTATAGGTTCTCCAAAAGAGCCATAGGCATCTGCAACATCAGTACCTGAAACAATTCTTTTAACATCTTACCTGGGGCTTAGGTGGGTTAGAAGTTGGGCTCATCTGGGTATACGGCGATAAGACCCATTGACATCTACTATATTGAACAAGTTTATTCTCGGCTTCAGTCCTAGCCTGAATTTTCCATGTATGAGTTTCTATGTATGCGAGTGTTAAATTCTCTAGGCTTTCAATTGTGGATGAAGAAACAAGAAAAATGTGAAAAGGTTAGTTGCCGGTGGTTAGAATGGGTGGGCTTACTGTTTGGTGATATGGACCGTAGATCGGATAGGCTCCAATAGGGTTGGACCGCACCTCGCCCATTCCTTACCTTCTCTTTAGGAATATGATGAGTAGGAATGTAAATGTGTCTGACTCAGATTTAAAATCTGAATTTGAATCTATTTAGTGTTGGATTCAGATTTGGTTATAAATATTTTCAAAATTAAAAATATTGACTTTCTCCTCTATACAAAGAAAATCAGATTATTAAATAATCAGTTTTCATATAAAAAATAATCAAAATTTTATACTGAATTTACTCTCAAGTTATACCTCTGTATACTCTTTGTTGGTAGAAAATATCAGTCCTGTCCAGATATTCCTCAGAAAAATCGATTTAACCTGCACGGGTATCTAGTTGGTCTAAGTTTCTAAGATTAGACTAGAGGTCTTCGGTTCGACTCTTCTCAAACTTACTTGATATAGCTTAGGGATGGTTTCGTATATTCAGGGGATTAGCATCACTTCCAATGTGAGATGGAGATACTCATATTATCTGAAAAAAAATCATTATACTGCTTGATATTTTGTTTATAAGTTTTGCTGCAGATATCTGCTAATGAATATTGGTTTGATTTGATTAAATATCAGCTGATAAATTGGGTCCATACTGATATTTTTGGTGAAGTGTTTCTAGGCTGATATTGAAAATTCAGGAGCGCTTGTTTATATAATGAGGGCACAGGGCATCTTTTGCGCTGTTAAAAAGGGCATATTAAATTATTTTTATTAATTTTTTTATTTTTGAAATTTAGATCTAATCATTTATAATTTTTCATTTGGTGCAGCTTCCCTGTTGGATTAAACCTTACATATCAAAATATTTATTCAATAGTTTATTTTTTATCTTAAAAATTCAAGAGCTAACATAATTTAATAGGTTCCATTTTTAATATTATGATGGCTCTCAAGATTATCAATTTTTAGGATCATCAGTTTAGATCCACTATTTGACATAGACCATTAGAACACTCGGTATGGATTTTTCAAAATATTAGTTTCATCGTCATTAAAGCAAAATTTCATTTGTCTGAAATTGCGAAGGTCCAGGCTAACCGTTTCAAGGAAAATACCATAAATATGTAGTGAATATTAACTAGTGTCTCTGCTAATCCGTGCTCAGACCCTTTACTGTGATGAAGTTTGATCAAGTGTTCATTCTGTATGTAGCTGAAAGTCAAACTAAAATTGTATCGGCTGACACAGATGAATTTGTCTTATAATTTGATATCTATTGTATGAGATATTTCGTATGTATCTCTGCAGTACTATGCAAGTTATTGTCCACAGTTTAAAACCCTTCCCCTTTTAATGACTTAATGTTGGGTACGAACGAATCCTACATAGGTGAGAGAGAGAACAAGAGGAACTTATATGGAGCTGGAAAACTCCACCTATCATATTAGTCTTTTGAGTTGGAAGCCCATGTCCAACAAGTGGTATTAGAGCCAAGGTCCAAGCCACAGATGGATCTCCTAGTTGGATGGGATGGCCGGTGATATTTATCCGCCGGAGAGCCTCATTCGAAGGAGGATTTTTGGGTACGAACGAGTCCCACATAAGTGAGAGGGAGAGAAAAAGGTGTTATATAGAATTGTCCACTTATCAAACTAGTCTTTTGGGCTAGAAGCCCGAACCTAACTCTTAAGTCCTTAGTTAATCAAGAGTAGGATCTATTCTTTATCCTTATCTTTAAACTATCTTCTCCTTAATCTGCTGGTAAATTTAAATTGAGGAATTTTTCGATTTCAAATGTGTGTTACATCGGAGGAACGAAGAAATAGTTGACCACTTTTTCATTCACTGTCCATTCCCTTTTCCATGAAATGGGTGCTTTCTTCCTCTCTTTTAGTTCTCATTTTAGGATGGGTTTCGGTGCCATGCAAAATGGTTTTTCAATCCAGTTTTTATGTCCTCGTGTCTGTTAAAAAAATATAAATTTCAATGAAAATGTGTATTAATTTCAAGTAAATCACTTTTCTATGAAGAGAGAAAGGAAGATTGATTTTCCTCTTCACTTTCTTACATGCAAAATCGTACAAACTTGGGAGCCAAACCTTCTGAACAATGGTTAATTTGGTTTGAAAGAAATAGAAGAATTTTTAAAAAGCTTAAGTCCATTGAGCACTCATTCGTAACATCAAATTCAATATCATTTGGTGGACAATGATTGCGGATTCTTTTCAGAGGCATTGTGATTTCTCAATTTAATGGTTCGAGCGCTGCATGTTAAGTTTTGTGGAGCTTGATTATCAGATATATACTGTTGATCCAATCTTAACTGTCGCGGGTCAAACACTTATTGGAGAGCAATTCTGTAATTTTCATATTGCAACTTTTGTAAGTCCTAATTGAGACGGTATATAATGTCACTTTCTCATGTGAGAGAGTGCAAAAATTGTAACAAGGGCAGCAAAAATTGTACAGCTCTAAAATAGTGAAAAGGTATACCAATATCTCATATTACAAGAAAACACTAGTGTCTCTATCCATTTCTGATTGTCCCATCATATTCCCATGAACTGATATACTATCCTAAAGTATTACATTGAAAGTAGTGGAATTATCCTCAGATTCACAATGGCTTAGTGACAATTTTCAATAAGATTGAGATATTAACTGAACTTAAAAGGTAAAATCTGACAACTCTTTGTTCATTCAAAAGTTGTTATTGAAAGTCCACACCATTTTTTATAAACTAATTGATGACAATAATTTAGATAATTTCTCGAACTATCTCTCTGTGTTTACAGATAAACTACACTAGAAGATATTGCCATTCATATATTATTAGCTTCTCACTGTTTGATATATAAAGTTACATCTTTAAATGCTTGGCCCTGAACCTAAACCGGATTTTTAAATGGGTCTTTTAGGTCTGTAGGTACTGATGGACCATTTGTAATGCTGATTCTTCAACTCTTGGTCTCTTAATTTATTATATAGGTGAAGGTTTAATGTCCCATCCACCCTGCCTTCTACTGACATTTGATAATCAATAAAGGGGCTACATTAACAGAGTTGTTAGTGTGTTGAGTTTCCAAAACATTAGTACATACCCATTGATATTTTCAATCATACACTGGTCCATAAATCTGGTTCGATAAATGAATTGGATGAAATAGTTATTGAAAAGTAAGTTACTCATCCATAAACTTAATGATAATCATATTGCAGGAGAGGTCTGACAGAAGAGCAGGCTAAAAAAAATTATGTGGCCATGTAGATTATCGTTAGAAGCTATCTCACTCTAAAAAATATGACCCATTACCTACATGGTGTAGCTTAACTGGTTGACCTACTGCCTTCAGAAAGCGGGAGGATTGTGAGTTCGAGCCCCCATGGCCTAACATTGGTGTGCCTTAGGGGTAGTGGGCTCATCCGTGGAGGTTTTAAGTTGGGTATCCTGTGGTTTTCCACATGTAAATTTAAAAAAAAAAAATATGACCCATTAAATCATTCAAAACCTTGATTTTCAATATTGAAAAATAAACCACTGGATAAAACTTTTTACTTATCTTTGATCAATTCAAGAAAGAGAATGCATCAAATGAAGTTGAATCTAAATTTAGAAGAAAAATAATAATTTTAACAATTTATATTCATCGTAAATTGTGCCCTACATGGCCCCTTGTAGGAGAAACCAATGCCAAGATTTTTTTTTTTTTGTGAAGGTGGATCTCTTTAATGGTGGTAGTGACCAAACCCAGTATATGAAAAAAATCGTAAACTAAACCCCCCTTTTAATATTAGGGTTTGGGAAACAATGAAAGGAGTACATAGAAAATGAGGGCAAACTACCTCATTCATTACTGGGGCTCATTATACATGCTTGGACCAAAAAATCAATTAATTATATTTACCTTTCATGGGCCAGGCCATGAGGCCAGGGCCCGCCAAATCTAAAACGTGAATAGACCTTCCTGCAAAAGCTGAGCTTGATCAATTAAAATCTGTGTCCAAAAAGCAGGCTTTAATGGCTCTAATAGGGACACGTCTCACTTTTCTTTTCCTTTCTTAAGAAAATCGGTAAGTTTGAAGCATTTTAATAGATTTTTACTCCCTAGTGAGAGAATTTAGGGTTGCACACTAACTGGGCGGGGTGTAGCTAAAACTCATCCTAAGCCCATCCTAAGCCATACAGTTCAGTTCCTCTGGCCTGATATTCAATCGTATGTTGAACACACAGAGTGTCATGGCAGGCACAAGCCCAACATAGCACATTTAATTATTGGATGAGAATATCAGTCTGGGCCCAGCCCAAGTGCAGAAAATTACCCAAGCACTATCCGAGTATCCGGTGGAATGAAGGTGGGCTTGGACCTTCCCAAGCTAGCCAGGCCCATGTGCAACCCTATATGTGACTATATGAGTAGTCACACTAGCTGTAATTTAGTCAAAAGCCCTATCTCAATTTTAACTAATGGATCTCTGAGTTGAGTTATTTAGTACAAAAACTTTCATCAATAAGTTGGTAAGGTATTGAGGACCATATTCTTTTTCTGTTCTTGTCTTTTAATTGAAAGGTACTAACCCTTGTCATCCTTGTCATTCTATTCTTTAATTTCTTGGACCTTTTTCTGGTTGTAAATGGTAGGGTTTGCAAAGTTGCCAAAACAAGTTGGCTATATATAGGGCCCAAGATTTTATACCAATTAAGCTCTATGGCTGAGCAATTTCATGGAAAGTGACAATTCATCTTTTATTTACCCAAATCTTTTTGGGAGAAAAATATATTTTCTGAATGAACCATCTTCGGGAATGCATGTTGTTTTTACCATCATTGTCACAAATCTCATTCTCGGGATATTAACGGCACTTATTAATAGCAGAATATTTTCAAATTCTCAGGATTCTTAATGGGAAAATCTCGCAAAAAATATAATATTTAAAAAATAATAAATAACTAATGTGGCCAGAGTTTGAAAATATAAATGATATTTCAAAAATAAAAAATGTATATTTGGTCCAAGCGTTTTTAACTAGAATTTAACGGTAAAATATTTTGATTTTAACGAAAATTTACCGTTAAAAATGACAGACGAGGTAAAATTGCATTTTTAACACACAAAAGTTATTTTACCAATATTTTCGTGATAAAAATGAAAATATAGACAATATTTATTACATTATTTACAATAGTCAAAAACATCGCAGAACATCCACTTTATTGTATACGATTCAAAATCTAGGATGCTTTTGTTTTGAAATAATTTCTTTTCTATTTTCACAAATTTCTTCTTTCACTTCATATCAGACTCTACTCTCTAACTTTAACCACCAAACTGACTTTGAATTTGACCTGTGACATGATGTAGCCTAAATTTGACCCAATTTAAAGTTAATTTAGTAATCCAATCTAACCCAAATTTAATTATAATGCATATCGGTTTACATTTGAATATATGGATCATCAATCTTTTTATTAACTTAATCAACTCCGGCTTTTAAAAGTGGTAAAAAAATAGAGAATAAAACAAGTTTAAGTGATCAAGTTTTGAATTTTTTAAAAATAACTTCTTGAATCAACAAAAGTGATTTATTAGTGAGCTGCATATTAAAGTGTAGAGTTTTTAATGGACCTGTAGTCAGGAGTTTAAATTTCGGCCGAGAAATTTCTCTCCTATTTTTTTTTTTTTTTAAAAGACCAGCGATATATATCATCAATATCAGCTGATAAAGTAATCTCTATATGGCTTGGCAGCGCTGAATTTGGGCCCAAAATTATGATTTAATGGTTTTTTATCTATCTTCTCTCACCGCCTTCCTTCTTCTTTATCATTTGCAGCAGCTAACTTTCATGAGAGAGTTTAAAATTTTCTTAAATTCATATTACTCTTCATTTTCAAAAAAAAATTTTTTTTCAGATTTTTTTATTTAAGATAATTACTGTTTTGAAGGTTTTTTATGAAAAAAATAATTGAATGAAAGCATGTTAGAGGGTTAGGAGATTTAATAGAGAGATCATATTGTGATTTAGATTATTCAAAATGGTGCTTGTTAGATTTTTAATACTTTTCAAAGATTTCAATGAAATTAAGTTTTGTGAAATGTTTATTTAGTAATAGTGGAAGATAAGGCTCGTATGGACTTACATCTAATCATTTGAGGTTTGTTGAGATTTATTGTAGACGTAGATAATTTATTTTGTTTCTTTTTGAAACCACTCAAAGATAATGAATGAAAGCATGTTAGATGTCTTGAGAATTTAATAAAGATGTCATATTGTGAGTTACATCATCATAATGGTGTTTGTTTTATTTATATAATCCTGGACATTTTTAAACCAAAATTATGGAAAACATGAATTTTTTTTTTTTTAACTCAGCTGAAAAAAAGTTATACACTCCTATGAATGATATAACTTATATGATCCACATTGGGATATGGTTGTTTTATAAACCCTATATGATCTGTATGACCAAAAAAAAAATCTCCAAAACGAGAAGTTTGTGAAATCAAAATTACGTCATCTGAGAAATTAGTCTCACATTCAATATAAAATTAAGTTAGCAAATATTATTTAAAAAATTTATGTCAGCAGCTAACTTGCTCATCCATAGCTGTTGTTGATAAAGGGTGCCCAAAGTTGTCTCCTACTCTCTAAAGTCTAAATCATATTTTAAAAACTCAGACTCGACTCTTGCTGGTGGGTTAGTTTCACTGACTTGACAAGTTAGGAGAGAAAAGGAATGTAGTTAAGTAAGAGGAGATTAAACTTAGTAAGGAATTCATTGAATGTTCCAAACGAGTAGTTGGACTTATAAAAAGAGTTCAAAAGTTGAACTTAAGTCGGTCCTGAACTTTGATCTTACCCTAGTTAAATGTTCACTTCGATACTTGAGATGCATTTCAATTAGAAGGATGTTTCTCACTTACACGAGTTTCTCTTGGAAAAATTATCTGTTGTGAACTGATTCATAATTAAATGATGTGAACTTCAATCATCTTTATACGAGGAAAAGAAGTCAAATTTTACTTTTCGAATTTATATATGAAGAGTATCATTGAAAAATTATACTAATTTTTGTGAATTGATTCACAGCGGATAATTTCTCATTTCTCCTGTGCAGAGAGACTTCAGAATTGCTCCAAACAGCGTGAATCAACTCAAATTTTCCTTTTTTTTCAAATGGTAGATTAAGGGAATGACTAGTCAATGCTATAGAAACTTCATTTTTGCATTGATTGTCTCAAAACCTTTTTAACCCAATTGATTCTCCGTAGCTACATTTTCTCTGTCCAGATCTCATCTTTATTATGTGTTAGAACGATTCGTAATAGTTTGAATTCAAGACCTTCCACATCTCAAGTAGGTACTTGACTGCCAAGCCCACCCTCACGGATTCAACTGCACTTCTGGATTCATCATGATCCATGATGAGTTGAGTCAGGTTCACACGTGTGCAAGGCAGGGCTGCCGGAAAGGTGGATGGATAACAAGTTGGGCTAGATTCGGCCATTTGCATTGGAACTGGTGACCGGGTATGTACCCATTTTAACCCGAGACCCATAATCCTTTCTTTTATCTGAGATAAGAGACTCTGAATGAATGCTACTGTTAAGTCACTGAGTAAATTCCACTGTTTATATCGTCGTCATGAGAATGAATGTGTCCATAAGTGATGATATCATAATCTGGACATATACCAATTTGTTAAAAGAAAGAGTCATTCCTTTCTCTATTTGATCCTTTATTGCATCGGTGCAGGTAACAGAAAGGGGGTGATGAATTCTCTCACATTTAGATCATCAGCATTTCATTCCTTTCCAGTCAATCTTTTAGGCAAGCTCATTTAAAGAAGCTGATGAAGTTTCAATGAATGAAAAAAGTTCGAAAGCTGCATCCCAACTCCTTCAGCACTGTATTTTATTTTCACAACCAGTACTTGCTGTCTTCCCCAACCAACAATCCGGCAGCAATTAAAAAAAGAGGCCATCATTGGTTACTGCTTGAACCGCAACTCTTTCATCACTGTACACAAGCTCTTGAGGCTTGCCATTTTTGTGGGCCTTACTGCAGATCACGAACGGCTGAGGCTGAGGCTGAGGCTGAAGCAAATATTATGAGGACCTTGGCTATCTGCTTTCAAATGATGGTCAAACCGTAAAGCAATCCAACAGTGCACCATGGAGAGATTTCCATTAATTCAATGGGTATGATAACCCGATCCTTGTGGGTTTTATTCGATGGGCCATCTGTCAATCGCCTACCTGATGGGTGGTCGAATTCAACCACCATAGAAACGGGCCTATCTGTTCATAACAATGACAGGAGATGATTGGGATAGCTAATGAAAGAAACCCATCTACCGCCAACCAAGTGGTCAGCTTGCTCATTGGGGCCCTAAAGGAACTGATGGATAGAGTCCCACTCCTACTGATTGTACTGCTTTGCATCTGTATGAGCTGATAAAATCGCAGCGAATGAACTGACAAGGTGGTGAAAAAATAAAAGAACAATAACAGCAACAACTTGATCTCTCAGTTGTTGAGTTGGGACCCAAGTTGCAACCCATCATCCACATCCACATTTACTGAAAAGAACAAAAATGACAGCACAAGAGGAAAGAAATGATTTTAAAACTCAAAGATGGACCTCAGCAAGCATGTTTCGTTATATTTTTTTTAAATGGAAGAAAGGCTGAGCAATTGGAACCAAGCTTGCTAAGTAGGGAGTTTGTTTTCAATGACTGGAGGTGTAAAGCTCAGGAGAATTTCATTTCCACAGGGCATTCTGGTTCTGAGAACCAAAATGGTCAAGAGGAAGAAGAAAACAATAGTTGTTGGTTTGAAGTCACACAGCTGGAGCAGAGAATTGCTGTTGCGGATAGTAACCACACTAATCAAAGCCGGGGATACTGTTGTAGCAGTGCACTGTACAAGAACCTGGAGACACCCTCTTTGATCCCAACACCTTTCACATCTATGAAGATCTCTGCAGACATAAGCAGGTTGGTAGATACCATTTACAAAATATATATTTTTTTGCAACAGACCATTTACTAAATATTTAAAAGGACGAACAAGTGTTCGTTCTCTCACGTTATCTGTCCACGGATGTTGGTCTCTGTAGGTGAATTTATATGTGAAAGTCTGCAGTCAAGGAGCTTCCCTTCCAGATGTTTTAACCCACCAAGCACGACTCCACTTCGCTACAACTCTTGTGCTTGGGTGCAGTTGTGACACCAGCTGGTATGAGTCTCCCCATCACCTTATTCTGGAAAGTGACTGAATCATACCGATGCAGTTTGCATAAAACAAATAGTCAGATTTTCAAAAGGATAGGCTTTTAGGGCTTCTTTGCATATGTTAAAGATGTCTCATATGATTGGTGGAGTAGCTCATTCATTCCAGAAATATGTAACCCAACAGTTTAGTCAGCTAAATTTTTCTAAGACGATACCATTCCATTCTGTTCTATAAAAATGAACATGGTGTACCCACAAATACATATGATGGTTAAATTCTGTAACAAACAACAGATAAGCATCTCCTGTGATGGCATTTCGCCAAACTGGTCCTAGAGGATAGTAATAGTAGTAGTAGTAGAATAATAATAATAATGTCGTCGTTGGTGCTTCACAATGCTATGAGCATTATAGATTCTCACTGGAAGAATTAAGAATAAAACTTTGAAAAAGTTCACATTAGTGAAAAGATGATCCATTCAGTCTTGCGAGTGGGTTGCATCGAGATGACAGTCTTGGGCCAAATTAAGTTCATCAAATCCACTTGTGTTGAATTTTTCCCTACTTTTAAGCTGTGCCTGATGTCTGTTGCAGGCCCAAGGACTCCTTTGTAGTATCTTGCCTAAAAGGATTGCCCCCCAAATGCAGTCTTTTGATCATGGACAAAAGAGGCAGAATCATTTTGGAACAGGCTGGGACTTGGCAACAAGGATTAACAACTCAAACACGTCAGCTTTCTTTTCTCTCTCTGTCTCCCTTTCCAAGCATAAAAAAATCAGCACGCAACCACAAGTGCCGAAGGGCATCATCAGCACCATCATCCTCAACAACATCACCAGTAAGGTATGTGGACATGGATGCAGATGCCAGAAAGAAAGCCATGATACTTCCTGAATCAGAGGGCCAGCTCTGTAAGCTCCAAAGTTTGTCACTATTGGAAGCCAAAGGGTGTAGTAGGCACTTCACACTGCAAGAATTGGCCAATGTGACTGACAATTTCAGCCCACACATGGTGATCGGTGAAGGGGGCTGTAGTAAGGTCTACAGAGCCAAACTCACAGATGGCAGGACTGCAGCTGTGAAGGTCCTCAAAATCTCCCAATGGTCTGCTGAGGAGGTTCTTCGGGAAGTTGAGATTTTGAGTGGGCTGAAACACAAACACATAATTCAGCTAATTGGGTACTCATACAGTAAGAAGATGCAAGCAGTGGTTTATAGTCTGCTGAAAGGGAGCTTGAAGCAAAACCTGTCCCGGCTTAGTTGGGATGAAAGGATGCACGGTCGCAGTTGGTGTGGCAAAGGCACTGGATTACCTGCACCATGCTTGCTCCCCTCCTATCATCCACAGAGATGTCAAGTCCTCCAACATCCTTCTCACTCATCAATGCCAACCTCAGGTAGTCTATCATTATTTCTCCATCCAGTCATATTTAGTCACTGTGGAACAAACTACCAACTCATTCAGTTTCTCTTATTCCCTAGTTGTCAGATTTTGGATCAGCAACGAGATATCACCAGTCTCAACCACCTCCAGCCAGTGGGAAGCTTTTTCATGTAGTTGGAACATTTGGATATTTGGCCCCAGAATATGTGATGTATGGCAAGGCCTGACGAGAAAACAGATGTGTACTCTTTTGGGGTGGTACTTTTGGAACTTATCTCTGGAAAAGAGGCTATCCAAATAAACCAAACATCCGATCGAGAAAGCTTGGTACTCTGGGTAGTTCAAAAATGCTATACTCATATATGCCTTTCATATAGATTACCTTCATAATCTGCAACCTATAAAAAAATCCTTCCCTTCTATGCTTTAAGCAAATGTCTATCACATTGCAGGCAAGATCCTTACTCAGCCATGGACTGTGTGAACGACTGGTAGATCCCTGCCTGAATGGTGCTTATGACAAGGAGGAGATGCGAAAGATGATGGTTGTAGCACGCCTCTGTCTTGTACACTCATCACCTAAAAGACCAACTATGAATATGGTATGTGTTTGTAACTGCACATTAGATGATGGTTAGTTTAGTCATTATCCCCAGAAATAAGTAGGACCAGATCAGAAAGGGCCGGCTTGATTTTGAAAACAGAAACAACATAGAGAGAAAAAGATCAGGAAGGGGGAGGTGCTGGTTGCCTGAGATGATTTACTTGATAAGAACGGGTATCTCCACCTAACACAACAGAAGTAGAGGCTCAAAATTTTCTCATTCAAATTCGCTTTAAAACATGTAAGCAATTTCATTTACAAAAAAGGAAGAAAAATATCCTTTCCATCATTTCCAATATATTCACAACTTGCATGAACTGGTCTATATTGAAATAAAGTTTTAGAGCAAGGAAAAACAGAGTGAAAATGCTATACGACAATTTCCTGCAAATTACACTGACCTGAAAACATGACAACTTTTTTCTGTTTAAGATTACATAGAGGATGACCTATACTTAATCTCTTACGGTAATGATTAAACTTCTGTAATTCGACTGTTTTATAGTAACCAGGAAATGACTATTATAAACAATTTATGTTTAGAAAAAGGAAGAAAAACCTCCCTTTCATCATTTCAATAGGCTCACAACTTGCACAAACTGGCCTACGTTGAAGTAGAGTTTTAGGGCAAGGAAGAAAAGAGTGAAAATGCTATGACAATTTCCTGCTAATTACAATGACCTGCAGATGTGACAACATTTATCATTTTAAGACGCATGGAGGATGCTCAAGTTACACTTAATTTCTTAGGGTAATAATACTACTGTAACTTGACTATTGTATAGCAACCAGGATATAAAGTTGCTTTCTAATGAATTTTCTAAGATACTCCTCATGATAACTGGGTTTCTTGTATCCTATTTTGCTAGATTCTGAACTTGTTAGAGGAACCAGGGTATTGGGTAAAGCTGCA
This sequence comes from Chimonanthus salicifolius, assembly GCA_013350335.1. Lineage (NCBI taxonomy): Eukaryota > Viridiplantae > Streptophyta > Magnoliopsida > Laurales > Calycanthaceae > Chimonanthus > Chimonanthus salicifolius. The sequence goes on along the minus strand of CM023532.1, from coordinate 20,352,668 downwards.
TAAAGGAAGGAAAGAACCATGTAATGAAATCAGCTCTGGAAACGAGCCAGGGTTAAGGAAACCTGACGAGTTGTCCTTAGATAGCATCCTGCTTCCAGAGGACATCTGGTAACTCTTTGTCCAAGCTTGAAATTGACATAATCAGTGTATTGATCTTCTCTACTTATCATGCTCTTATCAATCCTTTTGTCATAGATGCAGTATATGGACCAGTATGTTTTCTGCACTCACATGCAGGACCCACATGCCATATCCAAGCAGTCAAGAATGGGACCCACATTAGCCTATAGCTGATCCAAAAACTAGGCAACTTCACGCATGTGGCCCATACAAGGAGTGGACGTTCCTTTCTCAGCAGTCATTTATATGTTGTGTCTATTGTTGCATGTTTTTAGGATGTGGTGGATGTGCCATGTTGAGTAGAATAGTTACCTACCAACAACATATATTGCTAGCATTTGATTTTCCCATACATAGAAGTTTGTAAATTGCTGCAATAAATCATCTGTAATACAATAAGTTCAACAACATAACTATTTTGCAATTTGTTGAGCAGTGACATGCTCCAGAACTGATTGCATTGATTGCTGAGCAAAGTATGTTTGCCTGAATTGTACATAAGGATACCCAATAAAAGACAGGAAGTGTGCTGGCTTTGAGAAAGAAAGAATCTCATACCAGACCTGGTTGTTCTCATCTAACTCAATTGAAAAGCGTTCCTCCCCAGCCTGCTTAAAGAAGATGTATGAAACAAAATGAGATTTACACATTATGCTTCTACTGTCCTAGCATAATCAACACCTACATCTAGAGAGGAAAAAATGTGTAAGATGGAGTCATGGCCAATGAAGGCCATTATGCTAGGAAGAGACTATGATGTGAAAAGAGATGCAAGAAATACCATGCACACACTGAAGCCTAAAGGAAGATGAATAGAAGATAAAGTATATACAAAACTAAGTTATGGCATGCCAATGAAATAATAAATTGGACTTATATTGCCTTTCAGAAAAAAAAAATAAAGAGAGTTAGAGTGACTTGTGACGTGGCCATCCAATCCAATTGAAGATGGTGGGGCGCAATTTGATCAAGTGGAAGAAATTGCACTCAAATTCCTAGAGTGGATTGATGGAGGAAAGAAAGGGCCTTGTAAGATTTCCAAGGGGCTAGTTTTACTCCCTCTAAGCCCAGATGATCAAGTTATGGGTGTGGGCCTATTTTGGTGTGTTTAGGGCCTCCAAAGCCCACTTTAGAAGGCCCATTTTCTGCAAGGAGTCTACATGGACGAATTTCCACCTCATCAGCCACATCATTGCCCATGTGAAGACTACATGGATGCCAACATGGCATGGAATCTTACCAATTTAGCAAGGGTTGGGCGTATGAAGCTTTGCGGACCACAAGAACCATTTTAGAAGGCATGGAAATAGAATGAAAGTTTGCTTGGGCATGTGCAAGGATAAGTAGAGAGATTTTAGGAGCCATAAATCAAGTAACAATTCAAATTGAATGGTTGAGATTGCTTGCTCCAAACCCTAGCAAAATTCGCCCATGATCATTGAGGAATATGATGTAATTTTTGTTTTACTTTTTTTCTTGAATAATGTAATAAATCCACATGACCATTGATGGATCCTTGGATTAGCATGTAAAAAGGCCTAAGTGTGTGGATCCTTTTGGATTAGCAACAATGTAATTTTTATTATTTTTTTCCTACAGTTTAGTTGCTTGTAAGGCCTACAAATACATGGGCTTGGCCATTGTCCAAGACACAATTCGATTAAGCAATAAGAAATTTCGAGCAAGGTTAGCTTGAGTTCTCTCCAAGTTTTGCTGAGTTTAAACTCTTTTCATTTAATTGATTGAATGCTGAATTATTTTCATGCATGCATATGGGATTGAAGTTGTGCTCTTAATTTGAAGTTCAATTTGTTTCAATTAATTGCATGTTCGACCAGTTGCATACTTGAATCTAGTTCCATTTTTCAATTTTATTCAATTTGAACATCAATTTCAATAATGAGTTATTGCATGGTGCCAATAAACCCAGTGACATTTGAGCCTAATTTGATTTTCCATTGAGTGAACTTCAATTGGGTGATCCATCTAAGTATCGGGTTTTCTTCTAATATGAGCTGTTGCAAAGTTGGTTTTAAGGGTTTCTAAGATTTGAAATCCTTGATCCGAAAGAAGCTGCATCTAAACATAATTCTGCCGAAGGTTCTTAGAAGTGTGCAATTTTTGCAATTACGACCATTAGCCTTCATAGACTAATGTTGATTATAACCCATTGTTATTGTAATAATTGATATCCACCTATGAATTGGATATTGTAGGTTGTGTTACCTTTTTTTTTTAAAGGTAATTTCATTAATAAAAAACAAAAGGACGGATACAAGAGATACAAAAAAGGCAGACCAAAAGGAAACCCACCACTCGCAAAAAACAACCAAAAACCCACCCAACCTATTACAAGAATTTGTTTACAATTTCCGTAGACAAAGTCAACCCTTGACGCGCCATCTCATCAGCCACTGAGTTAGCTGACTGAGGAGCCCAAGCAATCTTAAAATCATATGACGCAATGGAATGTCGAATCCTCTCAATTTTATCTAAGAATATCCAAGGATATAGAGATTCCAATGCCCACCCCACAACTACCTTTGAATCGCCTTCCACAAAACTCCCTTGGACCCCTAACTCTTCCAACACCAATATGTCTTGCCATAAAGCAAATAATTCCACATCAATTACCGAGCCATTAGGAATTGGACCAGCAAAAGAGATCACAATAGTACCCACATCATTACAGATGACCCCGCTGTAACTTGCAAGCGCTATCTCCCGCATACAACTGCCCTCAAAATTGAGTTTAAGAAGCCCAACTATAGGAGGAGACCAAGAAACTTGAGGCCTAGACTCCAAATGTTGTCTAGCAGAATCCATTGTAGCCCAATCCCTACACTATTGTAAGTTTGTAACCTTCCTCATTGAATAGAGTTCTATCTTTACTAAAAATGAATAAAAAAAAACTATTGTTGATTGAAATCTAGAAGTTTCTATATAAATAAAACTACTAAACTTTGGACCCAAATTCATGGACTAAGATCATTAGACATCCCCTACTTATCTCACCCACCTTGCAAATTGGCTCATTCTAGGAGGGCTCACTTTTTAAATAATGCACCCAAACATTCTCTCCTCTACCTCACATGGGTGAGCTCAACTGGCAGACACTTTACCTCAGGAACCAGATGTCCCAGGTTCAAGTCCTATAGTCACTCAATGCATGTGGCTTTCAGGGGGTTGCATGCATCTAGAGTTTTACCCAATGCCATCGTATTCGGAGAGAAGTGGGGCTCTTGGGTTTCTTCGTCATAAAAAAAGAAGTTCTCCCTCCCTCCCACCTCTCTCTCTCTCTCTCTCTCTCTCTCTCTCTCCCCCTCTCCCTCTCTCTCTACCTTTTCAATACTTCGTTTACTATGTTGCAGTTAGCACTTATTCTTTAAGCAAAGGGTGGTAAGGCTGTGTTATCACTTCATTATATTTTGTTTGTTCAGATTAAAATATTCTTTTTGGTGAAATTGTTCATATCAAAAGATTTTGAAGAAGATTAATAAGGTGTTCACAATATAAAGACACAAGCACGCATTGTTGCAATTGGAACTACAATTGTAGATTTCGTATAGTGAGGAGCATGAAGACTCTTCTAGGTGTGAAGCCTTCCTTTTGAAGGCAAACCTTCTTTATTTTCAGTGTAAAGCATGAACCTGGGTCTGCCATATATGCTGTATGTGAGATCCTATGAGACATTTTTCCCTTACTTGTGACTTATGTATCATACATATAGTATTTGGCTTTCCTTAATAGTTGATAAATTAAACATCAAAAGGTGAACGACAGCTGAATGTTGGAATTATAATCAGATCCGAATGTGTGCATTTCCTTCCTTTGATCATGAAATCTGATTCTAGATTCAGGCCAGGTTTCCTGTCAGGAGTAAAGTAATACCTTGCTCACACTGTCAGATAAATCTAGTTTGGCAACATCATGTCAATGTCTTTCTTCTTACTGATCTGATAATGGAAAAGAAGTTTTACAGCTCCAGGCACAACCCCCTCTCAGAATGGAAATGATTTATAAGGATAATGAATAATGGGTAACCATTGGAATTTCTTCCCACATTACTTCTGAAAATTTCTTGGTTTTTTCGTAATACTAATTGAGTCAGGCATAACATGCTTCCTACGATTTCACATGTAGCAACATAAAAATACAGAAAAAAATTCTCATATCAGCAGTTGAATTACACTCAATTAAGCAACATTTCATCTAGCTCCTATAACTTCCTCTTATGACAAAGAAATGCGTCAGGCAAAATACACTTGACTTGCACAACTAGGGCTATATGTGGCAGTGGGTGGGGTCCACTAACCCCTCCAGAGCCACGAAGGGGTAGTGGATTGGTCATTATACCAAACATTAGCTTCCACAAGGGAGGGGCGGGTCACTGCAACCAAGACATGGATCATTTTTTGAGATTTCATCCAGCCATTCATTTCATCACCTGACTTGCTAAAAATATCTATAAAGTTGACTTTTGGTAGATAGATAAGCTGCAACACCTGACTGGGCCTTGTGGAACTATGGACTTCGTCAATGTCAAATGATTTGTGAAAGTCAAACAAGCATAAATAAGTAGGGATGCAACTTACGCCACATGAAAAGAGGGTAAAAAAAAATAAAGCCATATAGGATATGGGATAGGCCAGGCTCGATTCTGGTCAAAAAGTAAGTGCCCATTGAATTTGGGCTAGGCTCACGCCAATTTCTTTGAAACCCTGCTTCGCCCAAAGCCTGGTTTTGAGCTTGAGCCAGAGAAAACCCAAACCTATCATTATGATAATATAAAACAACTCCGTGCTTTCATTAATTTCACGGGTACAAGCAGACTACGGATTCTCTAAGGGGCACATCATCAAACAATTCATGGGCAAAGAAGGATAATGGGTACCACACAGTGCACACACTTATGCTGAAAAATGAATTGGCTCTTCTCCAACTGACCAGTAAATGACCATGAAGAGTACCACTGCCGAACCCAAAAGCAGCCTTCTTCATTCTGCGGTCGCCACTGCCAACCCCGCTACTGCTGTTGCTGCTGTCATTAATGACGTAGGACACTTGAAGAGGAAGCATAATCCAAGGGAAGATTTCTTTGATGCAGACGCAGAACTTGGTGCCAACTTCGACCGAAGTCTTAGGATCGACAAACGCCCAATTCAGCCTAAAATGTCTGGGAAATGGTAGATAAAATTAGACAGAGAAAGAGAAAGAGAGAGAGAGAGAGAGAGGCAGGAGAAGAACAGGATTGATAGAAGTAAAAGCATACTTCCAATCAAGGAGAGCAGTCTTGGCGTGGAGAAAAGTGGGGAGGCCGGAGCCCAGGAGAATGCGGGCGTGGTTGAAGAAGAAGCCATCCTTGGAGAGAGAGAGTTCGTCTTCTTTGAGAGGACGAGAAGAAGCGCCATGGTACTTGGGGTCGTAATTGAAGCCTCCAGACCTGTCAAAATTAAAAACCAGAAATGAGGAATTCATCTATTGTCTTTCATGGGATACAATGATTTCCGGTTTCACGTACTTGCGAATGCAGGATTTCTGCTGTTCAGAAGACGGTCGTGTCCACGACAAAAACATCATCCTGCCTCTCTCTCTGTCTCTCGATTCTGCATGTCTGGCCTCTGTATCGGCCCAGAAGGAGAAAGAACGGAAAAACGACTAACGACTAATTTCCCAAGACGACAGGACGATCACACTTACATAGTTACACGTGCAAGGAAGTCAAGCGACATCTAAATAAGGATAAGAATTAGGCTTTTGAAAGCCAAAAAGCCCGAAAGCTTGTAAAAATACGGGCCCCTTAGTAAGCTAGAAAGTCACAAAATTCTAACTTGGAAAAACAGGAGTTTGGCTCTTAATTTTAACCATGAACACTAATTGAATTTAAAATTACATAATAAAATCAAGTCTGTTTAAAAATTAGGTTGGTCTTAGTCTTTTATGTAAAACTCAAAGTTAAAAGTCCAGCTCAAAATCAAATGAACAATTTTGCATGCATCACTGCAGCTTCTTTGTTTAAGACTTTAAGTATTTAAGAATTTTTTTTAGTAATTTTCTCTCAAGAAATCCTTCATGATTAACGGTTTACAATAAATTTATATGAGAGCAAAGCATTGTCTGAATTCACTTTTTTTATCAATTTTTTTATTGAAACTTTACATCAATTTTTGTGAATTAAGATACATTAAATATTTATCATCTTTCTTCTCAAGCTTCATTATTAGAATAACAATGTCAAATGGACTGATTTGTCTCCCCCTACTCCCTCACTTTTATCTTATTCTCATCTCCTATATTTATTTATTTTTTCTTTTTTAATTTTTAGGTTTTTTCTTTTTTTTTTCACTCTTTTTCTCTTTTGTTTATTTTCCTTTTATTTTTATTTTCATTTTTCTCCTACCCTTTTTCTTATTTTTCCCTAAGTTTCTTTTTCTCTTACTTTTCCTTATTTATTTAGTTTCTTTTATTTTCTATTTCATATTATAGTTTCGTATGATTTTTTATTTTCTTCTTTTCATTTTTTTACTTCACTATTTTAACTCGGTGACATTGCCCTATATATTTGTATTCTTTTCCCTCTTTTCATTTTTTATGTTATATTTTCTTTTTTAGCGTATTCTTTGTCTCATTTTCCTCCTGGACTTTCCTTTTCGTTTCATTTCCCTCTTATTTTTTTTCTTATATTTTCTTTTATAATTTTACTACTCCTTTTTCCTATTTTTGTTGGGCTTTCTATCAAGATCAAGCTTCCCATTGGGCTGTTGGGCTTTATGAACATCTATTTTGAGCATCTGTTCCAAGCCCGTCACAATCATGCTAGGCCTCGGGCTCTCCTTTTATAAGTTGGGCTTGAACTTGATATATTACAAGCCTGGCCCATTGCCATCCACATGTTAGCCTGTGGCAGAACGAGAGTTTGCTCTTTAATTGACTACTTTAATACCCCCATCCCTTCCAAAATATTTGTCCGATATGTAATTCAAAGTTGTCCAAATTACTTATCCTATTCCTTTTTTTCCACATTAATTGAAAGCTTTAACATTCTCGATTAACTCAAAATCACCTTCTAACATAAGGGAAATACGAAATTCTGTTATAAACTTTACCTTACTCATGTGTTGCATTATGTAATTATAGAAATTTATTGTTGAGCAATAACTACACAATGAGACACTATTCAGACCTCTTTTTTTTTCTCATCAGGTTTGTATTGACTTAGAGAATCTATTAATAGACTTTTGACGTTATTCGCGTGAAAATAATCTTTAAGAAATAAAAAATTCAGAAATTGGACATGTATTTTAGGACAGAGAGTAATTTTTTAAGTGGGAGAATGTTACAACTTTTTTTAAAATTTCTGGTGCACACACAACAAGCAAATAAAATCAGAAAGAAACATCAGGTCGAAAACTTTAAAAAAAAAAAGAGCTGGAGATTTATGGCAATCTTAAGAATTGCTATCCATTAGTTAAATGTGACACCTTTCAAAGAGGACGTTTCTTACAAGAGTGTAGTTTTCTATAGGTGCACACATTTTTTATTTATTTTTTCTATTTTTTGAAAATTTTGTTTTAAGATTAGCCTTGTTCTAGAGTTTTGTTTTTAAAAAAATGAATAGATACATGTTGGTTGTTTAAGAATTTAATGAAGATGCATATTGTGACTACATTAAGTAAATAAAATAAATAATACTCCTTCCATTCCATTTTAGTTGTCCAATTTTAAAATTTTGAATTTTTAAGAAAGTACTTTCAAAAGGCTTCTCTCCAACATTCTGAAACTTTTTCCATAATAAAGAAGAGATAGATAGAGAGAGAATCAAAACGACATATCAAACAACTATTTTGGGACAATCAAAATACATATCACACAATTAAATTGGGATAGAGGATGAACATATAGAAAACACCTAGTAAATATAATACTCCCTTCTTCCCATTTTAGTCGTCTCATTTGAAATATTTATATATTTTTAAGGAACTCTCTATATAAGGCTATTACTCCATGTGATCTCATCAATTTTCAACAAACTTTATACTACTCCAATCTGAATAGGACAAGCATTGGTGCTCACGTTGTTATGGGTCCCCTCACCTCCACAAGGTCTATTGGGCACATAGAGCTCACGGCTTTAAAACACGTCACACTAGATGAGGGAGGCGACCCCTCTTATAAGCACCCAAGCCTTGCACCTCATATGCAATGTGGGACTTTTTTTCACCTACTCCCTATTGCGGCACAAGTGGCTCTTTTTGTGAAGTTGTGGCAGTCAGTCCACTAAGGCGGTTAGTCCCTACAAGCCTAAAGGTAACACTAGCGGAGTGCCCCCACACCAACGCTAGATTGCTGGCCCCCATAATCCAACAAGCAGAACTCATTGAAAGATTGTAATTTCTTGAAGAAAGTCTACTAAAATTGCCATCAATCTTATTTGGATTTGAGATCAGCACATGTTACAAATATCAACACACACACAAAAGTTCCGTACTTGTAAAGAAGGAATCAAATCAAGTGATAATCACACTGGAATTCTGCAGTGGAGCGTTCCTCTCATCGGATCTGCGTCAGTGATGATTGCCTTAAATATGATTCACTAGTGAAATCAACTATTTGATTGGATCGGTGCTATGCTCGCAGTCTACTAAACAAGAATTAAGAGAGCGAGAAAAGACTTGTATTCAGTAGCTTCACCCTTTTTCCTCCTCATACAGTAATCACTCTGATTAAGCTTCTCTAGTTTGGTTGGTTTGGGTGATTAATTTAATTGATTGGATTACTAATACTGCCATTTGCATTCATTATTTCATTCAGATGATAGCTACCTAGAGCATGTAGGTTTCTTTTCCCCAATCTGCACCGTCGGATAGATCATTCTCGTGGTCAACAAGCCATTAAAATTTCAAGAAATAAATGGAAATCTAACAACTTACAGAATCAAGTATCATCAAGGACAGAAGTTGGATTTCAGACCATGTCTGATATCCATGGTGCAATAACAGTTGAGGAGCCACTCAAAACATGTTAATACATATCGTTGAAGAAAACAACCAAAACATTGAATTGCAAATACATTTCCTTAATAACTTATATCTGAACATGGAACAAAGAGGGAACAAGTAAGGAAGAATTCCATTGGAAAAAAGAAGAAAGAATGAGACCTCGAGATGGGGTCATTATCTCTAATGATAAAGTAATTGGATGCTTGATAATAAATAAGGTTTCCCAGCCATCCTTCATTGGCAGTAACACCAAAAATGAGATGTTGGGGGGAGGCAAACTCCTACCTAAGTGATTCCAACTTCAGGATGCTACTTAACTTTTGGAGCTTCAGTATCAGTTTAGAGAGGGCGAGTGTGATGACCGGTGGCTCTGCCACAGAGAAGAGCATTCTTTGGAATAGGGAACTCATCCCTTATAGACTCCACTGGCGAGTAAACGCGCAAATAGAACTGTTGTCCAAGGTACTGGCGAGCCCAGAACTCGGACCTCAGGTTCCACATGCCAACATTGTCAAGTGCAATATACAGTGCTGTCCATGATTTGGGGTAGACCTGAAGAAAATGCAATCAACATCACGCGATATTCTTCATTTATAAATGACAATCCAGATTCAATAAGCATCATAATTTAGGTTACCGACATTTTAATTTGTAAAAGGAATTCAGGTGAAGTATATTCATGAGCATTTATCCTTCGAATGAGCTATCAAACTCTATATGATCTCCACCCATTACTTTTTTTGGCCATGGAAATTATGGGCAAATGTTGTCAACACAATAAAGACAGCCAATGAGATGGGTTGGATCTCTCATACGGGTATGATGGCCATAACCCATCAAATGAACACTTGGGCATGGGAACTGGTTGAAAGGTAAAAATCACTCAATTACAGGATTTCCAAATTTGCCGGCTCCAATAGAAGAGAGCTTAGAAAAATGAATTAAAATAAAATGCCATTTGATATGTGCATTGGACATCAAATATCAAAAAACAACCTTCTATAGAAAATTAAGATGTAGCAGCTACCAAGTACAAATAACTGATAAAGATTTGCAAGCAGTATGTTTATATGTCATAGTCAAAGTGGCATCGAACATAAACCTAAAGGCAATGACAGAAAATAGTAGAATTTTACAGATCTAACCATAGTAGATAGGGTAAAACATTGACAACTACAGTGTAGATGATGTTCTTTATGATGACGGCGATGAATGAAGTAGTCTTAACAGTTACAGTGAAGATCATGTTCTTTATGATGAAGGCGATGAACAAAGTAATCTAACAGTTTATAAAATCAATTCTCACTTGTGTGGTACAGCGGGATACTCCATCTCTAAGATTGTATTGATTCCTACTGGCCGGCGTCCACTGTCCCCCATCCATCCTGCAATACATTCAAAGTAACATTAAAGAGATGCTGAAAAGTGCACACAAGTATATAGCATCGATGGTTACGTATAACTGATATTAGCATTTTAAAGGCATATGCAGTAATAACCATCTAACATGCCAGATTCATAGTTCTTACCCAACCACAAAGAAGGAATAGCCATCAAGGTGCCAGCTCTGGATGATGTTTTCGTTGTTCTGAAAAACGATCTCAACGAAGGCCCTAAAATCCGCACCCATGACAGAAGTGTCAAGGTAAAGCCCTCCACCAGTGGGCTTGTCTGAAATGCTGCCAACACGGAACACACCTCCAATCTTGAAGTAGTCTGCAAGTTTCAAAGGTGTATCAGCTGGAATAAAAGAGACGCTGTTAACTCCATATCTCTGCTTGCCACTGACTTGACCGGCTGAATTGGCAAGTATGATGGTCCGGGAGGTATTTATGAGGCCATAGTGATATGATCCTTGTGGGTTAGGCCTGGGGCCACTTGCTGTGAGGTTGGTCCTGTGATTCAAAGAGAAAACACAGGTTACTGGAGGATGCTTTGGCAATTAAAACCATAAAGATTCAACAGTTGCCAAGGTGGCTGACTTGTTTTCCCAGTTGAAGAACTTTTCATTTTTAATTTTGTGAAATATTTGAATAATTTCTGTGAAAGAAGATTGTAAAAATTGCACTAGATAAATGTCATTACCTGATGGAGCGCGCCTGGTTGAGAGACCAATCGACCTGAATTGTAGGACCACCTGGAGGTGGGCCGGACACAGGGCCAGCAGAGTTACTATAATGAAGAATACCTGTCGTGGTGAGGACCGTACTGGTGAAACGGGTGGAAACAGCAATGTAGTAATCCTGACCAGGTTGATCCATTGTCACAAGAACAGAGTAGGACTGGCCCACATGAACGTCAAGGGAGGAATATGTAGTTTGGAGAGTGTGTGTGCCTTCCACTTCAACCAGCTTCATCTTGTGCCCTTGGAAGCGGATGTTGAGAGAATGTTGCAATCCCACATTTGAAATCCGGAATCTGTATGTTTTTCCTGACAAAAGAAATCTCATTGTTAATCACAAATTTCATATAAAGTACAAGTGAAATGCATGTTTGATAAGGAAACATATAGAATGTTGAAATTTGAGCATGGTTGAAATAGTACGCAACTCTGAATTCAATCGAGTCCAGCAACTCAGCAAAATTTTCAGAGTTCCTATGACAACATTGAAAAACTTGTGTTTTTTCAAGCTTTTCAAACAATGAATTGGAACATAATTGATTGTTAATCTTCACCAATTTTAGAGTGCTGTTGAGTATTAGTAAACGTGTTCTCGGTTCTAATCGTTGCAATGTGCTCAATAATACTCAACGGCAATCTAAAAGCCGAAAAGCCAGCTGCCAATATTTTCTGGTGGAGAATGATTTGAAATGTACCTTGATTAACTGTGTAATATGCACCATGAGGGCCACGGCCGTTGATGAGAATGCCATCTGGAAAAGGAAGCCTTCTACCGCGATCAAGAATGGCTTTGAGGGTCTGGATTTTCAAGGTAAGACATGATATTGTTAAACAAACTTGGTTTAATAAATCTCAGTTAGCAGCAGAACAAAGAAACTGTGCACATTAGTAGTGAAGGTGGATGCTCAAGATGAGGTACTGGTGTGAAAATGGGGCAGCTTCCTAGCTGCTAGTTGTCCTTACTCATCATAGAGGCAACCCACAATAAGGCCCACCAATTGTGCGGCACAGCTCACAACTCCAAAGGGTTGGAATGATAGCCAAGAACCCGTTTCAGGAAGCGGGAGTCCTAAGTTCGATTTCCACTCCACTCCAAAGGGCCACTCTCCATAGAGTTAGCCAGTGTGTGGATTATATGGATGAGACCCCACTTCAACTATTCAGCTATGACTAATCGTACAGAAGGTGAATCCACAATGTCAGCCACTCAACTTGGAAGGACTATTGGATCAACAGATGGGTTCCAAAATCCCACCACTGAATAGTGAATACCCCACAAGTTGGACCATACCTAACAGGCTAACACCACTAGAAAGTTTTCCATGACCTGTATCTCATGCCAGAAAATTAAAACCTGTCATGGTCAGGAAATTCGCGTTGGACACCGACAGTAGTAAAATTATTGTACCAAATTACCAATCCTTCCATTTCTCTCTACCTCCTCTGTTCTCCCTTCCCATGTCCCCCCTAGAGTTGTGGCTGAGAATTTTAAGTAGATGCCCCATAATTCTTGCACCCAAAGGGATCCCTAAAGTAGACAATATTGCAATTATAGAAGGAACAGTGGTGGCAGGGAAAATGATAAGAAATACATTGAACAATTCGTACGCCAATTATGGTGTCATATGGACCGGACCTCAATCTTCCATAGATCTCAAGTGGTCACCCCTCTCACCCTCTACCTTTTTCCTTAATAAGTACTTCATCTTCTATTAGATTTTGTTTATATGTGAACAACACCATTTGTTAAGCCTACGAACAAGTGTCACATTGATTATGAAGGAGGAGATTTACAGACTAATAAAGGACTTGGATCACTCCATCTAATGGGTTAGCCTTTTGGGCTAGATACTCAGTTCTAACAAGTGATATCAGAGCCAGATCCCTAAGCCAACGCATGTGGACTAAGAGGATTCTCCAGGCGGATGAGATGGCCAACAGCGTGCTATACACTGGAAAGCCTAATAGGAGGGGGGATTGTTGGGGCTGCGAACTAGTCCTACATTAGTTGTGAAGAGAGATTTAGAGAATTATAAAGGACTTAGGTCACTCTACTTATTCAATCCTAACGCCATTAATATTGAATTCAATAGAAGAAGAGAAAAGCGTAATAAGGGTTCAAATTTACAAAAGCCAAATGGCTATAAAACTAGTCATTGGCTATAATGATGGTAGTGGCAACTATGAATAAGATTGAATGAGGATAAATAGAGGATTACGGTGTGATTTTTCTTGTACCAATCACCGATGAGAACGGTGAAGTCATCTGCCGGATCAGGGAAGGGAACGGGAATTAAGGGTCTGCTGAGGATTCTGATCCCTCCAAAGCCACCTGCTGCCTTATGGAAAGCCAGAGAAGGGAAGTAGTAGAAGCTGCCGATTTGATCCTTCACTTGAAGAATGTATGTGAAGTTCTTCCAGGAGGGATGGGACAAGTTGTCCCATAAACACCATCTTCATATGAATTTCTCCTCTGTTGAACCCCATTCCTGTTTTCACAGTGACCCAAATCAAATTCAGCTCAATGTTGTTAATCACATTATAAATGTAATTATTTATACTTAAAGCATGAATACTAACAAATATTATCCTTGTGCTTAACATTTCAAACATAGTTCTTAATTGATGAAAAAGTGGTCATATTTTCCATATGGCAAAAAGCCATCCAATGAGACAACTGACCCAATCAATGTCACCAACTCACTTGACCCAAAGTCATGTCAATTCTACTCAAAGTGACCCAATCAATACATTTCAATTTTTTAACGAAGATGATCTTAATCATATAAATTTTACCATTGGTCAGAATTGTTTCTCAATTTCAGTACAAAATGCGAAAAGACAGCCTGATCCAACATTGAGTTAAAGCGCTTTTGCAGTTTGAACTTTCAACGCACTCAATTGTATATTTTTATTTTCGGCAGAGAAAGTATTCAAGTACTTTGTAAATGTATTGGTGAAGTCATCATCATAAATTTTTGTCCTTGCTTGTAAACTGTTTAATATATTCAAAATATAAAATAGTGCTTCCTTTAATAATGTTTTGTACAATAATTTTTTATAAAATAATGTTTCATGTATATCTACCTTAGTAGTAGTTTAGTAATGCATTAGAGGTTGAGACTGAGTTCTATTTTCGCACTTAAATTTATTTGAACTCAATTAGAATATGAGAAGGACAGTAATTCTTCTACGGTAATTTTGTATAATTCGACACATATTTTATCGTATTATTCATTTTGTCAGTTTGAATCGACTAGTCGAACCCTTTAATCTCCTGTAACAAAGGATTCGACGAACCGATTCGAAAAAGCAAAGTAGAGAATAGAGTAAAACTCATGTGGAGTTACACAAAATACATATGAAAGGATCATTATCCAATAAAAATAGTCCTAATTATAACAACAAATATATTCAAACAAATTTCTAAATAAAATTCTAATATTCAGACATAATTATTTTAAAATGACAAATGATCATACGTTGTAGGAAGCAGACAAATTAAAATAAATAATTGAATAAATCCAACTTTTTTCATTAAAATACTATTTTAATTATCAGCATTGCAGGTGACGTGACACAAACGTATCTGCGAATGAGAGGAGATGGAGTGGTTTAGAAATTACAACCACTTGTAAAGGATCCACGTTCACTTTTATCAATCAAAAATAAAAAAATAAAGACAACAGGGCTGACCATACGGCTCAAAGTGTGGGGCCCAACTCATTACGGCGGCCCCACGCACCATTGTATTTTGGTAGAGCCGCGGTTACAGCTTCCCATATATGGCAAACAGCTGTATTTTGGATCATTAATCTGTTTGCTTGCTGTCAAATCTTCAAAAATCTTCAAACAACTATGATTGATTTTTAAAACCTACTTTTGTAAAGTAGTCCACAAAACTACAAATAATCCATTTTTAGAAGGAAATTAATTAATTTCAATCAGTTCCATTTCAATGTCAATTAGCTGTGTATAGTGAGTGTATAAGAATATTAACTAAAATTATTATTATTATTAATTCTAGCAAATGCTTTTATCCTTTGGTGAACTTGTCACTATCTAATTTACATGTGTTAGTTTAATTTGGTTGTCTACTATTTCAGAAAGCAAGAGATTATGAGATTGAACTCATATGGCATAATCTTAGTGTGTCTTAAGGGCAGGGGACGAGATATCAGCCGATACGTATTGTATCGACTGTACAGCCTTCATATCGGTCGATATGGTTGATATATCGTCGAATTATATCGGTCCGATATCGACCGATATATCGCCGAATCATATCGGTCCGATATCGGCCGATATGATTAATATCGGTATTTATATTAAAAAAAAAAATCAAAACGGTGATGGATCTAGGTTAAAATATCGGCTGATATTTACATTTTCAATTTAAAAAAAAACAGTTTCTTTTTTGGTTTTTTTATATTTTTTAATTCAGAAAAATAAAATAATAAAATAATACCGATATTTAAAAATAAAAAGAGGAGAGAGAATCATATCTGTCGAATTATCGACAGGGGCATTTGTTACACCCCTGCTTAAGGGTAGTAGGCCCACATGTAAATTAAAAAAAATAATTCTATTTTTATTCATTATTTAGATATTGAAAAGAGGAAGAATCTGAATCTTTGTGTGTGGAAGAGTGTATCAAAATGTTGACTCAGAAGACAATTGGGTATGTGTGTGGTGGGGCCCCGCAGAGGATGGACCAGTTGTTGTAGAGGCCATCTGTGGCATCGACAGTGCGGTTTCACATTGTTATTGTAGACGACAAAGAAAAACCAAATGAAAAGCAAAGTCAGGGGAAACAAACAAAATGTGGAAAGTAGGTTCCATCAATTCACATGAAATGCCATTAAATAAAATAATGCATTCCATCTCATTCTAAGGCATCTGTCATTGCCCTGGATGACACTAAGCCACACCTCTCCCACTGTTAAAGGACCAAAAGACCTAAAGTACTCTGTGTTGCCGCAGTATTCTGCCAATTGGAACATGCAGTAACTTATTAAGAGGTAGTCCGGCAGAGTACCAAATATAGACAGGGTTGCTGTCGGTCGAATTCATTTGAGCCCAAACGCACCGTCCGATGATTCCAAAACCGACTCTCACGTTTCAGGAAATTGTAAAAACATGCTTGCTCAAGTCCTCAACAAAGAAAACCAACAATCATGGAATATATATTTTATTATTTATATATGAATCCTACTGCAAATGCGCATTTTAAGAATTTAATGCAAAAAAGTCACTAAAACCCATGAAATTCTCTGATCATTTTAATAATGAAATTGCCAAGAGATAGAGAGACAGAGAGAGAGATATTCTCTTTTATTCTCTGCAAATTGTGGAACCAAATGCAGTTAAATACCCATTTGAAAATTTGAATACCAAGCTCACTCCAACCCATGAATTTCTCTAAGCAGAAAGAAACAGATGAAGAGAGATGGATGTTTTACCATGAGATGAGGAAAGGTTCAGGCAAGCTGTTGTATACGTTGATGATAAGGTTGTCATTGGTGACGGAGTGAATGTCAGGACCAGGGAATTGGCCATTGATGAGTATACCCTGCAGGAAACAGAACACATGTAAACAGATTTATACAAAAGGAGATAATTTGAAGAGACCCATTTGAAAACTGTAGGCATCCAACGGGCCAGAATTTCTGTAGAAGATGCAAATGAAAAATATGGTGGGTTGGTCGGCATTCTGTCATACCTGCTGCCGGACTCCTAGAGGATAAATGTCACCGTAGGTAACATTCCAAGTGAAGAACCTGTATGGGTCTTCTCCACTGACGATTGCGAGGAAGGACGTTGCAAGGACGGCGGAGAGGAGAATAGCAACGGCCGCCTGATTGAGCGGCATCTCTTCAGAGAGGAGGAGGAGGTGGTGGCGGCGGAGGAGGAGGAGGAGGAGGAGGAAACTGAATTGGATTTTCTGTTACTAAATTCTCCTACACCCTTTTGGTTTTATTAGCGAATAGAGACGGGTATTTAAATGGGAAAATGGAATGAATGACAGGAGATGAAACTGAGTTATGGAATTTAAGTGACAGAGAGAGAAAACGAAAAGTTAGATCGGCGTCGGTTGTGGCGGGAGAGAGGGGGAAAATGGTGGGCCATCTCTTACCGTGCAAATCACATGCGGGTGTTTTGGTTTTTTTTAAAGTTGGGTGAATTTGACTAGAGCCACGGATCCAGCATGTGCGCAACCACATCAAATTTTTTATTTTTTTTGCCTGTCAATTCAATCTAATATAACTGATCTACATATAACTAAAAAATATATAAAATATAAGTTACAGTGACATATTTAGTAAGTAAATTGATCAAATCTATGATCAATCAATAAGCAGATGAAATTGAGTTATATATTTAAAAAATAAAACTAAAAGTAGGATAAGGTTGAGTATACATCCATTGTCACTCGTCCTTACTAACATCTAAGTGATATGAAGGGCTGAAGTGGTGGCCCCAATATAGATGAAGATCGACGGCATTGATGATCATTTTGACCTTGAAATTGGTGTTGACTTCATTTTAACGGCTTATTCTAAGATCCACTGATGTTACCATATCAAAATATTGAAATAATAATTTATTGTAGCTTATTTTACTGTCATTGGTAAGGAGCATCTATTTTACTTACTGTAGATGGAAATCAAAAACTAAAATGGTCAACTATCATTTCCCAATTCCCATTGCACATGACATAAAATCCATCCCACTTAGGAAACTTAAGGATCTCGCATCCAGAATTTAAAGTAATTTCAAATTTTTTATCAGTTCTGCTGTTATTGGCAATACAATTCTACCATCACCCAATGATAAAATAATTCATTCATATTTTTTATAATTAAGGTATCGAGTTTTCTTATCATACTCAATTAATTTTTGAGACATATGAAAATCTCCTTATTTACACACATCATATAATTTTACAGGAAATCAAATACTCTCAAGTTTTTAAAGAGGTACTTAACTATCACTCCAAAAGAAATAGAAGAGAGAAATATATCAGCCGAGATATCTACAGATATCCAAATATCGGCTGATACAGAGATTTTTACCCCTCGGCATTGCAGTTCATTATCTCATAATTTTACGGCAATTGACACTATTTTACACCCTAATCACAAGTGATCTGACATATATTAGATTTATATTTTATTACTCTATATCTTTTCTTTTCGTTAATAGATGTTATGTATTTGGTTACTCTTTATAGTTTATTTATAAAACCTCCAATCTTTAGTAAAAGGTGATTCTTAAAGTTTATGTGATGTAAAAAAAAAATTTGATTAAGAAGCATAAAGATGCAGAATTAATCTTAATTAGATCATGCACAAGTGACCGGCTCAATTTTGGTTGAACTTGATGTCAAGGGCCTAAAACTGTCCCACCAAAGTGAAAGTGGAGTCATCCAAAAAGCATGATGGGTCAGCCATGCCATACTGAGAAGCAATCTCTTCAGAAGGTGAATGAATGTGGGCAGGCAACTTCCACCACCAACCAGCTAAGGGTTTTGAATTTTATTACTGTATGTTAGTGAAGATTGAAGAGTGACTCTTAAATATTTTAAAGTATAAAAAATTAAGTGCATTAAAATTTGTTAGATATCTAATTTAAATTTTGTTTGCAGTTCATCAATATGAAAAGAAGAAAAAAGTTCATCACTCATTTTAGGACCAGGTATCAAATCCTAAAAATTAATTTAGAGTAGAGTGACTCAAGTCCCATATAAATTTTTAAATCATTATCTTCGGTATCAATATGAGATTCTTTTGATGCTCTAACATAAATAGGAGTTGAGTTTGTATATTTTGATAAGGATAATGTTAATTGTTCATACAAGAGGCATCTAAATTAGTTCGAGATCTCAGAGTTGAGAACAAGTTAAGTTTATAGAATTTTTACTTTTGCTCTCTGTTCTTATACTTGAGGTCTCGGGGCAATCCGTTAAGTCCTCGGGATTGAATGTCACTTAAGATTGAGTGTATTTGATCCATGACATTCTACACTAGAGTATCTAAGTCTAGGGAAGTTTTTGAGTTCCACTTAGAGTCATCTAATGTCTACGTTACTTGGATGGTTGCCACACACATGATGAGTTGTTCATCACAGCCTTCGATCGTCAAATAGTCTTCTAGCAACGTCTTTATTCTATCAAGTCAATGCTTGACATGGTCACGAAATTGACAATAAAATACTCGAACAAAGTGGGGCACTAACCATTTTGTTTAAATAAATTTGATGTTTTAAGCATTATTCTCACTCAGTTTTGATGCCATAGGAAATAGAAAATGAAAATGAAAATGGGAATTAAAGGAAGATTGGTGGGTGTTGAAGGAAGTGCCATACTGAATTACTGCCATGTTAGTCTCGTGAACCATTCATTGAGTGCCGTACATGCAACACTAAAACAGAGCACTACATTCGTGTTCGTTTCTTACACGCACCAGTATCAATGTGGAAGATAATCCGTCGTTGCATCTATACCATACACGTGTCATTACATTCGTATTGCATTTCAGCAGTTGCCGAAAAAATTTTGTTATAAAGTAAGCAAGTAAATTAAATAAATTTTGTAAGATATTATAAGATTGATTTTTTTTTCTCAAAATATTTTAAAATGTTTTAAGAAGAAAAAAAAAATCTAAATAGATTTTTGGTAGATTTCACCCAACCCCCCTTTTCACCAAAAGCAAACGTGTAGATGAAATTATTGACTTTAGCGAGTATCTATCTCCTCATGACCTATTTCCACATTATTTAGGGTTGGTTAGGCTTTCTAATCAGAGCTAATAATATCGGTTTATTCATGTTCTTAAGTGTCAAGTCGACCTTCATAAATTATTATATTATATTTTGATACATGTCATTTAATTAATAAATAACTCTATAATATTATTAGGGGTAATGATTTTCACACTAGCAACTTTGATAGTTGCACACCATAACAAAAGGAAATCTCATTATTATCATTTTTCTTCTCCTCTTTTGAAAGCAAGTTACACCTTAAATAACAAAGGTAATAATGAGATTTCCTTTTGTTATGGTGTGCAACTATCAAAATTGTTGGTGTGAAAATCATTACCCTATTATTAGTTATGAAATTATTGACTATCATAAAAAATAAAAAGTTGATCGAAACATGAATTTAATTACTAAATTTATTTGCGAACAAAAAAAAATATTATCTATACAAGATGGGACTTGAAACAATAACGATTAATTACTATTGTTATAAACAAATTTATATTTTATCTTTGTTACTCCTTTTTAATAATGAAAAATAATTTAAGAGATATGAATCGATCCCTTGAACTACCATTCTTAGAAACTAAAAATAAATCAAAATTCTAATCAATTGGAACATTGATGTTTTGGTAACACATTGTCGCATGTGAATTATATATTTTTAAAATAAAATCTCTAACTAATTAATTCTTTCCTATGTTAATCTGTTAAAGAAATGAAAATGAAAATGAAAGAGGGTTTTATCAATCAATATCAACCGCACCATAGAGACCCTGCGAAGGCACACGAATCTAGGGACACGATCATTCCACCAATGGGATTTGGTTGACAAATACATATGTTAATTGCCACATACTTGAATGGGTTGGCCCCATTTAATGCTGAGCGCGCCATTCTCTAATTAGAAATTTGAAATTAAAGAGTGTTAAGGCAATTCAAATGGGAAGATAAAAGGCAGATAAATCTTGTATGCATGTGATTGGTTGACCAACCAAATGCAATAATCTTGTGAGATGAGCTGGTCTTAAACAATAGCAAACGCGCATTTTAGATATTCCCATAATTGCAAGCACATGCAATTTCTGCCATCCCACCGCGTCAAACTCTGGAAGATGCATAAAATATATTTAGAAAAAGAGTATATATTTTCACATGGCAGAATTTTTTCTACTTTATATGTGAATTTTTTCTAATTTTCGTTTATCCTCCAACCAACACAAAAAGTAGAAGGGTAAGATGGAAATTAAAAAAAAAAATGAATTCTCGAATGAAATAAAATGATTCTCCCATGTGAAAATATTTATCCTTAGAGAAAATCTTCTTTATTAACCTAGTGTAAAAATTGTGTTAGCATTGATATATAGCATCAATACATTTGTATTTATGAAAACATAACATATCTATTGTTAAAAATTGATATTCTTTCATCTGCACATGTTTGCCACCCATCTATCATCCGTCTTCACTTGTTCGTTACCTGTCGCAACTCACCGATGTGTTGTGGCCAATATTTTGTGCAGGGTTTAAAATTCAGTAGCTACCGATATTTTTCTCTCTCTTTTTTTTTTTTCAACAAAAATGGTCGATATCGGCTGGTACGATTCGTATCAGCCGATATTCGGACCCCTAAATTTATGCGGTCAGTTTTCCCCGACACTGTATAAAATACACTTACCTTGTAATTCTCTTCCTACTTTCTATCTCTTTGGCTTTTTTATCATGAATTTACAAAAAAAAAAATTATTTAAAAGAGAAGAAGTGAAAAGAAGAAAATAAAAGAAAAAGAAAAAAAGTAAAAGGAGAAAGAGAAAATTCTACGGTCCAAATTCACCCAAAAGCTCTCAGTGGATACTGGATAGACTGATGATAGAGACAAGGTCCCAAACATCACTAATATGCATTATGCATGTGGAATGTCATACAGAAATTCAGAGCATCTTAATTACTGTTGATGGACGGCTATCTCAAATTTCAATTAACTGCTATTATTCATTTGAGTAAAATTTTGTTTCTCAATACAATTATTGATGTTATAATTTAAGTTGTCCTTACCAAACCAATCAGTTCAATCTGATTATCAATATCAATCTTGAATAGATGTAATAATGATGACTGAGAATCATTTTACTTTATTTATATAAAAGAGAGTTCAAAAACTGTATAATTTTTCATTAAACAATTCTAATTTATTTCTATATTGATAAAAAAATTATAAAAGGTAAAAAATAGAAAAAATAAATAAATTTTTTTAAATTTACATGTGAAAAATTACAGGAAACCCAATGTAAAACCCCCATAGATAGGGGTGAAACTTGGGTTGGGTTTTGGCCTGACCCGACCCGAAAATAGTGTGGGCTAGGTTATAAAAATTGTAAACTCGGGTCGGGTTGGGTTAGGAAAAAAGAAAACCCGACTGAAATTCCGGGTTGGGCTGAAGAATTTAAATTTCAACCCGACCCAACCAGACCCGAAAAAGCCCGACCTGGAAAAATCCGACCCAAATTCATAACTTACATAAAACCTACGCCCTTTCCACTTCCATTTCCCCTCTTTTGAAAATCGATATCTACCTCTTCCGCTTCCTCTTCCTCTTCCCCTCTTCCCCTCTTTCAAAAATCAGGCTAACTCAGGCTAAATCGGGCTAACTTGGGCTAACTCGGGTTGGGTCGGGTCAACTTTCGAGTTGAGAGTATTAGCAATTCGGGTCGGGTTGGGGTTGACATACTCGGGTTTGCAATTTCGGGTCGGGTCGGGTCGGGTTCAAATTTTTTTGACATGGGTTAGGGATGGGTTTGTCAAAACCTGGCCCGCCCGACCCGAGTTTCAGCCCTACCCATAGATGATACTCAACTACCTTTAGAGCACACCAAGTGAGACCGTAAAAGTTCGAACCTGATTATACCCACTAAATTAGAAGTAAATCCCTCTATCACCTGTTCTAACATTGGTTGTAGATTTATGGCACGTAGGTCTGCGATTCATGAAAAACCTTTTGAACTCTCAATCTTCCCTTGATCCAATGAATTTTAAATTCCAATTATGCCTATAGTGAATGAATACAAAGTTTTGCATAGAAAATAGTGATCTTATTGTTTTTGTGAGTTTTTTTTCCTTAAGAATCCAATTGAAAACCAGATGAATAAAGGGTTGATTGTAAATAGGGCGAATTGGAGCTTAACAATTAATAATTGAATGGCTAAATCACATGGGCAGTCTTATTGGATGTCTCAAATTTCACAACTCTTCATTAGTGGTTAGTGCAAGTGAAATTTTATAATTTATTTTGGAACCCACTTGACAACAAGATTAGTACTATGTGTAAAGGGTTGGATTGTATTCCAAGGGAATGTAATCAAGGGAATTAGCTTTTAATAAATAATATTTATTGGCTAAATCACATGGGCAAGCTTATTTGACTTGTTCATAATCCACCAACGCCGACAACCCAGCAAGCTGTAACATAAGCCCAGTTCAAAAAGTTAATATATATACCCACACCATGCATCTAGCAACCGAAGTGTTGAAACTTGAAACTATAGCATTTTGAACTTTTCATTGTTCATTCAATGAGGAACCTCTATATAATCTCCATTATAGTAAAGGAACAGGGCGCAAAGAGGTTTTGAAACTTAAGGTAGCGTTTTTTTACGACTAAAGTGTCTTAAGTCTTGCAGTAGAAGTCTAATCTTTAAAATATATTTAAGTCTCTCTGTCTATACACACCCAATAATTCTATGGAGAGTAATCCTTTCAGATAAAGTGAGAATCAAACTTAGAACTCTCCCTTCTTGATGCAAGTTAGGGCTTAGACGTAAGACACATTTGAAAGTAAGGATTTTTATTTCAGATGCATATTCTTATATATATATATATATATATATATATATATATATATATATATATATATATATATATTGTAAATATTTTCACATTAATATAAGGCTGCCCATTTAGACACTAGTATATATATATATATATATATATATATATATATATATATATTGTAAATATTTTCACATTAATATAAGGCTGCCCATTTAGACACTAGGGTTTTTTTGTCACCAGACACCTATTTTCAAAATTTTCGGTGAAATTACCATTTTGCCCTTCCGCTTTTAATCATTCTAACGATTTTGCAGTTCATTTTTGAATCATTTGAATGATTCTAATCATTCGAATGATCAACCACAGTTTATTCCTGATCCTTCGAATGAATACACTAATAAATAATAAAATTTTATTTAAAACTTTAAAGTTATTTTTTAAGCACTGTGTATTTTCAAAATTTCTCAAATTGAATATCCGGACTAATTACGATAACATGATAAAAATACTTTAACACTTCAAAGTCTTTAGACACTTTCAAATGCTTAAAATACAGTGTTTTACAAATAAAGGTATCCCTAGACTGTGCCCAAAACACATTTACAAGTGACAAAAGACCTTGAAGTCTTAAAGTATTTTTATCAGGTTATCGTAATTAGTTCGGATATTCAATTTGAGAAATTTTAGAAATACACAGTGCTTAAAAAATAATTGTCTATGTTTTAAAGAATATTTTATTATAGCATAGTCAACGTAGACAGTTATTTTAATATTGGTTGTGGATTTATGGCACCTAGATCTGCGATTCATGAAAAACCTTTTGAACTCTCACTCTTCCCTTGATCCAATGAATTTTAAATTCCAGTTATGCCTATAGTGAATGAATACATAGTTTTACATAAAAAATAGTGATCTTATTGTTTTTTGTGAATTTTTTTCTTAAGAATCCATTTGAAAACCAGATGAGTAAAGGGTTGATTGTAAATAGGGCGAATTGGAGCTTAACAATTAATAATTGAATGGCTAAATCACATGGGCAGACTTATTGGATGTCTCAAATTTCACAATTCTTCATTAGTGATTAGTGCAACTGAAATTTTATAAAAAAATTTAGAACCCACTTGACAACAAGATTAGTACTGTGTAAAGGGTTGGATTGTATTCCAAGGGAGATGTAATCAAGGACATTAGCTTTTAATATATAATATTTATGTGGCTAAATCACATGGGCAAGCTTACACAGCAGGTAACTCTTTGGAGAGTGACTCTTTGAGATAAAATGAGAATCGAATTTAGTACTCTCCCTTCTTAATGTAAATTAAGGCTTAGACGTACGCATTTGAAAGCAAGGATTTTTATTTTTTTAAATATTTTTACATTAATATAAATATACATTTTAACATCTCATGAACATAGATGAGAAAGGTACAAAAACTTTCGTCTAGTTGCACCGTATAACTACATACACTTTGGGTGGGAAACCTTTTTTTTTTTTTACTTTAAGGCACCTTTAAGTACTATGTTATATTCAATTTTTTTTTTATTACCAAGGTATTCAGGTCTCTTAGGACACCTGATTAATCCTCGAAAGATGTGTAAATTTCTCTACTCACACACATCGGACAACTCTACATAGAGTCACCTATGCTATATTCAATATAATTAACATTTTACTTTAATTAAGTAAATTTTTGAAGGAGTTAAGAAATCATTTTAATAATTTAAGGGCTATATAAAAAGGGTATCGATCCTTACACGGGATTTTTGTTTAACTATACACGGGAATGAGTGAATTTCACTCTAATAACACGTCTCTTCAGCACAATATTGTCCGCTTTGGCCCCACGTGGGGCTGCCCGCACGGCTTTACATTGAGCCTGACCTACAAGACCGGGCCCAAAAGGCCTTGTACTAACTGCTAAGGAGAGGGGAGCACCCTCTTATAACCCCACACTCCCTCCACCTCATGGACGATGTGGGACTTTTTCCCCACACCCCCATGTGGGTGGGGTGTTACAATTCACCCCCTTAAGACCAGAGCCATCTCCGGCTCTGTCACGTCACACTGACAAGGGGTCTACACAAACAACACAACACAGAAGGGTAGAGGACCCACACAGTCCGAGTGTTGGATTGTGCTCTGATACCAAATTAACAACCCGTCCCTTCAGCACAATATTGTCCGCTTTGAGCCCCACGTGGCGCAGCCTGCACGGCTTTACATTGGGTCTAGCCCACAAGACCAGGCCCAAAAGGCCTTGTGCTTAGGAGAAGGGAGCATCCTCTTATAACCCCACACCCCCTCCACTTCATGGGCGATGTAGGACTTTTTCCCCACACCCCCATGTGGGTGGGGTGTTATATTCTCACTTTACCCTTCCACTGCGGTATAAATCGATTCCTTGACCGGCTCACTGAAATCGGATCGCTGAAATTTATCTAAGTGAGACTGTTTTTTTTATACAAAAAAGCAAATCGAATCACTGAAATCGGACCACTGAATGAATCAATTTTTTTTTAAAATGCTTTCGTACGACAGTAGAAGGGTAAAATGGATAATACTCTAAAACCCTTGTTTCGTTACATAAAATGTCTGTGGGAGGATCGTTGTCCTATAAAAAAGGGTAAAACAAGATATTCCTATAATTCAATTAACAAGTTGAGTCTAGACAAATGAAGCTGCTCTGCACCCTCACCTAAAATAAGCAATTACTAGAAATCTGTGGAGAGTTTTATTACTATAGTATAGATCAGCAATATTCACTCAAAAAGGACCCCAAAACCATAGAAACATGGCAATGAAGAAAGAAGTTTTTCCTAAAATATTAGAAACGTAAGTATCAAGATATTTAATTTGTTGGTGAATCTCAATAAAAGTATGTTCACCTTTTCATGATGACTGATATCTATATTGACCTTATTAATTGTCATCACATTATTTTTTACAATCCCATTATATGAGTTTTCTTGGCTGTCATACAAAGATTGTCAAAAACAAGAAAGATGGTTTTTCATTTTATCCATTACCATAATTATCATCATTAAACTTTTCTAATTTGTTATTCCATTTTACTAGGAAATAGAAAGTATGTCCTGATTGATTTTAATAAGGCTTATATTAGCATTCTTCTCACTTAATATTTATTTATTTACTTCTACCTTCAATTGAATTGGATTGTTATCATGTTTGACTTAATTTTAATTTACATTCACTATCGAAAAGAAAAACAAGTCCGCATGGTTAAATTTTTGACAATTAGTATTATATTTAAAATCATCTATTAAAATAGTTTAATTTAATTTTAATATTTTCAATCAATTCATCTTATAATATAAATAACATCACATTCTATAGATTTCATATGGTCATCTACTGTAAAGGCTTATTCTTTCAAAAAAAATTGTTTTATCTTTTAGAAGCTAAAGAAGAGAGGGAGTTGTTGGGTTGTAAATGCTAATGTATTAACAATTAATTGCATGGTATCATTTATATTGGGGTTGCAAGTAGACAAAGATGGGCCACACTTGATTTAAGTGCAAGTTTGCCATTTTTAGCCATTGGATTTTCAAATCCAAATTCACATTCAGCTTTTGAAATTCATTCCTCGTATTTCTTTCTAAGAACAAATTAAATACTCCATCCGTCCCATTTTAGTTGTCTCATTTAAAATATTTGTATTTTTTAAGAACTCTCTATAGAAGACTAATCTCATCCATTTTCAACACACTTTATACTATTTTAATATAAATAAGACAGCTATTTTGGGACAATTTAAAAATTCATATAGGATAATTAATTAATTTGGGACAGAGGGAGTATAAAAAAGGTGATTATTCTCTTTTACTTTCTTTTTTAAAGTTCATTGGTGCAGCCTTGTCTCCAAACTCAATCTGTGCTTGAGCAAATTTAATTAAAAGTATTAACTTTTTTAATTTGATTTCTTAATCATGTAATCACTCTCAAACTGCCACTCCAAAACCCACGGATACTTCAATTGACCAAGCAAATGTTGCAAGCTGATTTTTTTTCTATTTTTTTATTTTTTAATGAAATCCAACTAAATGGAATGAAAACTAAAAAAATTAACTACACATGGATCAAATTTCAATCCAAAGGCCAATTGAAGTCAAAATCACCAAGTTTTAGTGGATTTATTTAGGTGAAGTTTGATCCAGATATAGGTAAGTGAATTTTCAATCCAACTAATTGAATTTTTATATCTTTCTAATTATTTTTTTAAGAAAGAAAGAAAAAAAATCTATTCTTTTCCACAACCAACCTAGACTTGAATCACCATAATACTTCGTATAAAGAGATGCTCAATATATCAATATTGATTAGATCCAATACCTATTATCAAATTGCTCATTCAATGAGCATTCTCAATATTATGTCTTAAAGAGAACTCAAACCTCCACACTCTTTAGCACAAATATTTTGAGTCTCGCATATCTACCATTTCACCATCAAAATATCTTGAAAGTAAAATTGTATGCTATAAATATTACATCTATCTAGTGTGATGTATGAAATATATGAAAAAGGTAGAGTATTGGATTATTTCTATCGAGTGATCTTATCATATATGCTTGTGTCAGACATCAAATTGCATGCTTTGATTTAAATTATTTAGAGGATACTTTATAATAAATTAAAGTTCAAACTTGACCCCAAAGACAATGTTGAAATGATATCCTTTGACTTTTTATAAACTTTAAGGAGTCCATGCTCAAAGTTGTATAAACTCTCAAACAACTTGAGTTGGCCAAGTAAGAATTTGAACATAACATGTTTAATCACAACTCAAGTTCAAAAGTCGAGTCTATTTCAACAAGCTAAGAGATATCCATAGCTTGAGCTTTATTTGTTTATTCATAGTGTAACTTAATCTTGAGTTTAAACGAATTCGGCTTATGCTATAGTGCAAACTCAAGTTACCATATTAACTAATGTTGATTAAGGTTGAATTTAAATTGAGATAATGTGACATTTAAAAACTTTAAAAAAAAAAAATTTCAATATAATTAATTTGAATTAACTTGACTTGATAGGATTTTGAATCAAGCAATTCAAATTTTATTGAGTTTTTCGAATCAAGTCAATAAACTCATCTCAAATACTGAATTCTATAAAATTTTAAGTCGAGTATAAATTTCAAAATTTTAAATCATAATTCAAATTACGTAAAATTACAATCTCCCTACTCTACCCAGTCATTGTCTAATGCTGGACAATCCTTCTTCCTATTGTATGGCAGCACAGCCTGAAATGAAAACGATAGCTAGCATGCATCAATGTTATTGTCCCCTCACCGTTCATCAGTTTCAAATGTCCACATCTAAAGCATTGAGTGCTCCTTTACTGAGAAAGATTACCAGACATCCATCTAGTGTGGGGCGTACTTCTTAAAGACCCATATCACAAGTCCACATTATCCTCGAAGAAAAGTGGTGAATGGACCACCTTGGCTGTGTTTGGATGAGGGTAAGTGAGGGGAAAATGGCCATCTTACCACCCTTTCCTGCCAGAAAAATAAAAATGGATTCCCTTTAATTAGCAGAGGTAACT
Source organism: Chimonanthus salicifolius (assembly GCA_013350335.1). Taxonomy (NCBI): domain Eukaryota; kingdom Viridiplantae; phylum Streptophyta; class Magnoliopsida; order Laurales; family Calycanthaceae; genus Chimonanthus; species Chimonanthus salicifolius. The sequence goes on along the minus strand of CM023532.1, from coordinate 20,323,267 downwards.
ATCATTTTCCTCCGCCTTTCATCTCTCCGTTCGATGAATGTCCATAGTCGTCTGTCTATGTAAATGGTAAAGCACAAATATAGCTGCTTGTCGGAGGCGGTTCTCCCATCCTAAAATGATTAATCATTTAGAAGGTGCCTAACCCACTATTTTTAAATTGGAAGATATGTAGACAATTTTCTTCCGTGACAAGCTCTCGAACCCAATCCCTTACGCCTTTGTGAGAATGACCCGCACTTTTTATAGAGTCGACACATCAAGAAGAGCCTCAGGCCTAAAGGATTTCCAGCGACTATGATACTCTCGGTATATTATAGTCTTTTGTCCTTTTGAAGAACGGTTTCACATCACCCTCAATCAGTGCACATCAGCCTCCAATGCTAGGGAGAACCGTACACCTCTTTTTATTAGGGTCTGCATCTAAGGAGAATTCCAATCCCACACAGAAATGACTTAGTCTACTCTGGTATTAGTGTCACGCAAACGGTTCTCCATCTCAAAATTACTGGTCATCTGGGAGGTGCCAACCCCCTATTTTAAGCCCCAAGTAGGGCTGCAACTCTGGTCGGGCCGGTCGGGTTCCTTAAAGCCCAACCCGACCCGAGTTGATACATATAGAACCCAATCCGAATTCTCAACCCGAACCAACTCGAATTCTAACCCAAACCAATCCGACCTTCATTTTGAACCCATTTTAGCTTAATTTTAGTGAAATCGGGTTGGGTTGGATTGGATCGGTTTAACTTGTAAAATTCTCAACCCAACCCGATCCGAACTTCATGTGGATTTTTATCTCCTCAATCCGACCCGACCCGCTGACCCAAAATTCTTGACCCGACCCGCATGCTTTCTCAGGTCGGGTCATGCGGGTCGGGCCAAAACCCGACCCGAGTTGCAGCCCTAGCCCCAAGGCCATCCAAGCCTCTTCCCATATACCGCTGCTTCTTTCTCTTCCTCTTTTTCAACAACAATTATGATGAAATTTCTTTTCTTTTTTTTACAAATTCCTGCTGACAGCAGTTGAAAATTCAAAAATTAACGAAATAATATTTCATTTGAAAATTTCAATTGAATTTTGTGAAATTCCATATCAAATATCCAAAAAATTTGGCTGAAATTTCTAAGTCAAAATACCCAAAATCTCAATTGGATTTTTTAAGCTGAAATTTTGGTAGAAATTTCTTATGAATTTATGTGAAATTTTTTTATAATAATTCAGTTGAAAATTTCAGATATTTCAACTGAAATTTTAATATGAAATGTCAAAAAAAAAAAAATAGGAATTTTCACCATCTCAGTTGAAATTTCAAAAAAGTGCAGCAACAATTTTGGGAAAAATTTACAGCTGATATTTCCGTTGACATTTAAAAAGATTAATCTAAAAAATTGGGCTAATGCTTCAAAAAATTTAGATATAAAACTCTTTATAAAAAATTAAATTTTTGGCTGAAAATTTCATCTAAAATCTAGATTGCAATTTCACAAAGTTGTAGCAAAAATTTCGATTGAAATTTCAGAAATTTTGAACTGAAGTATTTCGCTAAAATTTGGAAATTTTGCAGCTGATATTTCAATTGAAGCTTCAAAAAAATTAAACTGTAATTTTAGGATAAATTTTAAAAAAAATTCAACTCAAAATTTTGTCTAAAAATTCAAAAATTTATCCTTAGATTTTGGTTGAAATGTTGCTTAAAATTTCAGAAATTCTAAGCTGAATTTTTTTGCTAAAATTTTAGAAAATTATGGTTCATATTAAAAAAAATTCCGAATGAAGTTTAAATTTTCTTTCTAAAATTTCAGAAATTTTTCTACTGCCAAAGTGCCAAACAGTTATATTTAAAAATATCTTTTATCTTTGAGCTTTTTCTTATTAATTACTGAATAAGATTAAGGGATTTCTCTGGACTAGGATGACACTACTTGGAGGTCTTCTATGTCATAAAGAAAAGAAAAGAAATGTCATCCAAATAGAGCCCTTTTTATCATATGAACAAATAAATGAGTGAATTTGTAATTACAAAAGCTTTTAACAACCATGCTAATGCTATGCTCAAATTGACCAAATCATCTATAAATTTATCAAAGGGTTTAGATTTTTTTTCTTTTGACGACATGGATATCTCACTCTAATTAAAAGTGAGAACTAATCTCACGGAACCTTTTAATCCAACACACACCGATTAAATCTATATAAAGTCGTTCGTTAGAGTTAACGTGAATCAAATTCAAAACTCTAAAAAAAGTCACCATAAAAGCTATTCTATAATTAGATAGCTTAGTTCTTTCCTCTACGGAATTTCAAATAGTTACAAAGTTAAATGCTAATCATTTTATTGCTTCAGATATCCATGGTTAACAGGGTTACAATTTTAACCTCATCCAAGTCCATCTATCAATAGTTGGGCTCTCACAACATTCCCAAGTGTGCCTCTCAAAGAACCAATCACAGACGCCAATCTCATCTCCTTATACCTTCCTTCCCTCAAAATGAATTACAGGTAGAAGAAGAAAAATGAATAGCGTAGCATAGTCATGAGCCAACAACAGTTTGTTGGGCCTCAGTGATCAGACCATCGGCCCGGGCCCGGGTCCTCTCAAATTCTGCTATCAGCTCCGGGTCTACATTCTCCCCTGGCTCCCAAGTAGCTTCTTCCATATCCACCCACTTCACCAAATACTCTTTCTTCTTCTTCCCTTCTCCTTCTCCTTCTGCCTCTCTTGCTTCCAGAACAGCTTCTGCAATTCCATACTCAAGACCCAACTCAAAATCTGTCACCAAATCGTCTGCAATCAATCTCCTCTTCACCCACTCCCTCTCTCCTCCATCACTCCACTCCGCCAAATACTCCTCCCTCTCCCCTTTCCCCCTCTTATCCACCAATTTCTCCACCTCTGCAAACTCATATATGGCATCTTCCAATGCCTTCACCACCCCCTCCAGCGCCAACCTCCTCCCAAACTGCAATGGGTTCCCCTTGGGCGTAACCCCCAGCACCTCCTTCGCCAGCTCCAGCGCCGTCTTCCCCCTCCCGTCCACTGCCTCTGCGTCGGCTCCCAGCTCCACCAGCTTCCTTACAGCGCCGGGCCTTGCGTACCCGGCCGCCATGTGCAGCGCCGTGAGGCCGCCGCGGCCGTCCCTCCTGTCTATGTCGGCACCCGCATTGGCCAGGAGGTCGATGCAGGGTTCGGAGCCGAGCCCGGCGGCGAAGTGGAGAGCCGTGCGGCCGTCCTCGTCGACCGAGTCTACATCGCGGGCCGGCGAGGCCGCGAGGAGGACTTCAAGGGCGGTGGCGTCAGCCTTCTTGGCCGCCGTCCACCAGGGCGAATCGAACTCGGCGATGACGTCCTTGGCGATGTTGGGGGATGGAACCCAAGTTGGGACGTCACCGTCTTTCCATTGGATAAGGTACTGCATCTCAAATCCACCGGCTGTGCTTGCCTGGACAGCCCTGCTTCCAATGACCCTGTCCACTTCACCGAAAGACTCCTCCCCAAGACCTTCTACTTGTTGGGTTTCTTCAGTTTGTTCTTGCATTTGTTCCCGTTGATTGGCAGAGAAATTGTCCGCCTTTTCTTTCTCATCATAGGAAGAGAGAGTGGCGGAGGTCCTGAGATTGTTGAGGCGAGAATTGGGAGACGAGAGAAGGGGGAAGAAGAGAGAAAGAGAGGTTCGTCGATGTCGAGAAGAAGTAGGAGAGAGAGGAGAGTGGAGTTTGAGACGAGAAAGAGAAGGGTTTATGAGAATGGCGTCCATGGCCAGAAACTGAATGGAAATTAATGGAGAGAGTTTTTCTTTTCTTCGAGTTCGAAAGAAGATGGAATTGTTGGTGGAATTGTGGATAAGAAATCGCATCCTCTGGATGGTGGCTTGGACTCTCCTTGTGTCTTTGTGGGTCTCACTTTTCTGATCCTAAACCATCACTCAGATAAAAAAAATTGAAATCAAAGCCGTCCAGTTTAAATCACACTGTAGAAAGATTAATTTTTTAAGGCTTCATTTGGATTAATATACTGTTTGAAAATTAAACTACTATGGATTAAAGTGATTAATTTTATTTCATTCTCAAAAAGAAATATCCATTTCGATGATGGAACATTAGTTTTTATATTTTAATAAGAACTCATGGCATTCTATAATCTATAGATTTCAACTTTTAAGACTCTCAGTATCGCAAACCTAAGGTTTAAATATCGGCCGATATATATCGTATCGGCCGATATATATCGGTTTTTTAAAACCTTGAAATATCGGCCGATACGATAAGTATCGGCCGTACAGTTGGAATATCGGCCGATATGGGTGATAAACGGTCCCCAATATCGGCCCTAATATCGGCCGATATTCAAAAATATCGATATTTTAAAAAAAAAAAAAAAATTAAAACACCGATACGGTTTTTCGCGGTTTTTACACGGTTTTTCTCGGTTTTTCGCGGTTTTTTGCGGTTTTCCGCAGTTTACGGTTCTCAGGGGTATTCGTGGTTTTTCGCGGTTTTCGCGGTTTTTCGCGGTTTTCCGCGGTTTTCCACGGTTTTCTGCGGTTCAGGGTTTACGGTTCTCAGGGTGTCCACGGTTTTTTGCGGTTTTTTGCGGTTTTGTCACGGTTCACCACTATTCATCACGGTTTTTTGCGGTTTTTTCACGGTTCCGATATCGGAGGAGAGAGAAAATGTCGATATCGGTATGAGAGATAAAATTATCGGCCGATATATCGTCCGTATCGGATATCGGCCGATATTTACATATCGGCCGATATATCGGCCGAGCCGATTTTTTGACCCCTGTCGCAAACTAATTAGATGATCTTTGATACTCTTTCTGTCTTATGTTAGTTGTCTCATTTGAAATATTTGTATTTTTTAAGAAATTATATAGGCTAGCACTCCATATAATCTCATCCATTTTCAATACATTTATACTACTCTAATATAAATAACACAACTATTTTGAGACAATTTCAAAATCCATACAGGACAATTAATTTGCGACAGAAAGAGTATAATATTTTGTTAATGTACATAAAAAAATTCTCACTTTAGAATATCTTAAAGTCTGTTGTTACGAAGGAAAAACTTATTTCTATAAACTTCCAGTGATCAAGTTTGGTTTCAATATATATATATATAACCAACAAATATAAACCAAGAAAGGCCTGACTCGGCCAACTCAGATGTAATTCTGAAGAAAACACAAATTATTTTTAGAAACAATTAACAGTCAAAATTTACATTATAGCAGTGTACCGAAAAAGCATAAAAGTAATAGCCACATAATCCAACTGGCTGATCCAATGATAGTGGATTGAATCGGCAATATCACCAATATATCACCCATAATATGGGCGATATCGCCAAAATTTGATTTTTAAAACTCTAATTTTTGGAACTAAAATCTACTTGATTCCAACCATTATTTTTATAAAAAAAAACGAGAGGGAGACCTTAATTTGATTATAGCACATTCCTATAAAGTTTTTATAATTTTTCTACATTTTAACTTTCCATCATTTTGAAATTCTATACTCACTAACTAAATCAATAAATTATTGAAATATTTGATAATTTTTTAGTACGCATGGGTTGGATAGCTGCTAAATATTATTTTATCATCGCAAGTCAAATTTGGACTGGCATTTCTACTTACTCGGAATTTCTGGAAATGAGATTTGCAAAAAGTTCAATGACTTCTAGAAGTAGCACACCATTTGGAGGGTAGACTATTCAACTACAGTTGGCCAGTTAGGAAGTTCCCAATAGACCTTGAGGTTTATAAGCACATAAGTGAAGAGTGAGTAGCCGATTTTTAAGAGTGAATTCTACATAGATAGATTCTACTCATGTGTTTAACATGGCGGAGGACCCAAATTCAGATCGAACAGAGGATAGCATTCCATGGCAGCAGGATCCACATGATGCATCATGGTTGAATATGGAATATGTGTGGCCATCAGCATCTGAGAATGGAACTGCTGGTTAGGGGTGACCCTCCCCATCACATGATGATGGAGCCAACCATTTAACCATGCCATCAAATCAAACTAAACACCAATGAAATAGTCATTAGTCACATGAAAGGTTAGTCACGCATATTAACCTACATCTCACATGTACACACTACTTCCAACATTCATTTCAAGCTTTCACATTGCCACCACTCAATTTAAAACCATTGCAAAATCAAACCCATTCATCAGATCTGTCTCTTATTTTATCTTTGCATCCATTTCCAAGTATGCAAAACTATACTTGGAACATCAGCCTAAGCTAGAACAAGAGGTAGAGAAGAAAAAGAGGAACAACAATACTTTGGGAGGTTTTGCCTAACCTTTGCCGTGGATTCGTAGCAGATCTGCAGCCCCTAAGAAAGGCACTGGGTTTCACTATTCACTCCGCAAAATGTTGACATAAAATCTTATAAATTCAAGTGTCCCGAGCACCATACCATCTTGATATTACAATTTGGTTGGTTATTGAAATACTAGAGGTCACCATTTTCGCTTTTCCTCTTAAAAATAATCAAGATTCTGCCTGAGGAACTTGGAACAATACGAACAGACTATCTGAAACGCAGTAGAAATCAGAGTTGAATGAGTGAGGTTGATTGCATGGTTCATCATCATTTGATGTTTTCCGGATCATGTCATTAGAGGGCATAGTAAATAATTAAAGAAATGCTTCAAAGTGGTCGAGACTGCCACTTCAAGATTGGTTCAGAAGTTCTGATCTCAACTCATATGACATTCAGTTTAGAAAATATAGCTTAAGAGCACCAATTCTAAACTTTTGGTAACATCCACAATTTTTTAACAAATAGATCAAAAAACATAGAAGACGCTCGATTCACGGTCAAGCCCAACAAGCCACTCCCCATAGTTGTTTACCCTGTGTGTGTCAGATTGGGATGCTGGCACATGCCCCCAAAACTGGTCGAGTTAAAATTGTCCCCGTCCCAATACAGGTGAGACACCTGAAAAAAAAAAAAAAAAACATGGAACACAATCACTAGAATATCAACCATACTGCCACATAAATATATGAATATGGTTCATCTTCACTTTGGTGCTTGAGGCACTAAATCTTAGAATGGAGATCCTGTTATAAAAATTACATTGTTTTTTTCCTTTTTATGGTAAATGGCATGACTCAAATTCACAACCTGAACAAATGAGGACACGGAGAAGTTCTTGATATCTTCAAGGGAAGAGGTACTTTAAAGAACTTTTAACCAACAAAAGTGAAGTCCACAATAAAGGATAAACAATAATTTTAAGAGATCACAGATATGCTTGAATTTTTTTTAGTTTTGTTTTTATTTTTCTTCCTTTTAAATGATATGCTTAACAATATTAGGCATTTCCACGGAAATACCTTTCAAAAAAAAGGGGGTGAGAAGAGATATCAAATTTGCAAGGGATAGGCAAATTTTCTTTTGGAATTGGATCTCTACCCCTTCTCACTAGGAAAATAGAATCCTAACCATATTGTAGAAAACTTGATAACCACTTGTTGATCTTTACTTTCAAGATTCGCACTTCACCCCTTAAAGTTGCCAAACATATCACAAAGAAAAATCACAAAAGGGTAGCTTCCCCTACACATTTTCACCATCTATACATCATTTAGATGTAAATGGTACCTCTACAAACAAGATGAGCAGGACTTACATAGTATGCTGAATCTGACTTTTGAATAAGGTGAGTCATTGAAGACAAAGCACTACCATAGATGCAGTAGGGGCTACATCTAACAATTTGATCTGATGACTTGAATATCCTAAGAACACAAAAAATGGGTGTAAAACCTATTTAAACTTCCTTACTTATTCTTTAAATTACTTTCTAAACCTAGCTACTCCAAAACCTACTTTTGATCCTCAACATATCCGCAAATGCAGCATTGGCTATCATGAAGTATGGTGCGTGCAACTTGTAGAGATCGCTCCTCTATCACAATTTTGTGGTTCAAGAATCTATGAGATTGACAATAAGTGCCAGTGTTTTGACTTATTAGTGCAAAACTGCTAAATTTGAATACTTAGGTGCAAGCATAGAACAAAATGTACTGATTGAGCTATTGTCCTCAAGGAGTTTTAGGGTGCCTCTAAATCGGACCTCTTCAACTCTTGGATAGAAAGTATTGGTATTAGCTAGTTGGAGGGTATGGGGTTGGGCATGTATTTCTGTTGTCGATTTTGGTCTTCTTGGTATTTAACTTTTGGGCCCTCCTCTTTGCTGTTCTACTGAGCACTCCTTGTGCCTTTCATTAATGATGTTCTTATTATCCGTTATCATTTCAAATAAAATAATAAAAAGAAAAAAAATGGAATCTCTAATGTGGATAGTGCAAGTAGCATTAGCTCAAGTCCAGATAGTGGAAACAAGCTACTAGTTGATGTGCAAACCATCAAGGGCCACAATGAACAAAGAAGCACTTTTACAAGGGAACAATTAAAGCTGCATAAACATGTTCACCAAATAAACAAGAAGAAAAATACACGTGGTGAATATGTGGAAGTGGAGATGGATGAGTGAAGTAGAAGTTTGCTCCACATGGAAGTTATTAAAGATGGTTTGAGCACAAAAATAGCAGACTGTAACACCTCTAGCAAGAGGAATAGCAAAGTAGAAGTTCAAGGCATTATGAATGAAGTGGTATAAAGGTCGTGCTAGATAGAGGGTCTAGCAGATACGAATTTAATACAGTTGAATGAAACAGCAGAAGTCAGAAACCTAACTCTCTATCTGATAAGGCCATGATGATGATGATGATTCCAATCAATTTAACGATACTACTTCATGTGGGATGATGCTTTGTAATTGCTTCATCTTCCCTAACATGTAAAACATACCAAACAGATTTTGAAAATTGATTTAAATGTATTGGTTCTTAAAATGTGTTTTCGAAGCCAGAAGATTGGGCTTGTCTTCAAGGGCTAGCATCCTACCAAATACATTTACATCTTGAACTCATGCAGAAAGAATTTTTCTAAGAATGGGAATCTTGGGCTATTAAAGTTTCTAAAACCCTTTTAAATTGATGCATACAGACCTATTAGAGGTTAGTAAACGAAGTACAGTCGTTCCTCCAACTCATTATATCTCATATTACCTGAGCTATCATCCCCACACAATCTGATTGCTGCAGACTTCATAAGCACACGAAAGGTTTTGCTTAGGTGTTTGCTGAAAGGTTGTACTTTAATTAACATTTATACTTCAACAGTTGATATTCTAGCCAAGAAAATGGATGATCCATTACCAAATTATAACACTATTTGGTCACGGAATGATATTACCAATATCTTTTGTGAACATCATTTTCCTTGAGTTTTAGAGTCAAAGATCTGAGCACAAGTCACTGAGATCGTAAAGGTCATCCATCTGATAAGTTCTTGCAAGTAAGCATGTGTTTGCCAATTTTTTGCCTCAGGACCATTCAAACACAGTAATCCATTTTTGGGGTATCTTTCAAGAAGTAAAATTAATTAAAAAGATCATTCATGAGCCTTAAAACTTGTTTATCAAATAATTGCATTCTTCGCCGAACAGTTAGCCATTAATATGATTCTAATTGTAAACAGGGAACTATTTCTAAGAACCATTTACATTTTATTGAGAACATTATGTGTACAGTGAATTGGGCAATTAAAAAAAACCATCCGTCTTAGACACAGCACTACACCAAGTGAACTATAATTTCCTAGCTACTCGCAACAATAAACTTTGAAGTGTCACATCGAGGAATTCAAACTCAAGATGGAGAAGTACGACTGCAGAGAAATATGCATCTGCAAGCTTCACTTTGCTCGTGTTTTGTTGGTCACTGGTGAATGTAGAAGAGGAAAACATAAAAGTGGTGATCCAATCACACCACCTTAGCATCGTACACTCTTTGACAGTTTCCTCACAGTACTGAATGATATGGGATGCTCCACGACACTGATTGGGGAAAAATGTAGATGTGTATGAACAATTCTACAATGTGGCATTGAAGAATTTGCAATTTTAGGGCAATCTTTTGAATATCTAAATCATTCGTAAGTAGAAACCATAGTGAATGGGAGAAACCCCAAAATCCTTCATGGGTTGAGCCCCAGTTAAATGGGACAGCCATTTCTTCCAATCAACCATTTCAATCAGATAGATAGGATCACTGGACAGGACAAAATCATCAGCTACTGCAAGGCCCATCACATCAATCGCCAATATCAATGATCCATTTGCCATATAGTTCCTCAAGTTGCAATGCACAATCTTTCTAACAAAGATGAAAAGGGGATTACTCTTCTAATTTCTAATTAGCAAATTCAACAGAGATAGAACAATCACTTTCGTATATTAAAAAGAAGGAGATGGGTGATGAAAGGCCGACCTGAAGTGAGGTCAGTTGGTGGAATCAGAGTCGTTGAAGAGGAGGCGAAGCCTAGAGGTGAAGAGGCCGGTGGGGTCGAGGGAGGCCTCATGGAGGAGGCTCTTCTTGATGTTGGACATGCGTTGGGAGATGGCTTCTTGCTCTTCCTTGAGGGACGAAGTATCCTCATGTAAGTTGTTGATTCGGTACTTCTGACCGAGTGAACGCATGCTGAGTAGGAGGATGCCAGTCATGAAGAAGAGCTGGATGAAGCTGTCCTTCCTCTTCATGGCATTGGCCACAAGACCCAGATGAGGCTTTCTAGTAGTGCTGCTGCTACTCTTCTGCCCTACCTCCTCCGACGATCCTGACGACGACGACGATGGAGCAGTAGATGTCATCCTTCTACCTCTTACCTCTTTGTCTCCGTGTCAAAATCTCAATTCTCAAGTGTCGGGGTGCAGGACACCAGGACTAGGGTTATGATCTGTGTCTTCGGTGCTGCATATGCAGCACCAAGGCCGATGTGGTGTCGTTAACCTAAGTTTTACGTGACACGTGAGTTTCTAATATCGCGTGACAGAAGCCAAAGTGAGACCTTGATTGATCGATCTTATGCTGCCATCTAACGGTAAGGATAATCTCAAATCAGAACAATTTAGATACTCGAATTTACATAGAAATAATTTTATGCTGTATGCATTCATTGAAAATTATCTTATTTTCTTTGTCTCACATGATGGAAAGGAATTCTAGTTTATAGTTAAAAATCAAGGATTTTATATATTGCAGAAAATAATAATTTTTTCAGAACTAAGGGATTTAAATCTTCAAAATTAGAAATCTTAAAATTTAAAATAATTACTGATTAAAACTACGTAGATTTTTCCTACACAAACATGCCCCTATATCATCAAGTTTTTCATCATTAACATTTACTTCAAATAATTAGTGAAGCACTTATATTTTACAATACTTAAGAAATATAGTGGTTGAAATGTCGTATAAATTGAAATCCAATTAGAAAAGAATCTTAATTAAATCAAATCAAATCATAATTCACAAGTAGGAAGTTTGGTCATAAGTTTGAAGTTGTGATTTGAAATGCTACAAGTAGATATTAACTTCCTCTATTGAAGAATATTGAAATTGAAATTATAATTTAAAACATATATAATATAAGCCATACAAATGAATAATCAATAAAATTATAATTCATCAATAAAATAAGTTATCATATAATAAAAGAGGAATATTAACATTTGTTTAATTTTTTTTATTTACTTTAAAATCTAACCATGCATATTGGAAAAATTTACTTGATGCTCTAGTATAACTTAAAAATTTTAACTCAAAACTTAATTTTTAGCCATTTTATCTTAACCGTTGAAATTAGTAAATTTATTTGAATTTTTCAATGATGTTTGCCAGACCGTTAAGATCAAGTGACAAAAATTTACTTTTTAGAATAAAATTTTAATTATTAGTAGTCATTAAGCCTATTTTCAATCTGCACGGTTAGATTTTTAGATAAATAAACAAAAAATATATATAAGATACAATTTTGTAATGGATCATAAATATGTCATTTGTTGGTGCATATAAAAATAAAAACATATGTTACAATGGTATAGCTCATGGTTCAAGTTATCCACCCATACGCATCGTAGTGTTTTCACTAGGTACAGATTGTTGAAACAGGCTGTATTATCTCCCAATACATATCATATCGACCGGTGGTGGTTATTTTATTTTAAATTAGTTTCAAATGTTTTTCAAGATATTTTCACCGATATTTTGAATTTAAAAAGGTTCAAAAGGAAGTTATCAATTTTAGCATTATTTTCATTAATTTTGACCATTTGAAATTATTTTTATTATTTTTTTGAGATTCAACTCTAAGATAATTTCAAATTTTGTGTTATTTGTGAAAAAAATTTAATGAAATAATATTTATTGCTTATGGAATTCGATGGAGATGTATTAATGTCATTCACATATTTTGTAAGTTCCTACGTGATTTTTTTAAAAAAATGAATAAAAGTCAGTATTTTAAGAAATTTTATATTTTCAAGATTCTTATTGAAAAGAATGAATGACATGGCATACAAATATTTATATAATTAAATGAAGATATCCAAATGTGATTGGTAGAGATTTTTGAGTCTTTGTGTAATTTCATATTAGATGTTTTCTCACGTTGGTTTTCATATTTATAAAATTTATAGATATTTTTTTAAAATTTAAAATATTTTTCAAAGTTGAAAGACCATTGAGATTTTGACTTTCTATAGTCTAAAATTTCATAAAAATGGTTGTTACTTTTAAAATGACGATGCTCACTCTAGATTTTTCATTTTTCATTTTTATTTTATTTTTTTACATTTTTTCAAAGAGAAAAAAAAATTAAAAAAATGAGAGTCATGGTAAATATCGCCGGAGATTTAATCGACGAATGGTATTTTCTTGGAAGAAAATTTCGATGGATTATTAAGTTCTAAATTAGTAAATTCTAACGATCACGAGTGCGCACTATGCACACGGCACACTACAGTGAGGCCGGTGATGGCGCAGATTGAAAGAGAAGGCATTGAAAATCGTGTTGTGGATTTAGAAAAACAAGCAGGTTTGGAAACTCTTTTCAGGTCCGCAGTTACCCAGTCAGTCTTCTGAATCACGATTACGAGAAAAAATATATCATGCACCTCAGGAGCATGAAAAATCGTAGTCCTCACGTATTAAAGAGCACAGGCCTGCTGCAGCCCCTCGGCCAACCACCCTGGGGGAAATGGTTAAATAGGTAATCATCACATTGGAGTAAATAAGATAATAGTATCATTTAAAATATACAAATAAAGTTTATTTTTAAATTCAATATCCACTAGTTTTAAATATAAGATATAAATTATAACTTTGAATTTTGTTAAAATTATTAAATCTATTTTTAGATTTCATAAAACTATCAAACCTATTGTGTAGATGAATTAATTTAGTGGAGTGTGGCAAATTTTAATTAAAATGTTTGACATCTATTTTTTTTTAAATATATAATTTTCATTTAACAATTAATAAAATATTTATATTTTAAAAGATGAACTCCACTTGTCCCATGAGGCATCATTTGAGATTATTCCTCTCGTTAAAGTAGTATAAATAGAAATATATTATTTCAATTAAGTAATATTAATTATTTTTGTATAATACTAGGTGATTCAGTAGATTTTATTGTATTGAATTTAAAATGCCAGAGTCCTCTAAAATAAAAAATTAAGATTATAAAATTATTTTCATTCATAAGATAGAAGTAAAATAAAATCCAGAATTATGACCAATTTTAATAAAAAAATCTACATGTGAAGTATTTTAAAATTCTAAATTGAGATGGTGGACTCAGCATTTAAATATAATTGCTCTCACATTAACTAAAGTAGCATATATACTGTATGAACTCATACAGTAGTTTATCATGACAAATTTGATCATTTTAATTAGCTGTCTTAAAAGATATACAATAAACAAGTTAAATTCGATAGTGAAAAATACCTAGTATTTCAAAATATTATGCATAATAATTCATAAGGATACAACCCACCTTGTATTTGGATCAATTAAAAGGTAAATCTGTTATTTAACAATTAACATCTATTTAAATTCACTTATTGAAAATTTAAAAGAAAGACTCGAATTCCTTTTTCTTCCTCTTTATTTATTTTTTTTTACAATTTTCTTAGAATTTGTTAAAAAAAAAAAGACTTAAGAGTTAAAGAGGTGAAAAAAAACTAGATTATAATAAAATTATTGACTTTTTGTGATAGGAAGATATTTTTATCGTAAATTAGCAGCATTGGCACACTGTCACTAGAATTAACGAATTTTAAGCAGGGTCGATCTTGACGTTAAGTCAATTGGGCCACTACCTAAGATCCTTCGATGTGATCAATTGGCTATTGGCCTCCTATTTGCAATGTTCTCCTGGCGTAGGGCCTCCACCAATGCATTGCATCTAGAGCCTTTGAGATTTTGGAGTTGATACTGATTTTAAGGTATTTAAAAAACTATTAAATAATTAAATAACTTTCAAATTTTATTTACCAAAAAAGCAGTTGATGTAATAAATTTTTAATGGAAAGAATCAGAATTATTGAGCATAAACGTAGACTTCTCCGGACTCCAAATAATTGAAATAAATCTTGCATGATCAAGACCGTGCCCGAGTCCGTGACTCGTATCCTCATGTTTCCTGCATTGTGGGCCCCACTTATGAACCTTGTCGTCAAGTCATCACCGAGTTCTGCTTCACCACTTTAGAGCACATGCACATGTACCAAAATAGCAGGAGAGATCGAGTGTGAGAGAGGCGAGTGCAGAGTTTCAGAAGCACTCGAGGTGTACTATTTCATTCCATTCCCTCCCTCCTTTAAACCATGCCCCTCTTCCATGAATGGCAATTCCTATTCCGGCATCCAAACACTCCCTAATATCCGATAAATACAACACATAATACTTAGTTAAAGATTTAAACAATTCTCTATTCACTGATCTTTCTTTACTTCGTCCTTTTCTCCTTTCATCTTCTGTTGTCAATCGGCGACACGATGCACGCGAAATCCGACTCGGAGGGGACGAGCCTGGCCATGTCTTCTCCGGGTCGGTCTCCACGGCGGCCGGTCTACTACGTGCAGAGCCCGTCGCAGCACGACGTCGAGAAGATGTCGTTCCAGTCGAGCCCCATGGCGTCACCCTCCCACCAACATTACCAGTCTTACTACCACTGTTCTCCCATCCACCACTCCCGAGAATCGTCTACGACTCGGTTCTCTGCCTCTCTCAAGCACTCCAAGACCGGGGCGTGGAAGAAGATGCTGCATGAGACTGGAAAAGATGGGGACGACGACGACGACGAGGAAGACGACTCAACCCATCGCATGTCGATGCCGAAGTTCTACTTCTTGTGCTTCGTCTTGTCCTTTATCCTTCTCTTTACTACCTTCTCGTTGATCTTGTGGGGGGCCAGTAAGCCCTACAAGCCCAAAATCTCCATGAAGGTTGATGCCTTTCCCTGCTTTTTTTTTTTTTTCCTCTTTGTGCTTCTGAGTTCTGTCTTCGTCATTGACCGAGTTAACTCAACTCGGTGAATCTAGTAGGAAGATCGTCCGACGACATGCCACATGCGTTTTCTCGGCTTTCCCTTTTTATTATGACAACAGTAGTAATAACATACTGACTACGTTTATGTCATGAATTTACATGAATAGCCTGAGTCAACTCACCGATTGAATCGGAAGGATTTATTAGAATGTTTAATAGTAACAGTTATACCACAGCAAAGCGAATCTTCACTGGATGAGTATAAGATAAAACTTTCCGTTTGTAGCACTGTAAATACTCGGTTTGACTCGTTCGCTTCTGTGTTTTACTCTGGTAACGCCGGACTCAACTCAACTCAACCGGGTGAGTGAAATCGGAAATAAGTTGAAATTTCCGATTTTGGTCGAGTCAAGACTCCTCTGACTCGCCCGAGTCTGGCATTTATGAAATATTTTAATGGCATGCGTTCCGTTTCGTTTCGTGTTGTTTTTAACCTGTTTTGTTGTTGCAGAGTATCGTGTTTGAGAGTTTCAATGTTCAAGCGGGAATGGACGGCTCGAATGTCCCGACCAAGATGCTGTCTCTTAATTCAACGGTCAAGATGTCGTTCAGGAATCCAGCCACCTTCTTCGGCGTTCATGCCTCTTCTACTCCCATCACCTTATTCTTTTCCCAGCTCAAAGTCGCCTCCGGAAACGTGAGTTTTCCATTTCTACCCCCCTTCTTTTGTTACAATAATATAATCTGTCTTTTTCTGTAATCGTCTGCTAAATTTTTATTTATAGAAAGTCTTTTTTTATAAAAAAATACACAGAATCTCTAATTTTGTAAATGTTCCGTTGACTTTAGTAATGCTAAAACTAATAGTTAAAAAGTAAATAAATAATTTAAATATTATTGACCATTTTAAAGATCAGTGCCTACAAATATCACTTCATATTTTTAAGATTAGAAAGCAAAGTTATTCACATTTGAAAAACTTAAATATATTTCAGAAAATAAAGACTAAATTTATATTAAAAGATATTTTTCCTTAATTTGGGCCCACGTGGGCCCACCGATGATGCAGTTTACAAACCGTTTTTTACGGCCGATATATCTTTGCTGTACATACATTCGATTGTACCGGAGAGATATCGGCCCATAGAGCAGTTAGAAAAATATTAAGAGAAAGATATCCGTCGTTGCAAACGGTTCTTTCCTTCTGTCTGGATAAAATTCTGACAGCTGGTGACGGAGACTGTCCAGTGGGCCCGGTAGACTTTTTGGCTAACAGTGCACAATGTGGTCCCACTGCTTTCTTTATTAACCTTGTCCTTTTGTCTTCATCTCTGATGGTCGTACTGTTTTTTCTTTATAAAAAAATACTCTTTTAACGAGATATAGTGTCACGTAGTTAATTAATTTTACATATTGATCTTGAAAATGTGATAAATATAAATTGTTAATTTAAAAAAAATGAAAAGCAAAAAATAAAGTGATCAGATGAAAATAAAATTTAGTACACAATTTACTTATATCACTCTTTACATCATATTCAATTATCTGAGCTCCAAGACTCATTTGATGACATTTTATTAAAGAGTTTCGATAGAATTTATCTTTCTATTGGAGCTTTTATTACTCACATATTTATATATAAAACTGGACTTTATATTACTTTGAACTTGGACTTTAAAATTTAATGGGTCGAGAGAACTTAAAGAAATGTGAACAACTTTTACTTTATTGAACCATTGGAATTTATTCTATCTGACCATGCAGTGTGGATGGATGGACCATCTGAAAAGTGAATTCTGACATGGTAGCCCCCCATTGGGACCATAATAAATTCTACAGTAATTGCACTATTGGGAAATGCAACAATCCTCAAACCATGGTTCGCATGCAATGGAGGAGGCCAAATTTTGGGTTAGTGTGGGTGGTGGCATGATCCATTGATTACGGAACCCTCTAAATCAACTATGAGGGTTAAACTTGTCATATGTGCTAACTTGTGGGCTTGTGCTCTAATGATCCTGATTGTTAATGTGGTCAGATGTAGTTAGACCTGGCAATGGGTCAAGTTGGGTTAGGATCTATTTTTGGGTCTGGTTAAATAGGTTGAGTCTGTTCAGCTTTTTAATGAGACATACCCTACCTCTTAAATTGGTATAGATTTCATATGATTGCATGTGTTGCATTAGATGAGTTAGTCAGGTCTATCTATTTATTTTTCCGTTTGAATTGCATCTAACTATTTATAAATTGTTCATGTTGGGTCGGGTCATTTATTAAAATGGATTGATTTGGGTCAGGCCAAGTTAAATTTTGCTAGGTCGATATGGAGTCTTGTTTTTTGTTCATCTTAAAAGTATCATAAGATTTATTTTAATCCATGGATCATATTGTATCAATACTTTTCTCCTTTGCTAATGACCAGGGGTAGAAAAATCGGCCGGGCCGAGATCCCGGCCGATTTTTCATATTGGCCGATATATCGGTTCAGGCCGATATATCAGTCGAATTTTTTCTCTCTCCTACCCCTTTTTTTTTTAAAAAAAAAAATTCAAAAAAATTACAGTAAATACAGATAATTATGGACTTATTGAATATGTAATTTTTTCATAAAATATCGGATATTTACATCTTCTAATATATTTTTGAAGTTATAATAACGAGAAATTATATAATTAGTAATAAAATTGTGAAAATTACAAAGAAAAAGATATAAATGAGGAAAATTTGTAGAAATAATTTCATAATTATTTTCTTAGTCAATGATTGTTATTTTAAGTTAGGATATCCTTAGGGTGTGCCGAAAACACAGTATTTTACAAATAAGGGTATCCCTAGGGTGTGCCGAAAACACATTTAGGAAAGTCAAAAGACATTGAAGTCTTAAAGTATTTTTATCAGGTTATCGTAATTAGTCCGGATATTCAATTTGAGAAATTTTGAAAATACACAGTGCTTAAAAAATAACTTTAAAGTTTTCAAGGAAATTTTATTATTTAATACACTATACACATTATTTTTTAAGCATCGTGTGTTTTCAAAATTTCTCAAATTGAATATCTGGACTAATTACGATAACCTGATAAATATACTTTAAGACTTCAAGGTCTTTTGACACTCCTAAATGTGTTTTCGGCATACCCTAGGGATACCCTTATTTGTAAAATACTGTATTTTAAATATTTAAAAGTGTCAAAAGACCTTGAAGTTTTAAAGTATTTTTATCAGGTTATCGTAATTAGTCCGGATATTTATTTTGAGAAATTTTGGAAATACACAGTGCTTAAAAAATAACTTTAAAGTTTTAAAAGAGATTTTATTATTTAATCATTATGAATGGATACCCTAAAAATATTAGATGGTAAATATAATATTAAATTATTATAATAAGATAAATAAAAGAAAATATTATAATTTTTACTTTCTATTTAAAACAAAATTTTATTACTTTCCTTTTAAACTTAATTTTTTTGAAAAAATATTAGGTTACACGTGAGCTTTTTAGTAAGCTCAAGCAAGTTACTTGTGCACTTACAAAACCCTAATGCTCTTCTTTTTATACCCTCTTTTCTCCCTCTCTTTGCTAAACCCTAACCGCCGCGGCTCTCCATATTTTTCTGATCAACGAAGAAGAAAAAGAAGAGAAAGGTAAGCTGTAGCGATTTTTTTCCTTCAGTCTTTTCTCCATATTTTATTTTTTCTCTTTCCATTCTTTCTAGTCCGATATTTCTAAAAAAAAAAAAAGTTTTTTTTTTTTAAAAAAAACCAAAAACTGAATTATTAAAATTCGGCCGATATGATGACCGAATTATCGGTTAGAAATTCGGTCATATCGGCCAAAAATTTTTTTGTACGGCTAATACTATATGTATTGGTCGATATAAATCGGTCGTAAAAAAACCGATATAATTCGGTTGATACGCACATTATCGGCCGAATTTTTTACCCCTGCTAATGACTACAATTATGCAAATGCAATGAAAGTGGTTTTAGTCATGAAACTCTGCCATTCTACTAAAGATAAAATGTCGTTTCTCATATCACATGTTTCGGAGTAGATGATTTATAGTTGTTGAAACCTTTTATTGTATGAAAGTTGGATGGTGCTGGTATTCGGACGGGTTGGGCTGGGTTTATCCAAAAAATGGCTTAGGCCAGCCCGATCTGACTTGACCTAGAGCCCGAGAATTGAGCCTGACCTGTTTTACCTGATTTTTTTTGAAAAAAACTAACTTAAAATAAAATAAGAAAAAAACAAGATCTTTTTCGTTCTCTTTCGCGACTGAGGCATGACTAATGACGGCTGGTGACAGAGAACCATCACCAGTCCTGAAGCATCGAATTTCTTTCGACGCAATTAGTGCATGCAGCAACACCAACATGACGCATCTCTTTAAAGTTGCAGTTCTGGTGAACATTTTTTGGTGTATTTTGCAGATGAAGCCATTCTACGAGTCTCGCAAGAGCCAGCGGCTGATATCTACCGTGGTGGAAGGGACACAGATCCCTCTCTATGGTGTCGGCGCAAGCATTTCAGGCTCTAATGAACATCCCGTCGACGTGCCCCTTGGTCTCACATTCGTCATCAGAACGAGGGCATATGTTCTCGGCAAGCTTGTCAAGCACAAGTTCAAAACCAACATTCATTGCTCTCTCACCTTTAAACAGAGCCGGCTTGGAAAGCTAGTTGATTTGAAGAATTCCTGCCGGTACGACTGATTTTTATTATCAGCTCCTTGAGCTTTTTGGCCCAACACCCAGATTCAGCAACTGGCTTACAGACAAGAAATGAAGGAGTGTAGAGGTGTTTCTGCCTTAACATGTTTGATTGTTTTGAATCGAATCAAATTGAATTACATTAGTAAGCATGTATTTTATACCACAATAGGAAAAATAAAATAGGAAAACCAGTTATATTTAAAATGAAAATATCTCCAATATAGATGTCTTTTTCTTCTCCAAGTGTAGATTTTCAGTATGGTCTTAAAAAGACAGCATGATAGGAGTTTGGTACAATTTTTTTTCTTGATGATCGAAGGTGTTCAGGAGAGAACAGACTAATTTTTTATTATATTTTAACGGGCAATGAAGGAATATTTATTTTTTAAAATATATAAGTTCTTTATGTATAATAATATTATTAGGTGGAGTTACGAGATAGCAAGTAGTGTCTTTGCATTCTTTTTAAGAACATATAATGATTTCGAGGGTAAAAATCATTTGGAGTTGAAATTTAGTCCATCTCTATCTCTTTAAGTTTGATTTCAATTATTTTATTGGACTTTAATAGTCTTTAGAAACATTAGAAAAAAAAATGGACTCATCGTGGCCGGCCTAATAGAAGTGTGTATGTATATAAAGATAAAAACACTCGTTGTATTTTTAGTCATCTAACCAAAGACACCATGATTGAATTTGAAGATTTAAATAGCTAATAATATTTTTTAGCTTGGTAAATCTAGAGTTTTTAATGTTTCTTTTAATATGTTGTCTACTATAAATTACCATTACCTTGATCGGATTGATCAACTACATTTTTAATTTCTCAAGATTTCATCATTGTAAAATATATTTTTAAAATTCTAAATTTAATACTTTTTAAAATATGTCTTAATCAATGTGATTAAAGTGATTTTTATTGAATGTTTCTTCAATATAAAATTGTTTACTCTATACTCGACGTGTGCAGATATAGAGATTTACATATATTCCAAAGATTGTTGTGTTGGTTGGGCCTAGGTGATCAGCTATTTTTATTAATTAATATTATTATTGTTTTAATTTATCATTATCTGCTGGAATATTCTACCTTACCTTCCATGGAAGTTGCACCTAATGGTCTTGAGGCCCCTCGCCATGTGAATTACACCTACCACCTAAAGCAGATTCAACAATTTCATTTTGGTAGTGTGGCAAAAGGATCGGTCCATTTTTCCATTAGTTAGGCTAGAGAGACATTCTAAAGTAAGATTATTATCATTGCTTTCTATAAAATGAATGATGGGTGTTACATGATTAGATGTATACGATAGTTAATTACATAAATATAAGAAGTATTTCATTATCAGTAATAATCAAAGTTATATAATTTTTATTTTAAAATTTTGATAAATATAAACTCTCGATTCTTAAAAGTTTAAAATCAAGGGATAAAATCATTAGATGGAGATAAAACTTCATATACTCTCTATTCATATGGTTTTCTTTACATCTCATTCAACTATGTGACGTCAAATAGACATTTAAAGATATTCTCGATATCTAAAGATATTCTCGATATCAAATCTTAATTGAGAAATTTTAGTAGAGTTTCCATTTCCACATCCATGAAGAGTGACCAGTTAACTTTACCTCCTTAATGACTGTAAAACATGTTTAAATTGGAAATATTTGGTGGGCCATGAATTCTTGTAGTATTCCATCTTTCTTCTAATGATTTAAACTCTTAATAGATTTGGGACACGTGTCCATTCCCAATTTTTTATTACGATTACGTACAAAATGGACCTTCTTCCCAAGTACTTGTTGCCGTTTGGAGTTCCCTTCAATCCAAAAGTCTCTCTATTTCTATTTATCTTTCAATCTATTTATTAAATCTCCATAAAACCGATCCTTCGCTGGGTTTTTGCTTGTGGATTTTCTAATGCTGTGTCCCGATGACGAGCGTCAGTTTCTGCCGTCCAGTAGGGGACGATAGAGAGCAGGGCACACAGAGATGCTGGTTGCTCTTTCCATGTTTATCGGATCCGGGTATCTTTTATTGCTCTATATTTATTTAATTTTTTTTGATTCTTTCATCTGGGTTTTTCTATTTTCACAGTATTAAAAACCCTTTTAATGGTTTGGCGTTTCGGTTTGTGGATTTTGGATTATGGGTTTCAGGCAGGAGAGCTTCTTGGGGCTTGAAAGTGGCTTTGGTAGTCATGCATTTGATCTTTGTGGGTGTCTTGTTTCTGGTCGATAGAGGTTTGATAGGAGAAAACTCGAAGAGAGCCATGGTATTTCGATTTGTTTCATACCATTCTCTCTCCTATTTGTATATATTTTTATGAAAGTATACGCAAAATTCTATCAACTTATGTTCACCACTTCTAACTTGTAAGAAACTTTATAAAGAAAGAACCTTTTTGTATTTTTGTTGCTCAAATATACTACTTAGTAAAAGTAAGAAAGAAGACCAAAAAGTAAAAATAAACTAGAAACGTTGGGCACAACATTTCTAATTAAAGTCATAAAACTAAAGCTACATAAGAATTTCAACAAAAAATCGAGCTGCTATATTGTGAATAACATCTTTCTATATGTACCTTGATTTGGGAATATGGTGTTTCATATCTCTATTTTTCTTATCCATGCCCCTACTGGTGGTGTATTTATGAATCTTAGCCTAGATGTTTATGGGGACAATGAAGATCAAGGGTTACATTGGATACTGATAAAAGCAGTCAAACTCCCTATGCATTTCAGTAAGAAATATCATTTGGTGATGGTTGATCTTACTGCACCTCCCTAAAAAGAAAAAGCTTGACGTTACAATGTCTTTTAAAACAAATTTAAAAGAAGAAAATTTGATAGTGTCATTGGAGCTTGTACAGAGCTCAATCTACTTGCCTTTTTAGTTTATTGTCCGTTTTTAGAAAGGTGTTCAGTTGCATTTCCATTTCCAATTGGGAAAGGTTTTAGGTGCCATGGTTGATATGCATCTTAACCAACAGTCTACTTTCTTCGATACTGAATTGTGTAAATGATGTTTTGAGTTCTTGTCCAGCAATACAGTCTCTCTCTCTCTCTCTCTCTCTCTCTCTGTCTCTCTCCAGCCACATCTTGAAACCTTAGATACAAGTATCGGCTGATATCCTAGATGTCAGCCAGTACCTCTTGGGTTTTCATATACCAGTATGAAAATCTCAGTACATTGGTTATAAGTAGTACAGAATATGCTATGGGCACTGAACAGACTGAAATAACAGCCGATATTTGTCAGTTTTTTTTTTTTTTGATGACTAATATTTCCATGTCATCTGGAATTAAGTCTCAGTAAAAGCTTTTTAAGTTTATTGCATTTTCTCATCAATTTTAGTATATTTCCCAGATTTGATCTTTACTAATACACAATTTCCTCCTAATGTAAATTTCTTACAATAAGATATTGGTTGAAAATGCATATTTTGGTTTCTACTAGTGGGCTGCTAAGGTATATTAGATATATCCAATTTGTCCGTCATTTCTTATGTCAAATCACCATTTTCTAAGGTGTCATTTTTTATTATTAAATTTCAGGTATACTATAATATACTTGGGACTGTTATTTGCAACTTTAGTCCAATATTTCATTACATCAGCTTCCTCTCCAGGGTAATTGTGATTTTTGTGTACCAATCTTCTTTGTTGTGACAATGAGTTTCCGTGAAAATTTTATGCCATTCTTTATGTTAGGTATGTCATTGATGCAATGAGGGCTGTGAATGAAACACATGCAACATTCAGTAAGACATCAAGTACATGTAAGTAAGAGATTTTTTAAAAAAATAAATTAACACATGCTACATGCTTTAACTAGTAGTTGAAACTTGAAAAATTTCAGTATGATGACATTATTTTAATGATTGACTGCTTCTTGGTCTACATCGAATTTGGATCATCTAGTGTTGTAGCACTAGACAACTTATGTTGCTACCGATCACCCACTGCCATGTGGGCCATGCAAGGGTGAATTGGTACTCAAAAGAAAATTTTGTAACTTCCCCATAGCTGAAATGACCAATTCACCTATGAATGAGTCCACATAGCAGTAGGTGATTGGGGTGGCACCACAAATTATCTAGTTCTACAGCACTAGAGGATACAAACTTGTCTACACCTTACTACTTTCTTTTCTGACAATCAAAAAAAGAAAGATTTCACTGTGATAGCATTCTCGTGTGTAAAGGAACAATTGGCTACTACATGATCTACACCTTACTACTTTCTTTTCTGACAATCAAGAAAAGGCAGTTATGCTTCGAGCAAAACTCAAAGCTTGATTTCCCATATGGATGCTCACCAGAAGGGAAGAAATGTTCCTGGAATGAATCCTAATCCCTGGGTAAAGCTAGTGATGGACATGTACCCTCTTGGATCATCAAGCAGGTAGACACACTCCTTTTAAAGCTCAAGTTTATTGTGATTTTGGAAACATAAATATGGAAATTTGCAAAGGCTATGTGCATATGTAGATGTATAATGAACTCCATGCACATATATATTGCTATCAGACCACAACTTGTTTGAATGATTATGAATTTATAAATTTTATAAATTGCAAGACAAAAACAGATATAGATACTCATATGGCAACAATCAAATGAAAATGCTTTATGCATGCCAATTTCTTGCAGGACTTGTGTTTTGAAGGACAGTTGGATAAAAAACCACTTCCAGGTTAAACTGATATATAAAAATGCCTTTTATGGGTGTGTCATTAATGCATTGTTACTGACGTGGATCTCTCTTAACTACTACTGTGTGCGGAACAACTATGGGTTTGAAGGAATTGAGAGTATTGCTTAAAACATGGTTTAAAGTTTATAGAAGGTTATAGCCCTAGTTGATTAGATTCATGGAGAGGAGAAAGTAGAATGGAAGGTCTTAAATTATGTTTTGTTTGGAGATTTAAAATTTATAGCTCTAATGATTTGGTTAGGCTGATTTTTTGACATCCCTAATCCATAGATAGACTTTAGTACTTTCTTGATTGGTAATAAGCCACACAATATCTCATGCATGTATATCACCAAAGGCATTTTCACGTCTATTTGGGGCTAGTTTTTTGCTTTCTATATATTTTTTTCTGAAAGGTTTGCTTTCTATATTTCTACTCAGCTCTATCAAAAATTGTATTTGTTGATACTCTACAATATACTGTGTCTTTCCTTATTACTTCGATCCAAGTTTAAAAGTTTTCCTTTTCTCCTATTAGCTTTTACTAGATCTTCAATTCTTTGTACTATAGGGCAGTTTTTGGCCTTCTTTGCCCAGGTCATCTTAAACAATATTCCCTCATTCCATCATCAATGGAGCTAACTTTTATGTTCTAATGTGAGTGCACCCACACACACACTCTAGATATGGATATGGCATGCATACATGAATGTGAACATGAAATTCCATTTTTTGCATGTTTTCCCCAATTTCCAAGTGCGAAATCTTATAATCTTTTGAATTTAGTCATTGACAAAAATAAGGACTTCTCCTTTTTTACCCTTTTTTTCTTTGAAAATTAACTATGAATTATCATGAAAGGAAGGAAAGATACAAAAGTAGATGAAGGAGAAGGATATGAGGTCCAAATTTCACCTTGAAGAAAGAAGAAATGAAAGAAGAGTACATGCTCAAGAAAAGCTTAAAATTCAATCCAAAAAGAACTCTAGAATCATTTGCTGACATTTTGACATGAGTAGGACCCACAAAAGGGTCATCTTGGTGGAATTCTCTCCCCTTTCTTATATGAAAGATAGCAAATGTCATATGTTTCCATGAATCATTATACAACCCAATTTGACATTGATCGAGCTAATATCCATCATTGAGTTAGGACATGGTTTTCAAAAACTAAGTTTAGGCCATTAAATCATAACCTAAGAATTAGGATCAACAAATGGTGATGATTTTTGCATAGTCAATGCTCATAAGAATACCCCTCTATCCCCATGATTGGCATGCACTCAGGTGGGTGCCATGGTTAGGGTGCAGTCCACGCTCCATTTTTTTGGTTTCTTGGATTGCTCCCCACTCTCTCTCTCTCTCTCTCTCTCACACACACACACACACACACATTTTCTGAATTTTGTTGCCGGAAAATTCAGAGAGTTCCTTGGATCTCTTTTCCCTGCCAATGCTAATTGACATTTTCCCAACTCCGACAAATAGAAAGTCAATTAGAAAATAAGAACCTGATCTAATTTCACACCGAGAAAATAGAAAAGGCCCACAAATTTCATCTAGAAATTGACACCTTCAAAATCTGCAATGAAACCAAGTTTCCAATGAAACTAGAATCACAATTTCTTGAATTAAAATTTAAATATGCAATTTGAAAACACCAATAATATTTGAATTATTTAATGCAGAATTTGAAAGTATGCTTTCATGAATATAAATTCAATTCAACACAAAATTGAAACTAGAATTCAAAGAAAACCAAAAAACTTAATTTGAAACTCCCAAAGAGACTTTTCACTTCCTTAACTTAATTCTCGAACTTGATGTGTATAATGATCGACCAACCCTTAATTTATAGGTGCCGGTTGAAGAGAGAAAAGGAGAAATATAGGGGAAATTGGTAGTGAATGGGTGGTGCTACTCCTAGGGTTTGCTAATTACAAAAAAATATCAAATGAGTTTTCTGTCACTCTTTTACACCAGATTAGAGACTTCGTCATAACTTTGTCTACGTATGTTGGAATTGGTGCTAGGGTTTTGGCCTCCTAACTCATCATGTGGGGTCTCATTTACTTCCATAGTGGTCCTGGGCCCATGGGTAGAGTCCATATGCAATAAATCACCAATTTGGAGCCCCAATGGGACGGTTTAGGTCCCACTTTGCCACGGTCGAAAATCATGTAGTTTTCTTGAACGCTTGCTCTCCTATCTTCAGTGATTGTCCTCATCACCAATCATGGAGGGGCATGAGTATATGAAGGTATTCATTTGTGGGTAATGGGTCTACAAAAGTTCATGTTTACTCGACGGACCTAAGTGGTGATATAGTGTTCCTAGGTATTTGAAGGGTGGCATTTTTTATATATTGATCCAATGGTGTATACTAGTTATGTGTCTATTTATATGGGCATATGATAATTCATAGGTGGGTTAGTCTCTTTAGGGGTTTGGATTGATCATAGATGGGTTTTATTTTGCTTCGTGGGATTTACTGGATATTTACCATTTATACATCATGCAAGATGAACAAAGAGGCCCCAAGTCACGGTTCATTGGGGTGCATGTCAATTACATGGGAGGGGTTTGGGAAGGTCGATAGCTAGATTTTTTATGAGTGAAATTTCAACTTCCATTCTTTTATTATGGCCACAACTTTGCACTTCAACGTCTAGTGGTTGGTACAATGGATATTGTAGTTTTTGAATTGAAAGTCCAATTACTTTTAAGGGGGGATAGGTGCTTGTTTGGGATGTATACCCAATCATCTAGGGTATGCGACACTGAAGGGTTTTGATCGAACTTGTTAGAGTCTGTTAAGGTCCCCTGTTTTGATTTACATATAAAGTTGAATGTTTGCGTATTGGCCGTTTGGCAATTCTTTTTGGAAAAGTTGGTATAAAAAAAAATGGATATAATTTGATAAAATACAAAAAAAAATGAAAATTTAGAACAGTATTAAAATTAATTGTTTCACCATTAAATAGCACACTAAAAAAAACTAAAATATCTATGAATACCTCTGTTTACTTGTAGCCCAAAATCACCATGGCAATCTACTAATGACATTCATCAGACCATGAATTTAATTGATATTAAATTATTTATAATTCAATTATCAAATTTGGCTTCATCACTAGATCATTTTAACAGTAAATTATTGATCAATAAATTTCAAAATATTGTATAAAACAAATAAAACCTGTAAGTATTACTTTACGACTTGACAAATAAAGGTCAGTTTTTACTTCTTAATATAAAAAGATGAAATTAACATAAAAATAGGAAAATAGGGGTCATGAGAGGAAAGAAAAAAACTTGGTGGGTGGTTTGGGCAGTAATTAACACACACGTGATAGATAGATAGATAGATAGATAACTTAGGCTTTTGTTGTTGAGAATAATTTTACTCTTTTCCCCTAAATGTTTAAGAACTTTCGAACATTAAGGGTAATATATAAAAAAATCCCCACCAAACAAAGCAATACAGCACTTGATATAGATGGAATGGGACGTGATCTGTTTGTTCTAGCTGGATCAGATGGTGGTACCAAATCTTTCCTGACCCATTCTGTTTTAGCTGCTAATTTGGAACGTTCTGGCCCGAACAGAATGGAATTGACAACTAAGTTTTGGATTGACTATTATTGGAGGGTCATGTATATGTCTCTATTTGGCAGTTTCTTTAGTGAATTTTGCTTTATACATACACATGCAAATATGTCATTACCTGCATTAATTAAAAAATTTCCTTTTGGTTGTGGCAGACAGTGGACTTGCACTTACTGTAATGTCGTGCAGGTAATAATACATCAATTTTTATGTCCTTGTGTAAGTTGTTTTAGCCTTTATGGATGCATATATCTGAAATTTGTTTTCTCCATTTTTGGAAAATAATATTATTTATTATTTGTTTATGCATGCTTTGCAGATATCTGCTTAACACTAAAGATCCCCTAGGCACTGGTGTGCAAGTTGCAATATGCACACCAGTGCTTAGGGGATCCTTGTGGGCTCACCATGACCCAATTACACCCCATATTCCCTCACAGCCTACACTACCCCTTAAATTGCACTCGTATCCAATTTGATCTCATTTCGAGTTATCTACCCCATCGATCTAATCCCATGAAGTTTGATTCATTTCCACCGCTAGTTAAAGTTGAATAAAATTAATTTTTAGGCCCTTAAAAACATAGCTTCATTTGTCCGATCAAAATGAAATTTTACAAGCATCATATAGAAGCCAAATCCTTTCAAACTCCACTAATCCGTGTGGGCTATGGTGGCTCCACCTAGCAGTGTGCAAGTTTCAACTTGCGCACCATTGCGTACGGGATCTAGGCTCTCCGCCTCAATATCATGCCCCAAAAAGTTTATGATCAATCTTATTTCAAGTTGGGGACATTAAGTTGTGAATACGAAACACGAGACATCTAGTTTTAGGATGTAGGATGGATGTTTGTTCTTATGTTCCCTGTTATTGAAGCTACTACTGTTTATCTTGGCCCTGTTTTGACTTTGTGGAACATAATTTTGTTGATTAGGGTTTTCGTACAATACAGTTGTCACTAAATGTAATGGAAGGAAGCCAAACACAGAAGCAGGGCACAAAACATGGTTTTGGTGGCGGGTGGGGGGGCTGGGGAATTGATGTGGTGGTAGTATGGTCTAGTACTGGCTGGAGCCAAACTTGGCTTGGTTTTGAGTTTTCAGGGACAGTTCTTTTGAGTTCACCCCAAGTCTGTTCTTGCCTAAAAGCATGACATTCTGGCTTAAATTGGACTTGCACTATATTTAGACAGGAGAAATATTTTCAGCACTTTATCTCTACCTGATATGTACTTCAAATAATATTGTCATGCAATGATTGGATAATATCATTCTACTTAACACGCCATGTCACTGAAGTGCATGTGATGTGGAAAAATGGACTAGCAAAAGTCTGTATATTGGGCTAGGTACTTTGCTAACAATCTGGAGATGTTGGCTGGGATCTGATCCTTAGTCCAGCAGGCTAGGCTGGTTATATTCTTGATTTCTTAATTCAAAGGCCATGTCTGAATTTTCTCTCCTCTCTCTAATCAAACTAAGACATAGAGGCCAATATGCTAATTATTTAACAAGATAAGATGAGCCAGTAGCGCAAGTGGGAGGTGCTCAATGTTGAGACCATGAAGATTGCAGTTTTAAGTGATGCTATGATGCAGACACAATAACAATCCTTACACATGGGGCCCATTGTCCACTAGTGTTGACAACATTTTAAAACTTTTTACGTTTACAATAAATTAGCGTTAGTTTCTTTACTTTAAATAATTGTCATATTTCGGGTTTAATACAATGTCCAAATGACAGTTTATTCATTTACCTGTACAATGAGCTCAAGTTTATGTGATTTTGATATGGATTAAATAATTTTTTTTTTTTTGGTGAAAGTTAACAGAAACATTTAATTAGCAGTAGAAAGGATCTACAATATGAGAAAACAGGGCCAGCGAGTGGCTGGCTTGAGAAGCAAAAAGTTCTAATACAGATAATTATATTATTTGGATTAAGTTAGTTATGGCTCATTTTCTAATGGGGTATTCTGGTGTGACGAGTTAGGGGGATTTCAGGTGTTTTTAATCTGTTGTGTGCTTGTGTGTACAAACACACTTAAAATTTCCTCCTAAGGTGGTCACCGCATGTAACTTCCATGTAGCGATGGCCATGTGGGACTCACCTTGGCCCCAATCACCGCTTTCCCCTCACACACACCTACCCTTCTGAATTGGATCCTTATCTAATTTGACTCCATTCTGAGGTAGATGGGTCATTGATCTAACCTGATGAAGTTCACGCCATTGGATAAAATTGAATATTTGGGACCTTAAAACACATGCCTTCACTTATCCACTCTAGGTGATTTTTAATAGTCATCCTATTCAAGCAAATGCCTTTCCTACAAATCCACCCACATGGGCCATATAGGCCCCACATAGGAGCACCGCAAATAAGGTGTTGTAAGGGATCTAGGTTTTGTATACAATATATATATATATATATATATATTGATTTTAGACCGCTGGAATTATTTTTTATTATTTATGTTTTCTGGCCCAAATTGTCACTGGGGCTTCCTTTTGTATTGAAACAATTAGACATCAATCAAAAGTCTGGCTGGTAGAGTTTTAGTGTTTATTCATTGTCTGTGTGTCAACTCTGTCGGTGGAACATTTGGAGACTCCTCTGTGTAGCTTGTCATTTTCCATTATATGTGGTTGATTTCATGTTATTTTTGGCTTGGTTTCTTCAAATTTATGTTCTTTCTGGGACATTTTGTGGAGTAATTCTTGTGTTTAGTTTTGAGCGGTTGCCTTCAAAATTTGCTTCAGGTTGTTTTGGCACAATTTTTGTGATAGATTATATATGTCCTCGCTTTTAAGGGCAATTAGAATAAAAAGGTTGATAACATGCTGTATAAGGTTACATTTGCTACTGCTTAGTTAACATGCATATTATTATTGTTATTTTTTGCAAGATAGTTAACATGCATATTATTTTTAGCAGGATTTTACCTAGAATATTTATTTGATGTATTTTAGAGTTCAA
This sequence comes from Chimonanthus salicifolius, assembly GCA_013350335.1. NCBI lineage: Eukaryota > Viridiplantae > Streptophyta > Magnoliopsida > Laurales > Calycanthaceae > Chimonanthus > Chimonanthus salicifolius. Next base: position 20,291,822 of record CM023532.1, on the reverse strand, counting down.
TTTTTTATTTGAAGTGAATATAGAATTAAATTATTTATATATGCTGTGTCCCATATTAAGGTTTTCACTTTTTGTATATGACAGCCACCACGGGCAAAGCATTGTCACGATTGTGATAAATGTATTCTTCAATTTGACCATCATTGTGTGTGGCTTGGTACATGCATTGGCCAGGGCAACCATTGCCGATTTTGGTGAGTTTTACATTCTCATCCTTTGATTGTACAAGATTGATGCACTTCTTCAGACATCAGATGATATTAATTTCTCTTTTTATTTATAATTGACAAGCTCCTATTGTGCTACACTGTCACTTTTCAATAAGTGGTTAATGCTATTGTTTTCACAGGCATTGGTGCAGGCCATCTCTGGTTAGTTATTTTGTGAGAGAGTTAAGAAAGCTATGCAAAAAGGTAGATTTGTAAAAGAAAAGGATCAATCCAAGTATAATGATAAAGTCATCAATTAATACAATGCAATAATGGAACCAACCATTGACGGAATAAGAAGTGTGCTGGGATTATGTGGTACAAGTATATATGGAAGAGGGACAAGTAGTTAAGAGATAAAAAAAGAAGGAAAATATGATGGGTTCTTATATGGAGTTTGCCAACATACTGAATTTATAGTTTGATTCAGTTAGCTACTCAATATTTAAATTAGGATTTTACTTTAACAAAATAAAAATTAGAATTAAGGTTCCAAGTTTTTGAACAACCAAAGCAAGTATTATAAACTAGTTGCCACATGGGGACCAGATTTACATCACATGGTCTATTTTATGCCTTTGCACTTGAATGAAATCAGAATTAGATTACCATTGTGATTTAGGGCCCTATTTGGTAGCTTGGAATTCATTATAACTCTTTTCTTGAATGTTACAAGGTGTTTGCTCCAAGTACGTATTAGCAAATAAGGATAGATTCTCCTTCTTGTTCTTCTTGGTAAAATCATTGAAAAATCATGTCTTCCATGAATCCTTTTGTACCCATCTCCATGCCCTACATGCCCATTAAGATCTTAGATAATATTTTCTTTTTATTTTAATTCATAGATAAAGCTCCTCTTTTTTTTCCTAAAATTCAAAAGAAGACTGTGTGAGGTCTCTGTGTTAAGAAAAGCAGAAGCAAAGCAATGCAAAAAAGCAAGAAAAAGAACTACACAAATTCGTCTACACCTAACTTCTTTATTTTTTAATTATTTTTGCTAAATTTACCCAATCGTAGTTGAGGTTCATATGTGCTTGTAAAATTTAATGATTTCTTATTGAATGCAATTTTAGTAATTATAACCATAATTTTTTTGTTTTAACCTCTAGAATATTCTAATTTTAGAATCCTATCAACTGCAATACCGGCCTTTTTTAGAGGCAACCAACTTTCTTTGATTATAAATAAAGGCATAGTATAAGAGAGATACTGTTCTTCGAAGAACAAAAGCAAACACAAGAATCACCGCAGGTCACCACTATACAATCTGCCCATCGAAAAACCTATCCTCAAAAAAAAAAAAAAATAACAATACACACATACACACACATCACATTGAGAATCCTTCGTAATTCACATACAATTACTAACAAAATCCACTGATTTATTTACCCCAGCTGTAGAGATGAAATCTGCTACCCTGTTTGTTGACCTCCTTACATGTCTAAAGGAGACATCTTGGTTCTTACAGTAAGTGATGTCCCTCATAAAAAAGAGCCTCCACGGAGGTCTTCTTACCAAACGCCCAAGCAATGACATTGGATGCATCTCCTTCAATAATGAAGTCTCATATCTTCTCTTTCCCTCCAAAGAGTGCTTTTCTTATGGCTAAAATTTCTGCCTCATTGGATTCTTTTGTGCGTATGGGTTTTAGAAGAATAACAACATATCACCAAGCTGATTACGAGAAAGCCCCCTAACCTTGCTATCCCTGGAATGCCCTAGCCGCACCATCCATATGAAATTTAACATAAACTTTTGGTGGGGACATTTTCTGAATGACCTCATTTTTGTAGTCAACATGTTTCACTTTTGCAGACAAAGACATTGTTTCCCACCTGGGAGAATGAGAGCATGCTCCCATTTGTAAATCAGTATGATGGACCCATTGTTCTTGAATGCAATCCAATCACTCTTACTCAAGAACTGGATGCTTCCCAACTTCTATTCCAGTTTGAGTGACACTCCCCATTTTGTTTATCACATGAAAAATACATCCTTAACTTAATTTGGTTTTGTAGTCAATCATGTGATCAAAATGTAATTGATGGGAAGGTGGTGGTCTCACTCCAATTGTTGTGAAATTTAGAGTAGTGCATGTGGATGAGTGGGTTATTTTTATTTAGTGGAGTAGATTCAATGATGGTGGTCCAATACAAGGATTTAACAAATGGGAGCATGTCCCATTTTTCTAGTGGGAGTCAACCTAAGATGACTACCACTGAAGGTGGGTCGGGTTGGTGTAGATGTGAAGGTCACAGCCTGGATGAGGGATAGCTTTGAGGATGATCAGAGATATTGTTGATTCCTTTGCCAGAATATTGGGGTGGTGTCATTAGGTTGATTCAATTCAACATATCCAGATTCACAGGGATTGTTTGTGTATGAGGGGATCAGGTATGCTTCCATACTGCTCAAACATGTGAGCAGTTTGTAAGGGATCATTTATTTGGGCTGGGCCTGCCCTTCAGGCTATGAGATGTTAGTCCCAATGCTATCTGACTATTGATGAGGCCTACAGTTTCTTGTGCCACCTGTTTTGGAAGTTTAAGAACTTGGCCTTGTTGTTCATACCTATGGACAATACTACCATATGTGCATTTTTTGTATTCTATTCACATTTCTCTATCTCATACATTTTTCCCCCTTTAATTGTTCTTGCTTTTTAATTTTAAACATTTTGTTGTAGGTGGTACCTCTTAGGAGAAACCATATTAGGCATTTGGACGTTCATCTTGTACATCACTTTTTTAAAGGCCAGTACTGCAAGGCAGTGGTATGCATTTTTATTAAGGATTTTATTTCGTTACAAGAAAAATTGTCCTATTCCACTGTTGTGATTCATGACATCGTTAATGGTGCAAATGCCACTTAAACTTGTAAAATATGAATTCGATTGAAAATCATTCGAAGAATTTTTTTTATCTTTTGCAGGCAATTCATTTTTATCTGGTTATTAATATCTATTGAATTTTGAGTGGAATTAATAATCAGGTGGAAGGATGCTGTGGTGATACTTCTTTTGGTCATTTTGGGTGTTTCCCTTATTTTTCTGCTCTTACTTCTTGTTTTCCACAGGTTAGATATATTCAACTTGGTTACATGATCATATTTTCAGTTAATGATTTTATTGTGCATGTTTTATTAAAAAAATTATCCATGAGGCTAAATCTTTCCCATCATCACCAATCTTCCTATCTCTATGTGGACAACGGTTATCTTTCTAGATGCAAGACTGACCAAGATCTGCTTTCCTCTCCCCTACCCCCCCCCACCAACACATTTTTTTTGAAGACCAACACACATTTTTCCGGGTTATTTTATCAATTCCAGTTTGTTCCAGTCAGTCCACTCTGATAAAAATCAGGTTAGCTGTCGTCCCTGACCATACAGGTTAAAATAACCTCCATGTTTTGGACTTTTGGTTTGCCTAGCCTAGCCTTATTCTATGAAGAGAAACCCCTCTCTCTCTCTCTCTCTCTCTCCTTTCACATGCCTGCATGTATAAATGAACATCTGCAGACTATACCGTGAGGACCAATGCATGGGGTGGGGTTCCACCTGCACCCAATCCCCTCTACTCCCAATGGATTGGATGCCTTCCCAATTTGACCGTATTTTGAGTTAATCTCACTATTTGATTAAAATACATTCCTAAAGGATGTTTAAAACCCTACTTAGGTCCCATTTAGTAGCCATTCTTATGTTTGACAATGAGAACAAATGATCTAAGCCACATTTTTCCCATTTTACCTCATACTATTCAAGCCATTTCTCCCCAAAAATTGATATTGCTAGAATGGATAGTGTCATTGTATGGAAGGGACTGGAGTGGCCTAAATGAGCCATTATACATGAGCCATTCCAGAAGCTACCTAATGTAGTTTTTCGTGAAATGAGTGGCATGTCAGTGTTCATTCTCATTCTATTCCTCCTACTTTCAGCTACAAAACAGGATAAACCATTCCCATGGTCATTTTGGTTTGCCTGTGGATTGGATCATTTCAACATTTTAATTGCTTGTGTTCTATTTTGGTAAAGATGGTATGGCAAAATAAAATAAAATATATAGTAGTAAAAAATTGTAGAAAGCTAAAAAAACTCGAATAGGTTCCATGTGGCTGTCATGGTTATGACGACAATGAGTTCAAGTAACACCAAATTTGAGATGATTTTTAAGGTGTAATTGTTTTCAGCAAGAATGTTTCCTTGTTCTTTCACGGTTTCTGTTTTCTGTCATTACTTGTATGAATCTGTTTCGTTTTCATGGTGAGTCTTGAATGGAGGTTATGTCACAGCAGCTAACTTAAGATGTCACATCCAAATGTCTGGCACTAAATATCTTCTCTTGACATTTTTATACAGCTATCTGGTGCTGACAAATCAGACTACTTATGAACTTGTGAGGAGGCGACGCATTTCATATTTAAGGTAATGCAAAGATATCAGGAGTTTCTTTCCTTTGAGTTTGCATTGTATGATTAATGACACATTGCATGGCCTTGTTGTGGGCCTAAAAGCATGACCACTCCCGGTTAGGGCCATCAGGTATCCCATGCTAGTGGGCAGGGCTTTTGTCATGTAATGGTTTAGTTCATGCCTGATCCTCCAAGAAAATAAAAAAGAAAAAGGGTTGTGGTTTGGTGCATATCCAACACACCTCCTTTGTTATAGCAAAAAAAGGTTCATTCCAGTAATGATTTCTCTCTAATAACAGTGAAAATTCTAATTGAGTGCCTTTTGTCTTTGAAATGTTTTTGTTAGCAGAATGATTGCCACTGACACCTCTAAAAAAACACTCTAAAACTAATTTGAAGAGAATTGCTTCCACTGCAATATTGGAGCCACGAAATGACACAAGGGTCATATTGGCTTTTAATTGGAGACTATTGTGGTTAGGGTTACCTAAGAATGATGTGCAGGGATTTGGGACTAATGATTCGGATATTTCGGCAGAACGATTGTTATCTGTGGTCCTGTTCAAGTTTCAAAGTCGGTCACATTAGCTGTGATACCATGGTTCTATATTCATTACCCTAAACTGTTGCCGGTGCCAAATGACAATTTTTTTAGGCCTGAAAAATCTGAGCACCATCAACCGTCCTGTCAAAATGTTTAAACCAATTGCTCTTTGGGTTGCATTTTATTGTCATTATAAGTTTTGATTGATTCTTAGTAGTAGTTTTTCTTTTTCTGAGAAGAAAACAAATGATTTTTCTGATCAATGAATTTCAAATGTAGGGGGGTTCCTGAAAGAGTTCATCCTTTCAGCAAAGGCGTCTGCAGAAATCTTTATGACTTCTGCTGTGCTCGCGGTAGCATCTACTCTATCGAATCGGTTCGGACGGCTGAAGAGCTGGAACCTAGTGCAAGACCATACACATGTGTAGACATTGTATCCTGTCGGTGTTGCTAACATGAATATGTGCAGTTGTCAATGAATTTCAAATGTAGGGGGGTTCCTGAAAGAGTTCATCCTTTCAGCAAAGGCGTCTGCAGAAATGTTTATGACTTCTTCTGTGCTCGCGGTAGCATCTACTCTATCGAATTGCTTCAGACTGGCTTGAATCATCTGGAACCTAGTGCAAGACCGTGCACATTTGTAGACATTGTATCCTGTCGGTGTTGCTTACATGAATATGTGCAGCTGGCAATTGCAGGTTTTGAATTAGAGAAATTTCCAATTTATAACTAAACATTTTTAAACTTTATTACTTCATTACAATGTTGTGCTTTGCAATTTAATGGCGTCTCAAGCATTGAGCATTTGCAGCTTTGTCATTTTGTTATGGCTTCACTTTGTCATCCTAAAAGCCTTTTTCCCATCTATTTTTCATCAGTCTTCCACTGGTTTCTACTTTTGTTTCCCATCAATGATATGAACAGTTTCAATGAGACATCAAAATGTGCAGAAATGATTGTTTTATGGGATAGTTTTTTGAGTTTTGATTTGACCTACCAACTTTTCTCCCTAAATAGATGGAAGGGTCGACAAATATATCGAAAATAGGTCAATGGATCCAAGTAATATATTACAAATTTTCATTTAAATTTTTTTATTTTTCATTATGAGTTTTGTAGACTAAAAATATTTATTTAATTAATATAATTGAAATGATTTTGATAGTTCTATATTCAAATGTCATTGTTATAGGCGAAAGTGCATTAAATTATTTTAACTTGTGGCCTTTCAATTCTCTTTATTATAGCATTAAATTATGTAATAACAAATAAATACTCGTAGTTCTAAAACCTCCACACCTCTCTTTCTTTCACCGATGAACTGTCATTGTTCAAATCACCTCCAAAGATTACTGACTTCGACTGCATTTGGATTCACTGAACCCAATATGGGCTGAAGAGAGGTGTAATATCTCTACAGACCAAACGAGTTCTATCCTGCATTTCCTAGTTTTGAAGATTTGAATTGCTGCCATTCCGGTCTCAGCTTTTCATTGGTAATTGTTTTTATCATTTTTGGAATTTGCCCACTTAAATTTGATTAAATTTGTTTCTCACTAGTTAAATAATTGGTTTCACTGATGCCATGCTTGGTTGCTAGAATAAGCGAGAATAGAATAGAATAGGAAGGAAATTAGACCTAGCCCAAGTCCAAATATATGTAGTCCATCCCATTCCATTGTCACTTATTTCATAAACTAAACATGATCTATATGTGTAGTTCTCCTATCTAACCATTGTATTCTATGTCTCCCCTAGGATTGATGAAAAATGAGATCTTTCTTTCTTCTTTTATGAGATAATGATACATTGTCAAGAACATAAAAAATGAGATACTTTCTTTTCTAAATAATTCATTTCTCACAAGGGAGGATAGGAAAATTTAATGAGAAAAGAGGAAGATTTTTGTTGTGCTCAAGACAACGCTTCATTTATTTAAAAAATGTTGGATTTCCACGAACGAAGTTAGGATTTCACAATGCTTCTCGGATGATATGAATTGAACTCAAATATCGTTTATTTTCTTTAGAATCAATTTTCCTGAAGAAAAGTCTCTAAGAGTTGAGGGTTTTCTAGGTTGGTACAGAGACACCTCCTCTCTCTGAGATGAACTTGTACATACCAACATACTCCACACACACTAACATGTATGAATGCATCTTTTATAATTGACATGCCATTATTATGCTTGCTCTGTTTCTTAGGAAAAGAAGAACATAACAATTACATGTTTTCACCAAACACTTCAACACTTGTTTAACCCACTTTGGGAAATAATGCTAGACATATCTCATACTTGACTTCTTTCCTCTTCGCTACAATTTCAAACACACTAGGAATAAGTATTTCAAATCTCTTTCACATGCACAGAACAGGGGAACATGTCATAATGAAAGAGAAGTGTTTTGTTTCTCTTCATCTTGTCTTTCTGTATTCAATTGGGCTTGAAGAAACGTAGCTTAAGTCCTTGATCTACTATACTCCACACTCCTCCAGCTACCAGTAGAACGCTTAGAGCGATGCCTGAACTCCCAAGTCCCCAATTAATGTACCACATAGAGCTATATTTCTGAGGTTTCTTAAACGCTATCCACATGAAACATGGGTAGGCCAAAGTGACGGGTAATGCAATCCCTCCAACCAGACCTGCAAGACTTTCTAAGAAAGGAAATGCGACGGCTATTAAGAAGGAAACTGCTCCAAAGAAAGCTCGGAAACCTGAACGCAGCCACCGCGGGCACGGCTTGTTGTGTTTGCTGGTGTATCCGGATTCCATGTTGTCAAATGCAGGCATGGCATAGATTTGGAATGAGCTTAGGCAGTTGATTACAACAAGCAAGCTTGTCAATCCTAACACAGACTGTGAAGTGTCCCCATGGAACTGGTACAAGGCAGTCAACATTCCATTTGCTGGTATCTGCAGATTAAACATTAAGCATGGAAAAGATTAGAATTCAAACAAATAGATTTGGTGAAGATAGTCTCCTCATTTTGTCCTTGACTTTTGTCTTGTTAAAAGAAAGTTCAATGCTGCCCACATGAAAAAATTGAGAGAATCTGCGTTTATTTGTCTGAAACAGCATGTGATACCCGAACCCAACTTAAATAAATGAGTTTAATAAGATTTTTGTCCAAGAAGCCAGTCTCAGGTTTATAAATAAAGCCCGTTGAGGTTGCTCGGGATTTTAGACCCGTTTATTTCTTATATTATATACATATATTGCAAGGTTGTATTTCATATTATTTTTTATTTTTGTAATTTTTTTTGTAAATTAAAATATAATCCTATAAATTGAAAGAAAATTTAAAGAACTATCATCTACTAACACTTGATCTAAAAAATCAATTTCTAGCCACTCGATCTTAACGGTCAAAATCACCGGCCGTTGAATCTTTTCAAAGACATCTGCCAATTTTGACTATTAAGATTGAGTGGTTATTAGTGATGGTCTTTAAATGTATTTTCAAATGACATGGTTAGATTTTTAAGTTGCAAAATAAAAATTAGAAAAAATAAAATAACGCCAAGTGCAAAATAAACGGGCTTTAAATGGTGGGATCGGACTTTGGATGAGCTCAGACATTTTTTGACAAAGCCCGGTCCGGCCCGTGAGCAGGCCTATTAAAAGCATTTTATTTTTAATGCAAGCATCATGGTTAGAAGCTGAATGGTCCTTTGCTTGACCATTGCACCTATTACCACCAGACAGCGTGAAGTCAACATTAGATTCTGACCATATTGGTCAAAATAGAGGCTTGCTAGGTGGGTCCACTCGTTCATCCACCATAAGACCATGACTGGAATTATTCGGCCTGCAACTGATGTTTCATTTCATACTCTGTACTTGAATCATTCCATCGTTTAAAATAAACAAAAGAAAGCATAAAGAACTAAGCTTCAGTTCTTTTTCCATCAAGGGTTCAATCATGGACAGAAAAATATTGAGTAAATTCTTTAACTCTTCTACATATGATGATCAGATACTGTTATGTTCATCATAATGTTAGATAGTGGAGATTTTGAGTTGTAGTCCTGACAATGGCTATGATGACAAGGATATTGGAATTCTGAGCTGTGAGACTAACACAATGGTCCACCATTATTGGAAGTTGGAACATGGGTTCACCCATGTCTATCATGGCCTAAAAAAACTTCAAAAGCATACTTTTCTGGTTCCTCCTAGTCTCATGATAAATCATATATTTGTTAAACACATGAGTATAACTCATTTTTAAAAATCGAATTGAAAAGAGATGTGCCTATGTTCTTATAAGCTCCAAGATACAAAGGTTCACTGGCAATGTAAGACTTTGTCGGACACTCAATTCTCCTCTGTATGTAGGATTGGAGTTTTGAACTCGACCCATCCCTATGGTATCCCCACTTTGATACTATGTTATACACATGAGTAGAACTCATTTTTAAAAATTGACTTGAAAAGAGATGGTGCCCGTGTTCTTATAGATCTCAAGAGGTCTATGCAGACAATATTGATGGGCTTTTAAAAATATTTTGTTTATGTATATATGTATGCATGTATTAGCCGAATCATTTCCTCGGGCAGAAAATTGGGTGCTTACCATGTTACCGTAAGCCCAAAATCCTCCAATTGCAATGGGAAATAAACACATCGCAATAAGTAGATATGCAAACTTCACTCCTCTCCACATCGGCACATACGCTGGATGTTTTAGTGTCGACGGCATTGTCGCCTGCAAGAAATAACATGAATAAACAAGTTACACCCCTGCCCGACAAAGGTGATTTCCAAGATTTTCTTTCTGTAGCTTAATTTTTTTTGGCCATAAGATAAGTAATGTTCCACATATTGATAAAGAGATGCAATGGATTTGGATTACCTAGGTCTGCTTTCCGCAATTTTTATATCATACCCATTGCCATTATGTTAATGAATATCTCATATGGGTAATTGTTACTGATTAAAGTATCCAAGCAGAAGTGTGATTTGTGTCTTTTATTTGTTTATTCATCTATCTTTGTTCTAATGGCAACCAACTGTAAATACAATGCTATATAAATATTCTGAAAATATGGTGGACACAGGAAAAAGAGTGCTCCGGTCAACACACCTGAATCTCTAGTGTGACATTGTGCCCACGAAAAGCAAAAGCAATGATTCCCAGCGCATTGAGGATGCCAAAGACTTGAGCAATGTCAGACTTGGGCTTCAAAGGATCGTAGGAAATACCGGTGGGCCGAGCTTTGCTTACTGACACGGCCCATATCAATGTACAGTAGCCAACGGCTGTGATGGCTCCGATCAAAGACACCCCGGCAATGGAGTTCAAGTTGGGCAGCTGAGATAAGACCACAGCTAAGCATGTAAAAACCAAGTACCATTCTACGGTAGTTAACGGCTGAGATCTGCACGTTGATCCGCATACAATCTGAAAAAATAGCTTCATGCTACTTCCACCGATGATTATGAGTGCCGTGCATGTTCCGGCCGATAGATACATAGTCGGGAACAGGGCTAGCCAATTACCCAGTTTTTCACCTGAAAGAGATCCATTTCAAGATTAATCACCATTTCAGTTCCATCTTGGATATGTTGACGCAACTTAAGGCAGTGGACACACTTCAAATAATTTTATAAATTGATAGGATTGTACAAAGCATAAAAGAGAAGATGTAAAAAGGTAAACTTTTCCTTGCTGATTTTTTTTTCAGGACCAACATGTTGGAATATAGTTAGATTTTATTAATAATTAGAAATATTATGTAATTTGATTTATAATTAGGTTAAGAGTTTGAATTTGATTGTGATAGCACTAGAGTCGGCTAAAGGACTATATATAATGTAATAGCATAGAGATTTAACATAATAATACACAGTCTATTTACTTTTCTACACAACATTATACTTATCTAGGACAACTCTTCCATTATCCAAAGTTCATGTTCTAAGAAATTACAAATCATCAAATTCCAATTAGACTTCTCACTATCCAAGGTACATACTCCGGAGAGTGATCGAGAAATACAAATTAATTAATTCTAATAGAATACGCTAGTTTTCTCTGTGGGAGGTCTTGACTTACCAAAAGCAGCCTGGGAAATTTGCATGTATCTACAGTAGCGATTCCCTGGCACAAATTCATGGAGTTGAGTGAGTAGCCAGAGTGTGTAAAGCTGCCAGAAGAATGCGAACGTCAAGCAGAAAATTCCCCATGTCCTGCAACCAATTCAAAAAACATCCATGAACTTTGTACATGAAGAACAAATTTTACTGAAGTAAAAATTGCATTACAAATGGTGTTTACCATCCTAGGAAAGTGAAGGCAACTGGAAGTACAAGTGCCTGAAAGCCAATGCCGGCACTGAGCGTGTGGAATGCCGAGTACAAGGCATTGCCGTTCCTCGACTCGGTAATCGGCAGCCATGCATCCTGTGGATCGAGCTTGGTGAGGTGACCCATTTCTTCCAAGTACGCTTGCATGTTCACTATCGCCTTTCGCATCGGACTGGCTAATGGTGTAATGAAGCGCGGTGTTCGGGGTGTCCTCGTGCCTGATTGGAGGAGGGGAGAGCGGGTCATGGAAGGCGAATGGAGGTGTGATGGCGGGGCGGAGATGGGCGGCGTTGGGACCGCATTTCTCGGTGTTACAGGGATGGACACCACTTCCCCCACCTCCTCCATTGCTCTTCCTTATCAGTCTCTCACAAACACCTACTTCTCTAGGTAGGACTAGAGAATGAGGATGCCCCTCTACTACTCAAGTGTCTTATATACGAAGCAGAAACATATAAAAATATTCGGTGGGTGTCTAGAAGTGGAACTGTGGATATTGACTGAGAGAAAAACCTGTCATGGGGATGGGCAGGCCATGGTGACAGTGATAAAAATACATCTTTCAACCTTTTTTTTTTTTAAGACAGAAGATGTCTAGTTGTTCGGGGTATATACATGTTTTTCACCTTAACTTGAGAAATCATGCGGGTTGGGTCGAGAATTTCACGTCAACGGGTCAGGATGGATTGAGAAGATAAAAATCTGCATGAAATTCAAGTCGGGTTCAGGTTGAGGATTTTACAAGTTAACCCAATTCGACTAAAATGAGTTTAGAATATGGGTCGAGTCAGAGTATGGGTTGATTCGAATTAGAATTCGGGTCAGGGTCGGATTGTTAAGTTCAGGTTGAGAATTCAGGTGGGGTTGGATCGGATTCTATTTATATAAACTCGGGTTGGGTTGGATTTTAAGGAACCCGACCCGTCCAGCCCAAGTTGCAGCCCTACTCCCTTCACACATATGCTGGTTCAAAGGGTGGGACCTTACTATGTTCGTATCTTAACGAGAGTGTCCCTTCATTAAAATTACCGGAGATTGAACCTAAAACCTCAATCTCGGAATCTTATTTCTCAACAACTAAAGTTAACTTGCTTTGACAATTGGACTGAGAATAGTTTTACTTTGATTTTTTTAATTTCATGAATACAAGAAATGTTTCACAACTCTAGTGTATTAGGTAAGTCTAGGGAGAAATTAAACTCAATACCTCTAATATATTATTAGAAGTTTTAGATCAACTCAATTATTTGTGCAAATAGAAAAGAATGGTTATGACATGGATATTTTTTCTATTGTATAACGGTATTATTTATAGAATACATCGTATTTTGATGTATTAAGAGATGTGACCAATTTTTAATAGATACTAAAATATCTTTTAACATGATTATTGTGGCATGGTGGAAAATGTCAAGGCTTGCTTTTTTTTAACTTTTATGCCTGCTGATTCGCCACCACCACGCACTTAAAGCTCCACAAATGTTGGGTGAAATGGAGAACAAATGATTCTTTTCTGCAGCGTATACGCTGACGAATCGATGGACAATGAGTGCTCCATCCTAATAAAACACTGTGCTTCAGTCACTGGCTTAGTATTGGAACCAGTGTCCTAAATTTTCAAAGTTCTGGACTCCATTAGGAATCAGATTAAATTGGAAATTTTGAATGAGTTTTTCAAATTTTTTTGAAAAGAATTATAAAGAATTTGTCAGACTCACTTGACTCAATTTTTTTTCAGATACCCATGGATTTGGCTGTATTTCAAAGTGGAAAAATAGAGTTCAGAACTCGAGCTCTTCACACACCATGGAAACACCAGTGCTTCTGTTTGGGAATTCTCCACTTTGAGAAAAAAATCCACCATTTCTATTCTACTTAAAATCTTCTTATTTGAAAAAAGAAGAAGCAAAAGATAGAACGGATAAGTACGTAGATTTGAACAGAGAAATAAGCAGAAGTGACTGATAATCTATCTAGTATCTGCAAGAGAATCATCACTTTTGACTTTCTCTTGAATTTGCACCATACATTTCTCCATACTTGAAGCCATCTTTGGATGCAGGCAAGAGTTGATGACTTTTTCTTGTACGACTGCACCAGGTTCTTCAAATTATTTCTTGTTTCCAAAGTTGAAATGAAAATGACTTTCTTTCCCATCATAGAAGTCTCCCATTGTTCAAAATCATTCACATTTGTAATCTTGTGTTGTTTCGGACACTTGATGGTGTGCCCCACACTCTCACCTAATGCAGGTTTCTGAGTTTTACTTGTTTCTGCTTTTGGTACGATCCAGTAATTTTTTTTTCCACTAGTTATCTACCAAAAATATTCCATCATTGGACATATATCAACCATTGATAAATCTCCCCTTTTTTTTGTTTTTCTTATCATTGAAAGTGTCGCGTTTCAATTACCACCTCCTATTTTGCACACATTTGGTAAATCTATGAGGAGTGACCCTTTAGAAATAAACATGAATTGAATGCAAGACTCTCGCCCAGGCTTGCAACAGGTTGAGGTGAGATTCTTTTATATTTGGTCTACATCAGAGAGTTACTAGGATTATTTTCGGCGATTCGTGATTCATGGGCCCGATATTGTTTGGGTTAGTCTTATTTTTCCAATTCAGATCATATAAATTTTATTTGGTTATTATATTGCACCTGGGTTATTCAAATTGTGATCAAGATTCCACTATGATTTGATATTCTTACTTCTACCTGGTCCAAATCAGGGCTTCTTAAAATGAATTCTTGCCGGTTAGAGCCAACATCTCGTGACTAAAAAAAAGGAAATCTACCCCTCCTTTTCAATTACAATTTTTTTTCCCACCATTGTATTTGGCTTTACACAGGAGTATTGTTGTATTTTATGATTAGAGCACTCCTTTCTTTCTAATTCTGTCGCTTAAAATGATTGTCTGTCTGTCTACTAACTGTGAGAATTGTAGGATTCATTTATATTAAAGATTTAAATGTACAATTATGAGACATTTGTTTCTGGTAAAATGTCTGTAAGGTTAGACTTGAATATATTAAAAAGTTGAGATTTACTCATATGGTCTCTGTTAGAGACTATATATGTGAGATTGTTTTTTCACTTTTCTTTTTTCATAGTCAATTATATTTTTATAAATAGTGAAAATTTTACATTGGCATCTATAATTGTGAATGGGTTTTTACTTTGGATGGTGATATAGTGGTTCGTGTTAATTAATTAATATGATAATTGATGTTGATGATATTTTATAGTTTTGATATTTATAATGGGTAGCGATCCTCCCACGGGTATTTTGTGTAATGAGACACGGAATTTAGGGTATTGCCTATTTTACCTTTCAACTTGCCGTATGAAAGCATTTAAAAAAATTTAGTGATCTGGTCAGTGAGCCGGTCAGTGATCCGATCAGTGATCCGATTTGCTATTTTGTATGAAAAAATATTCTCACTTAGATAAATTTCAGTGAGCCGATCAGTGATCCGTCAGTGATCCGACGAGCAGGTCAGTAAGCTGATTTATACCGCAGTGGAAGAGTCAGTGACCCGGTCAGTAATCCAGTGAGCCGGTTAGTGATTTGGTGAGTCGGTTTGAAGGCAAAATGAGTAATACAGTAAAACCCATATTGGGTTACACAAAATGTCCGTGGGAGGATCGCTACCCTTTATAATTTATATTCTTTTTTTTATCAGACCAACATGAGAAGATATTTTTCTTTGATCTTTAACTTGGAAGATATTTTCAGCGGGCAACATGAGAGACTGCCAATGGAATTAGGAGTTGAAACTTAGAACCATAAAAATGAAATGCTTGGGGTATTTCTGTGAAGGCTTTCGCATGAAATTGACTATGGATGATAGTGATGTGGGTTAATAGATAGGTTTATATTTGAATTTGAATATGAGGTTTATTGAAAAAATGTCTTAATTGAATTAGTGACATCATAATTTTAAAGACCTCAAATTATGGGATGAAAAATATTTTTTAATTAATTTGTTTTTTTATTAAAAATATGAATCAATTAATTCAATTTTGATATTTTAATAAATTTTATATATTAAAGACAAACTATTTCTTTAACTTCATTATCATAATCCTAACACAAAAGTGAACAAGATAATATTCTATATACTAGTGAAATAATTCTTTTCTTTTCTTCATTTTTTTCGTAGTTTAGGAACTTAATGAACATGTTGTCGAGCAAACTACCACGGAAGGAGGTTGGAGTGATGGGTAACAACTCACTTTAGGAAGCAGTAGTTTTGAGTTCAATTCTCACTCCACTCTAAAAGGCCACTTCTTGCAGAATTATTCAGTGTACGTGGGTAGAGTGACTTGTACATGTCATGAAAATTAGTCGGGTGCTCTAAAAAGATCTAAACACCTTAATCCTAAGAAATTAAAAACTAGCACGGTCTGCATCTCGCCTACCAAAGTAAATAAAATAGTGATTAGGAAGTCCATATGATAGGTTAAGTTGAAGGCTTGACATCCATTGTCATGCGTGATGAGTCCAGAATCAGAATTACAGATAAACAAATGGAAGAAGCTCTTATCATTAAGACATAACACGCGAGCTTTGACTCTGGTCAATCTACTAATCATGACTGACTCTAATAATGACACTCTCAGATCATGGCTCTCATTCTTATGATTGTTCTCTTTTTTTCCCCTCGCAACCTTGATGCTCTCTCTTTTGATTAGGATTGCAAGACTCACCTTTTATTCTTCTCTTCGTTTTATTTGAGATTCTTTGCAGAAAATGCTGGGGGTTTAAGAGTCAAAGTGGAGGTGGTGGTCTACTTGTGTTTATACTTATTTATATCCATCTTCAAGTTTATTTAGTTTAAAGTAATAGAAAACAAAACAAATACAATTTTATTTTCACTATTTTTATGATCAAATTTAGTCTGATTGTACTTATTTTCTTATTTGTATCTTTTTGTGTTACTTTAGTAAACTCATTTTATTGTCTTTAAATTCAATGTTTCTTTCAACTCTTATCACTTCTTATTTCCAATATGTTGACAAAAATTCTAAGTAGAGAATGGCACATTTTAATGATGGAATTTGATATTTTTTTTCTAAAGATGAGGTATCAAAAGTTGTTTTTTTTTTTTTTTGAAGACTCAAGAGATACCGAAGACCCACTCCAACTTTTACCTTGGTCATAGCCCTCTTAAAACTCCTGAAGGGAGCAACATATACGCCACATTCCTGAATAAAGATCAACAGGGCTAAAACTCGTGACCTCTCCCAATTATCAGAAGTTATTGTTGATGAATTAAAGAAAAACAAAGTGAAAATGCAAGCACACTTCAACAAAAAAGAGGAAGGGGAGTGGATCATAAAAGTACTAGCAACTTGGTTACTAAAACCTAAGTCTTTAGACACACATTAGTGGTTTCTCAAATAAATAGATAGGAGAAGACAACAAATGGGCAGACATTAAAGTCTCTGGATAGAAGAAGAAAGCTCCCATTATCCAACCTATTTAGGCACTGAAAAAACATCCCCAAAAGGGGAAGGGACCAAACCAAAAACACCAATTACTTTAAAGAAGAGAAGGCTTAAAGAAGAAAGTGAGTCAAATCCACATTAGAATTAGAGCCTAAACAAGAGGAAGAAGCGCGGGTCTAGAAGAGAAAAAGAAAGCTTGTCAAAGCCTTCAAGTAACCTAGCAATAATTCTAGAAAAAGATATAAAAGTCTACTCTATCGTAAGAATCAAATAGTAAAGTTGGAGGTTCCAAGTTTGAGTCTCTATGGCCTAATATTGGTGTGCTTTAGGGGTAATGGGCTCATCCGTGGGGTTTTAGGCTGGATAACCTATAATTTCTCACACGTAAAATAAAAAAAAAAAATACAAATTAAATTAGACAAAGTCCAAAAATACCCAAGAAATAAACTTGAATCTCACTTTATTCAAAATCAAATGTCAAAACTTAAAACATACAGGCACACCATTCCATTTAATTTTTTTTTCCTCAAAATTTCATCATATACATTTAAAGTAAACCATATGAATTGAAAGTATACTTTATGAACTACAATAGGACTAAATTTTAGTTTAAAATTCAATTTCTAGACACTTGATATTAGTGGTAAAAAATACTAGGTGTCTTTGAATTAAGGACGTCTAATGACTTTGAATATTAAAATTAAGTTGCCTTAATTTGAATTTTAGACTAATTTTTTTCTCTATGAAGTATATTTTTTACTTGAGCCATTGTATTTTATATATATCTAAAAAATTTAAAAATGAAACCTATAGAACAAAACGGGCCATTTCAGCATATTTCACTCGGATCAAGCCCATTCCGGTTGGAACATACTAGAATGGAACCCAGTATGATAACTGAACCCGTTTTGTTCCGTTTTATTCTATTTTTAATCTAGATCTGAAGTGTCGAAATAAAATAGAATTAACAACTAAGCTCCATACCAATTAGTTAGGGCTGAAATCGAGCCGGGTCGGGTCAGGTTTTTTAAAACCCAATCCGACCCGAGTTACTAAAATATGGAGCCCGACCGACCCTACCCGACCTGACCCAAATTATAACTCGATTCAACCCGAATTATGACCCGACTCGCATTTTGAACCCATTTTAGCCTAAATTTAAGAGGATCGGTTCGGGTGTGATCAGGTCGGGTCGGGTTAACTTGAAAATCCCTCAACCCGACCCGATCCGAATTCAATGTGGGTTTTTTTCTTCTCAACCGACCTGACCCGCTGACCCGACTTTCATGACCCGACCTAGTTGATTTCTCGGGTCGGGTCATGCGGGTCGGGTTTTCACCCCTACAATTAGTGCAACAAGTCAAGTGGAGAAAACACAACCCAAATGAAAATGCTCAAACAAGGGATGAAGAAGGTTGGTGACAAAGGGAGTACAAGAGGGTAAACAAATGTTGCTAATCTCAATGTTGACGAGGACAAGAATTAGAGTCCGAGAAGTTTGAGTACAACATCACTTGAGCTCAAACTTCTCTAAGTTGAGATGGCCTTGAAACATTTGGAATAAAAGTGAAATTAATCTCAATGGTGTTTGCAAGTATCGAGGATACTAGTGTGGATTGTAATTGTGATATTTTTTTTTTATCTATGACAAACTTGAAAAGCTCAAAATATAAACACTATATAAGAAGTTATTCTTGATTTAGATGAGGCGGTTCATAGGACTAAGCATGAAGCTGGTGAGTGAATGACAAATTAACAAGCTCGCTAAGTAGCTAATCTTATATCCATCATATATTTGTTTTCCCTCCCTCTAATTGGGGGAGGGGAGGAATACAAGAACCTTTTTTTTTTTTATCAAGATGTTAAAAAATAACACCTAATATCTTAGAGCAAAAATTACACCTAATATAAATTTGAAGTGAAAATGGTGAAATAGGCCTTAAAAAAAAAGGGTGGCCATCCTAACATGGGTGAAGTCTTTTAGGAGACACGGATTTTCGTGGATTTCCCACTTTATCCTTCACCCCTGTACGAAAGCATTTAAAAAAAAAAGGAATGTCAGTAAGCCGGTCAATGAACCGATTAGTACACCAATAAGTGCACCGGTTAGTGAGCTGATTTACTGTTGTATATGAAAAAAACAGTCTCACTTAGATAAAATGAAAGTAATCCGATAAGTAAACCGCTAAATGAGCCGATTTCTGACATTCATTTTTTTTTTTAAATGATTTCAGTACAGTAGGATGGGAGTAAAATGGGAAGTTTGAAAAAACCCGTGTCTCCTAAAAGGCTTTACCGGTGTTAGGATGGCCACCTAAAAAAAATGGACCGGTACGACTAAATTCAAGGGCAGAATTTGGTCCGTATACTGACCCAGTATCAGCAATACCTAATAAAGTAGCAGCAAACTGAATTGGCAAATTATGCGACCAATAACTTTGCTAGAATGGATCTCCAGACATCAGAATTCTCAGCCTCTTGTTATTTGTAGCTTATTATGATCCATATAATTTTTCTTACAGGGAATAGATGATTCTGCTATTGCCAAACTGTAAATTATCCTTTCACTAGGAGGGCCAATGACTGCATTAAACATATCATATTTATAGTTAATTCAAAATAGATTGATCTGTTATGAAATAAAGGTGAGATAATTCAACTCATTTAAAATATATGTTTAATTTTAGAAAAAAATTGACCCGTTTTTATGGTTTGAGTGAAGTTAAGAGTCATGATTTGTATAACTCAACCTTTCTAAATTACTTGAATTTATATATAAGCACACACTACTCATTCTTTATATTATTATCTGATGATTTAAAAGAAGCCTAAAAAATCTAAGACAATGAAGTAAAGACTTGAATTCAAACTAGTGAATGACTCAATCTGTCTTACATGAGGTGGATGAGATTTTGAACAATAAAGCTGTTTGGGTAAACTCATTTTTTGGATGGCTTGGATTATGCACATTTAGCCATAAAGTTTCAACCTTCATAATGGAAAGGAAGTAGTAAGATTTTGGGTTCAAACTTCGTAGAATTTTTATAAAAATGCATATTCAAGGAGAAACTAAGGTCTCTTCCTAGTTACAGAGACTCAAAACATCCAGCTTGTTTACAAGCTATGGACAAGTTTTTGTTGGTTGTTCAGTTCATAGTGTGGTGTCCAACAATGGCCAGTGGCCATGGAAGTGAGCAGAGCAGTCTCTGCTTCTTTAGACTTCGGTCTCTTTATGAGAGATACAGCATACTCCATGAAGATGGCATTGCATGGCATTGTAATAGGCCCATCACATGGCAATCCAAACTGCTCTTCAGACATCCTAAACAGCTCTATGAATATGGGGCTGTTGAGATATGCCAAAGGAATTATAAAACGTCTTCCATCCACTGTGTACACAACGAAATGACCCTTTTCTGCTACTGATTTGATGCGCTCTTCTGAATGTTTGGATCCATTGGTTCTACGAGCAGAAATTCTTCTTCTTTCTATGGAAGCTAACTTGCGCCATTTCCTTGCGATCTTCAGAAGCTTCTGAGAGTTGATCATCGTTTGCTGTAGAAATGTTTGTTTTGAGGAGTAAAAGGCAATTAAAATGGATATATATAAGCATTGAGGAATAGACACTGCATGAGAATGTGCATTCTCATGTCAGCTGAATTGGATGCATAACCACGAGGGATGGTTTTGGGAGGTGGGTTATGTTTGGCTTCTGCTAAGCAATCACCTTACAATAGTGGGTGTGGCTGTTTTTTTTTTATATATATATTCTTTTCCGACATTATGGGTCCATGCCAACTGCCGCTTGATGATCGACTAGGTTCATCCAATTGAATGGGTGATGCATTCTAGTGATAATGAACTAAATGATTATCCAATCTTTTGAATAATTGATGAAACTTTGGTTCTAGGTGAATCTGAGAACAATTTTACTTCTGAGGTTGAAAATGTCAAAACAGAGTACAACACTACAACACAAGTACTTGGATTCGTTTGGATTTCAAGAGTCTCCCCCTCCAAAAAAAAAAAAATCTGTCCAAATTATTTGGTTCAATTAAAATTTTGAGTTGAGCTCAACTCTTTAGTTTTCAGACTTGGGCTTTCTTAGCTTTTCTTCTCTGCAAGAAATAAACAAGGATTCTTAGATTATAATTATCTAGTGTCGGCCTTTTCTCAATCAAGACCCTATGTAATTATCTTACATAGTTAATGGAGAAATGAGAACACATTGTTGAGAGAAAATACCTTTCCTACCTCACAGAATCACCAATATCAAAAAGAAAAATAGAAGGAAGAAAATTAACACAGAGAATCAAACCACAAGACAAAGATTTAGGTGGTTCCCTTTTGGTACGTCCACAGATTCAACGCTGATCCACTATGCTCAAAAGAAATAAATTGAAGGAAAGATGGTTCTTATAATCGTTACAGTTTTTCTCAACAGTCTTGCAAAAAAAAATTATATTGTGCCATGATTAGGGTTTACAAAAGGTGCAATACAAAAATTACAAAATTGCCCTCCAATAAAATTTCGACTCAGGGGCTCCACCCATGTACCTCCAAACAAGAGGGTGCTGCCATCCTTCGACCTCCCACGAGCTCAACACAAAGCTCTACATGCGACCGGATTGACAATATATCTTTGATGATCAGGCTCCATAGAACCTAACATATATTGAAGTTCTTGAAGAGGCCATCCAAGAGTTGCTAGATCATTAGGTGGGGCTGGTGGTGGATCTAAACACGGTTCTGACTTTGGCCAATTGGGACCCAAAAAAAATTTTGGGCTGCTTTATTTTGTTACCCCTTAAGTTACTTTCCAAAATGAACCACTCTTGAGAGACTCCTACTGCAATCTAAGAAGAGGCTCGTGCAAATTCAACTAGCTAAATCCTATTGAAAATATGTGCATTGGGTGTCTACGAAAGATAAAGCCAATGATAAGATTTTAGAGAAGAAACAATGAAATGACAACAATCATAAAATTGATAGAAAAAACATAAATTAATGAGTGGCTCTCAATCATCACATTATATTCAATAGCTATCAATATATAATGGGATCAGTTCTTTATGATTCATCAGCCACAGTCTACTCAGTCACGTTTAGGGGTATTTATGAAGGATTCTTGTAAGGGTTCTCGCAGAGGCACACCCAATTTACTAGCAATTGGGGTGCTACTTGCCCTTTTGGTATGCCGAATGAAAAGGGAATGTAGAAACTTTACCCATCACCAAATGGAAAAGGAATATAAATGAAAATGGAATTTGATTCTTTCCAATTACAACTTGGAAAAACAGAGTATGCTATCTATCAGATCAAAATTTCTTGCTTTATATACAATGTGAAACTCAAATGACTGAGCCACCCATCTGGCTTGTGCAAAATCCAAGTAAGAGCCGTCTGTCAATGGTTGAGGGCAGAGCAACAGCAATGGCCATAGGAACAGTCTTCTCCACATCTCTACAAACACCTCTCAATCAATGAGACGACATAGTCCATGAAGATCCCATCACATGGAAATGTGATCGGTCCATTACTGGGTAAACCGAATTCATCTTCGGACATTTTGAACAGCTCTTTGAAGATGGGGCTACCAAGATATACCAATGGAATGGAAAATCGCCTTCCATCTGTTGAGTAGACGACGAACTTCCCCTTATTGGTTACCTTCTGCAACTTCCTTGCCATCTTGATGAGCATGTTGTTCTTGTTGATCATGGTGACTACTTGGAGAGAGGAAAGTTCTTGTACTGGTGATCTTTGATTGTTGGGTAATGAGGTTGAATTGTGTTGAAGAAAAATGATGTTGTTCCTGTATATATAGAGAAGCGAAAAATCTACTTGAATGCAGGTTTCAACATGTAGGGCAGTAGACATGTGATGATCAGGTGGGAGAGAAGACTAAGGCATATGCATGTTTGGATTTTGTAGGGTCATACAAAGGA